>JAACJT020000075.1:21633627-21668082 GCA_009936485.2 Gymnarchus niloticus | reverse complement strand
CCCATACCCCCCTCCACTCGCCCCCCTGGCCTTGCTGACTCCTTTCTACAGCCTGTCTTCCCGCTTGCAGCATTTGGGTGAGTGGGCCTTACTGGGTCGGTCACACTTGGGTTCTTCCGTCAGACAAAGCCAGACTTTCATGCCCCTTTACAGGACCTAGAATATTCATTTAGAAGCCAATTTGAAAGTTAAAAGACTGAAAGTGACCTATTTTCCTGCTGCCATGAGAGTTTTGGTCCACTGAGGGACCATGAGTCAGTGGCTGCCTGCTGATGACTTCTGCAGCGCTATAAAAAGCATCGCTGATACCATTTAATGAAACGTGACTGTCCTTTGTTTGAAGCGTAGCCTTCCCTGGTCAAACCTATCAGTCATTCAGACCAATGTAAATCAGGCAGGGGAGCTCCACGACAGAATGTCTGTCGTCACGTGTTGTCTGTCGTCACGTCTTCCCATTTCATGCGCTAGACCTGGAGTTCCAGATTCCTCCTCCTCCTCCTCCGGACGCTGTGGAGGAATACGATGACCTCATTCCACCCCTCCCTCCTCCAATAGATTATGACCAATCTGCACCCCCTGACTATCTGGAGAAAGGTACTTCTGGCCTAATATTACAGAGCCGAGTAAATGTAGATAGTAAGCGTTAATGTTAGGGATTTACAAAGCACTAATAACTGTGAAAACTAACCAAATTGGGAAAATGAATTATTAAAATCGTAAAAAGGCAGGAAGTCATTGGCACGGTAGGTTTTAAGCAGCTGTTGAGGTGATACAACCTCAGACATGTGGCTGTTGCTTTTGGATGTGCTTGTTGTGTTTTACGCATGTCCTGTCTATGCCTTTGCAGTGGTGGCATTGTACAGTTACAACACGGATAAACCTGGGGACTTGGCCTTCCAAGAAGGTGCCGTCATATACTTGACCAAGAGAAATGAAGATGGCTGGTGTGAGGGATTCCTCAATGGCGTGGAGGGCTTCTTCCCTGGGAACTATGTGGCACCCACCAGCTAACATGCTGATGGCTCCTGCGGCTGGCTGCACCACAGTGCGTCTACAGCAAGAAATAGCTGTTGAGCACAGGAAGTGAGGGGACAAATGAGGCTCCAAAACCTGTGGTGGGCGGGAGTTTGCTGAAATAACCAATCAATGCTGGCACTAAATGAGGCTTCAAAACTTGTGGTGGGCGGGAGTTTCCTGAAATAACCAATCAATGCTGGCACTAAATGAGGCTTCAAAACTTGTGGTGGGCAGGAGTTTGCTGAAATAACCAATCAATGCTGGCACTAAATGAGGCTTCAGAACTTGTGGTGGGCAGGAGTTTGCTGAAATAACCCATCAATGCTGGCACTAAATGAGGCTTCAGAAGTTGTGGTGGGCGGGAGTTTGCTGAAATAACCAATCAATGCTGGCACTAAATGAGGCTTCAGAAGTTGTGGTGGGCAGGAGTTTGCTGAAATAACCCATCAATGCTGGCACTAAATGAGGCTTCAGAAGTTGTGGTGGGCGGGAGTTTGCTGAAATAACCAATTAATGCTGGCACTAAATGAGGCTTCAAAACTTGTGGTGGGCGGCAGTTTGCTGAATTTTCACGAGCACGGGATTTGAAGCCTCATTTGTCCCATCACTAATAATTCCTGTGAAGTGTGCCTGTGTCCACCGCAATGGGCTGAACTGATCGCCATAAAGATTGATATCCTAGTCCATACAGTTTTTGGTGAAAAAATATTAATGTACTTTTTTATCTGGGGTTTTTTGTTATGCGTTAAATTATATTTGTTCTCAGGTAGTGCAAAATACAAGAGGAAATGAGGGTCCTTACTGTAGGTTTATTGCAACGTATACCTTTCATGAATGGGTCGAGAAGGCTCTTTATACCTAGGCTTCATTTTAAAATTTGCTAAATTTTCTATTTTTAAAATAATTGTCATGTTTTATGCATCTAAAAAAAAATCTAAAATTAAGTAATATATATTTTACAGAGAAAAGCGTAGAATTTTGTCCTATCGTTATAAAAATGTACGTGGTTTCTTTAAGGATGTAACGTTTTACTAATGTGGTCATACAAATAGAAAACAAAACTGCATACATAATGTATATGAAGCACTGATGGCAGAAATAAACATGACAATATGTGATCCTTGCTCACTGTGAGATTAATTTTTAAAGTTGCTTATTTACAGAGTCTTAAGGAAGCCAGATGGTACTGGAAAGATGGCTCTGGTCTGTTTCAGCTACGTGGCGTGAGAATCATATATAATTATTCATATCACAGGTAATCGGCCACAAACTGGACAAATCAAACACCTACAGTACAACAGACGGGTCCAAAGCTAGTGGTGTCAAGGGAAATCTGCAATTGAGTGTGATGCCCATCGTCCATCCTGTTTTTACCGTGGCACCGATCTCACCCACCGTGGACAAGTTAAAGATGCCAGCTTACCTAATCTCCGTGCCTTTGGGCTAGGAGATGAAACCTTACAAATATGGAGAGGACATGCAAGCTGGAGTGAGATTCAGAAACTCAGTCCTGGAGGTGTTCAGGCTGCCTGCTAAGCCAGCATGCTACCCAAGGCAACTTCTTAAAGTCTTAAAATGTAAAAACGGTAAACCACCTGCTGTCCAAGGCCAGAGGGCTGCACAACTGGGCATGATCAATGTGGCATGATCACCTTCCACTAAATCTGCTTCACGGCTCATTTCCAGTCCTTTATGTCAGCAACTGGTACATTCAGTTGCTGATCAGGTCTTCTGCATATCTATGTTTACTTCTGATTATGCTGCGTTAATCGATGTTCCAGAGCTGGTCCTGATGCGAACACATTATATACCGCCCATTTTCAACACGTCACCTGCCACACGTCTACAGTCCGCTTCCGTCACACTTAATAGTGTCTAGTAGCCAAGTATTTCCCTTTGGATAAGCACATAAAATAAGAACGCGCCATGAGCTTCTATTTTTAATTTACCCCTTGACTCCTTTGCTTTAACTGATTACAAACAAATGATGAGCTTCCGTGTGCCAGATGGTATGAATGCATTTCTCCCTTGGTGAGCTTTGGACCCATCATCAGCACTTTCTAAGCAAAGATTCATGCGTACGACTTACTAATTACAGGAAATGTCCGGCCTTGTACTACAGCCCACTGACTCTAAATAGCTTTTTCAAAGTTCCTTCCCACTGGCATCTGTGTTCCTCATCAACGTGCTGCTCCTAAATCACAGGGTATCATGCTGCATTGTATTTTATTGTATGTAAAATTTATGGTATGTTTTTTCACCAGTGTTTAATGTTAATCATACATCCGTCCATGGAAATGACGATATCAGCCTCCGGTCGCCAATCCGGAAATACATGTGCTACAGTCCACAAATAAAGCTGTAGAATGAGCCAAACCGCAGTACCTCCAAACATTTTTCTGTGGAACCCCCACCCTGCTGACACAGTCTTTTTCAGTGGAACCCCCACCCTGCTGACACAGTCTTTTTCTGTGGAACCCCCACCCTGCTCACACAGTCTTGTCATTGCAGCGCCGCTCCTGGAGTCCTGGCAATTTAGGCCAATTTACGCACACACTGGCAGAAACGCGAATTAGCACCCTTCGATGCAAATAACTGGGAACTCTTTGATTGCCCTTAATTAGTCACGGATTGGTCTGAGTGTGTGCCCGGCGGTGGACTAGCATTCCATCTAACCTGTAAGGCAAGGGTTAACCCCCCAGGCCACTACGACCCTGTACCTGATAAGCAGCCAGAAGGTGGATGGACGTACCTGTTGATTACGCATTTAAAATACTGTAATAAATGACACATGAGCACAGATTCTTCATGTCAATTAAACACGGTGGTCTGATTGTACTCACTGAGCGTTACTCAGACTAGCTGCCATATGAACGTGATCTATGGCATTGACTGGCCTCTAAGCCAAAGTGGCCTGTTTTCTCCCACTATGAACTTTGCACTCTAGTGTCTGCTATGTCTCTAATCGCTCTGGATAGATAGTTAAAGTCATATTCTGGCTCGAAGCCCTAACACTGTGCTGTACATCAGAGTGCGTACTGGTCAGGGACAGCGCCGAACCAAGACGTCCACTGGGGTCTTTCACAGGGGATCGGTCTAGGGGGGACTCGGAGCTCAGCCTGCACATCCTAAGTTTTCTTTTTGAAAGGTGGGTATTCATTTTATTACTTAAAGCTGATGGAAGCCGATTAGGGAAGGAGACAAACGCTAACTCTGGTCTATTTATTTCCTGATAGGACCGTATGCATTCTTTATTACGGTAGCTAAACATTAAGGATACTAGTGTACTCAACCAGAGTTAGTCCTGTATTAGTCTTAAAGCTGGAGTCAGTTTTGAGTGGCAAACATCACCGCAAATTTGGAATACGGAAGTCGATTAAGTTGGCTGTAAAAGAAAAAGAAAAAAAATAAAAAATGGATGAAGTTGAGCCTTTAGAAATAGAAACTGGAGACTGATGGGAAATAAGGTTCAAGAATATGACCATGGGATAGCATAGGACACCTTGAATTTGGGAGGGGGCCTGATGAGTCACTGTTCCACATCCATTGTAGCTATGATCACGTGATCACTGAAAAGATTTAGGGCTTCTCTAAAAACATTCGGGGCTTAAGCTGGGCAGCCCGGCTCAGGCGGCACCCCTAATCTGAATACCAGTCGTCTTCATGCACTTGACCGGTTTAATGGGCAGAGTCACGAGCATGGGGCTCAAAATTAAGATTCCTGAACCAAATTATTTAACAGAATTATATTAATACAGGTTATTAAAGTGACTTCATATTTAATTCAACTGAGATGTTTCTATCATTTGAAAAAGTGTTCAACCGGCTGCATTAACAATATAAGGTTGTATACTCTGACAGACCATAATTAATTTATCTTACTTTGAATAATAGACTGTCAAGAGAGGGAAATATGATAAAGTGATTAATAAGACATACCCAAGGTAATACATGTAACACTTATTGGCGGATGATGTAAAATATCTGTGATCCATGGAGATTAATTTTTATTGACTTTTCCTTGTAATTCACAGCAGCTTTTTCAGAAACGTCCAGGGAGTTTAGCTCTCACTTATCATCCAGCTTCTGAAAGCATTGAATGGGCCAAACCACGTAAGCCTTGGACCAGCAAGCTGAGGGACTCTGCTGGCTCTTTCTTCTAGCCAGCTAAGGGTAGCAGTCCATAGCAGATCAGACACTCAGAGCCCCACGCTCACACTGGGTAATTCAGAGGCACCGATTCACAGAAACTGGATTCCTATGGACTACCCAGAGGACATAGAGCCAGGATGGCGACTGAAGCCCCAACACTGGTGGTGTAATATCAAGGTGCCCCCCCCCTCCCCCCAACAAAATCATATATTACCTGACCCAGATTTCTGCTTTCCACAGAATTCCTCTGGAGTGGTGTCTTATAAATGGGTCTGGACTTCATTAATACATGGTAAGTTAATATTTTTTTTTTAACTGTCCAGTGATGTGATCATTTCTCTGCTCGCACATATAAGAATGACAACAATAAATCCTCTCTTTCTGCTCACAGGTACCTGATCGGCTTCCTTGGCCTGGGAATCAGTATATTGTGTTGTGCCAGGTACTTTAAGCACTGCCACATCAGGCACGTGACGGACCAGGTGCAGTGCCCTAGTAGGACCTCTGTCTTCGTCATCCCAGTGTCATCAGAAGACAACGATCTTTACGATCCACCCCAATACAGCCTGATCGGCTTTATGGAGCTACCACCTGCATATTCTGAGGTTCATGCTTAATTCATCTTCGACTTTCCCCTTTACTTTGGTCATTTCCAATTTTGTTCTCAGCTCTGTGATTCACCATAGCTGTCCTTCATTGAGTGTGTATGTTTCTGACCTGCATCCCTAAGCACAGAGTAAATCATGGACGATTTAAACTCTCCGAAGCCCAGTTAACTCAGACTCAAACCTGGGCTGTGTTAGAAAGTACTCAGGAAAATCTACTTTACTTGTGGCTGGTTTTTCCATTATCAAGTTCACGGAGCTCAGTGGTAAATGGAGCATTGATTATGTTCTAAACAGGTAATATTACATTTGTGTTTCTTTGAACATCCCAGAAAACCAAACCATTCCGTTGACAGCCCAGCAAGTCCCTCAGCACCTGGTTTTCTCTTGCAGGTTGAGATAAAGCCAGACATGTTTCCAGTTCCAGATGACCTACCTCCCCCTTACACAGCGCTTCCAGCTCCAGACCTGGCGTACCCCCTGCCTTCAGCTTCAACCCAGCTCCCCGCACTGTGCCTCCCATCAAGTGAAAGACCTCTTCCCATGGAACACACCCCTACCACTGAAGACAGCAGGGCTCTGGAATTCTGGAACACAGACCAATTACCAGCAAACACTCGCTGACTCGACAGAAAGAATATAATTTTCTTTTTTTTCTTTGAAGATAAGGAATACACTCCAGAAAGACTAAAAATTCAGCATGAATTAGAAAAGCCCATTTTCTTTCTTGATCTTAGCATTATCACGCGGTCTGAAACATGTACACCTTTGCTGAGTGACATCATCTGCCTAAATATCTGGTACTAATTATTCCTTCACAAAACAGGACTACGGGTAGATGTTCGATGGCACAGTAAACCACTCAATAAGATGACTATAACAAACTAGATGATTTCTGAAATGTACTGTTGCTACTCTGCTATCTTGCATGGTACGAGAGAGAATTTCGTTGTGTGTGAAGATATTCCTCTGACTGCGTGTGACTCTTTCACATACACATAAATGAGTACCAAGTTCAAGGCCCACCCCGGTTTATTGGATCATAAAGGAATCAGAGAGAAATCTTGTTACGTACCCCATCTCAAAAGTTCAGGGCTCTTGGTATTTATTATCTTGTCTTGATTAAAACATCGCGCTAAACTTTTTAAACAAAAAGTAGGTTATTGAAAACGGCGCAAAATGGCGTCATTCTATTTTAAAAGACAGCTAGAATCTGAATGGAATCTCGGTTCTCGAAAAACACACAGCTTCAAAGAGTCGACCGGAACTGCACTGGAACGTTCAGTGTCACCAAACACGGTGGAAATCTCGATAACTGATCGTTCTTGTGTTTAATAATTTAAAGGTACATTTTCCTAGGACTGTTCTGGATGACATAGGACAGAAACTTATGCGATAGCAGCTGGGATAACACTTGACCTTTGGTTTATTTAGCTGCTATCTAATTTTCTTTGGGGAATTCTCCCCAAAGTGTGAAGTATGAGGAAAAGGTCGTGGCCCACTAATAAACATTCTTGCAAACCCTTGCCTCCATGTTCTGTACCCCCACTAGCTTGATTCTTCTTTATTACTTAAGACACATTTTCTGGATTTCATAATGTCTGACCATAATTCATGACACTGAGTGCCGTTTCAAATGTTTGTTGCTGCTTTTCTAAGCTTGTGGGCAGAAGATGAGTTTAGCTTTTTCCTGCGTTCTGCACTGCGTATCTCCTAATTAAAGTAGTGGCAGGTCTGTCTGTCAGAAGTTTTGTGCAGTATTTGTATTTATTTTTAAGAACAGTCTAGCAAATAAATAAAGATTTCAGCTGTCAGTGTAGATCCATCTTCTGACCACTAATCCCAGTCACCGAGAATTACATCACAGAAGGGCCCAGGGCCTAACCCAGGCAGAACAGAGCACAAGGCTGGGGGGCACCCTCGACAGGATGCCAAGGCATCACATGGGACGTGCACACAAACACTACTGGCAATTTAGACATGCCAAATTGCTTATATCGCATGTCTTTGGACTACAGGAGGAAACTGGAGCACCTGGAGGAAACTCGCTAAGCACGGGGAGAACATGCAAACAAAAATAGACACAGAGGAGGCAGGGCTCGAACCAGCAACCCATGAGAAGCGAGGCAACAGTGATAACCACTGAACCTCTGTGCCCCCCAGAGACCCTACCAGTGCAGAGATATTTTAAAGACAATAATTGTGCACAGCAGTACAAAAAATGGTAACCACCAGGGGCAAACAAGCTTGCTCATTACCAAATTGATGATGGATGTGCTACCACTTTATAACCACTAGAGGGCAGGCTGATTACCACACAAGGCATAACCAACTACACCATCTGCAAAAGCTAAGAACTCCTACATGGAGATGACCTACTTTACAGCCCAGCCTCCCAGCTCTGGTCCTGTCTGCTGGATTCCGGTCTAGAAAATCTCCTAATTAAGTGGCCAATATTAAAAACTGTGGTTCTACTCATGATATGACCTAATTTGTGTTTCCTTGCCTTTTCAGAGGTACAGTATGTAATCTACCAAAATAATATTCATTTTCTGGTCGATACCAATACCTTAAAAAGATAATATTACATAACTGGAGCTCAGACTTTTTATGAACCGGGAAAATGAGATTATGAAGAAACTGAGAAGTCATCTTGCCTGATTCATTTTCTCCGTTCCTATACATCCCTGCTCTTTTACCTTGGTTTTGCGCTGAAGTCTTCATTTCCTGGCCTGTCTTTCATGTTGTGTTCACCAGTGGGGCAAACATGCTTCCGCCCCAGGAAGTCAAACAGAACTGCAGTCGAACACAAGAGACCTCGTTTGCATATCAAAGTGGATTCGGTTCACACTGGCGGCGACGGGGGGTCACTCTGCTGGGACTGAGGCGGTGGGGCCTGCTGCTCCTTTCTCAGTCGGCCTATCACAGCAGTGAAGAGTTTGATATGAGCCGAGTCCTGTGGCCTTAACATTAAGGCTCAACAATCAAAGCTTGTATGTGGTTCACAGGGTAAGTGCAGTATGCAACAATGAGATCACACACTTTTCTAAGGTATTTGTAGCTAGCAGGTGAGAGGAAGAGCTTATCTCAAGTAATCAGCTCATGTAGTCGAGAGACGCCCCACGTCATGCGATAAAAGCAATAGATTTCAGATATTCAACTTAAATTAATTACAAGATACAACAGAAATGTTTCACAATAGCATACAGACTATCAATATTGCAAGGTGGCAGACTCAGCATTATAAAGGTGACTTACTGTTTGTGTCACTGATACTCATGTTAATAAATAATGCTAAGGAAAATAACAACAATTTAAACTCAAAGTGGCACAGCATCTGTGTGTTTTAACACCTCTAAACATGACCAGGCTGTAAACGTACTTACCCACAATAGATTGTTGACGGGACAGAGTTCTTTAAGGGACAGTCAGCACTCGCGGTGTATTTTCCGTGCTTTGAAATATTACAAATGTTTCTCATGCACAGAGAAAGATCAGAAGGGGGCAAAATCCAGTCTAGGTCGACAGCTGTCATCTATATACTACATTATTATCTCTTAAATACTCACATTCCATGTCAGACTTTTGTGTCAACGGATGCTGTGCTGCCATAGCCACACACACACACACACGCGCACGCACACACACACACGCACGCACACACACACACACACACACACACGCACGCACGCACATGCACACACACACGCACACACACACGCACGCACGCACACGCACACACACAGTAACAACTCTCCTATGCTGTATTTTTCAAAAGGAGTTCTTCAGGCTTCCATTTGTAGACGATGTGTTAAAAAGTGAAAACGACAAGTGGCTTGGAAGGTGGTCATAATCCGTCAGTCCTTGTCTGAATGTTTGACTGCTGTTTATGCACACAAAGGATTTACGGAGGCTCACAACAAATCCAAAGTTGCTGGCAGAGGTATTTATGAATATTGATCTTGAGAGACTATGATTTGTAGATTGGTACATTTTACACAATGCAGGCCACGTTCGCTTACAGGATGGTACCGGTTCTGTTGTAACACCAAAGACTGGTGACCACATTGCACTCTTTAAAAAGTCTGCAGCATGTCCAAACCCCCCACCCCGCCGCCCCCCGCCCCCGTTTGTTTGAAGATTATCAAAGGACCACCCTAAAACATCAAACAGATGAAACATACAAGGGAAACTGTATTTGGAAGATCAGATTCTAGAACTGCTATACAGAGACTGATAGAACAAACTGGAGGTAACAGCAAAGAGCGATAGTAAAAAGAGAATTAGTGGACCGAACACAAACTGGCGTGAGGAGAGGTGTAGTCGTCAGCTGTCAGACCTGCAGACCGACACATGCAGAACAAAGAACAACGCCTGACAGAGAATCTAAGAGAAAATAAAAACGGATATGGCGATTCACAAAGGATCACATCTCTAATATATTCACCAATCTTCTGTTTAACAACGGGAGACGATTCCAAGAAGTAAGATGATTTTCCAGAGTAGTAATGTGGAAGTATACTACAGTATGGGGCTGATTCATCACAGGTGCCAGGTGAACATACTGACAAACCGGCAGGACCAGCAATTCGATAGGCTGATGCTGAGATTCACAGCTGTAAAATGTGAAAGGCACCCAAGCTTTTGGGTTTTGGGGCTTTTAATTAACGCACAGCTAAATGGGACCATTTGAAAGAGAACCTTCTGGAAGGAGAATATGACAGCCAGACACAGAACACAGTACAAGTAATCCAGCTACGATATACAGGATATTAAACATTAACAGCAGTTCAGGCACACATCAGTATAATGCCAACGAAATATATTAGTGCTAATGAGGTACAAATCTTTTGGCTGCAATTCTTAAAATACAAAACCCTACCTGAATAAGTCACAAAGGGAAGGAACATCTATTTAATCAAACAAAGCATTCAGGCAAGTCTGTGTGACATGTTTTCACACAAAGAAGAAAAACAAAGTCACACTACACAGTATTAAATGACAATACACTCCACATTCTGGGAAAAATGTTAATAACCAAGAAACATTTTATGAAGCCTTACAGGGCACAAACAAAATCAACATTTATTAAAATTCATAAAATATGGAATTAGCATTTGAAATGTTTTGAACTGATCTGTTCCAGCTACAGTATATGAACTCACACCACAGAAGCATCAGAGACGAAACACTTAAAGTTCTTTAGGACTAAGATGACACTACCTCTCCTTGACAGCAAGAAACACAAAACCCACTTGCCCACCCGGTACCGATTTGAAGATCGACGTCAAACCCTTTTAGCGATCCCTACTGAGCAAAGTGCCACAATGAAGGCGGCCCTCACGTAATGGTGAGGGGGAAAGACATGTAAGGGGGGGGGGGGGACTCCGAAGAGGCAGAGTTCTCCAAAGATGGAGACACGGAGGGTATTTCTGGTAGTTCACCGAGAACACCCGAAAGGGAGCTGCTTAATAAATCAAATCTTTGACGGCCGGTTAAACTTCCATCACAGCCTACCACCATCAAGCCCGGAGTGAAACTCTGTCTTAGTGAATTAATCCCACACCAGACCATCGCTTAGGACCGTCTGGTTAAGAAAATCGTTGAAAGTCACTGGGATGAACCAACAGTCCTTCTGGCACATTGGTGAGTATGAGAGGGCATGCAGAGAGTCTGACCACATGCAGATGAGTGGTGATGACAGGAACGTGACAGTTTCAGGAAGATTGACCACGGAAATAGCCTTCATAACTTAATCATAAATAGCAGGGAATGAGGGTGCATATTTACAGTTAAATATATATGCTTATATATTATCAAAAACCCTAATATACAGTTTATTTCACAAAGACGGCTCATGTTTCATCTTGGCTTCCTAGGTAGACACCATCTAATTGAAGCCACAAAACATGAAGATGAAATGTGAATTTTGAGATGATGGCCAGCTGTGTCAGACATGCAGGCATGTAAAAAGAATCAGGAGCCTCCTTGTTTACACTTAGGGGGTCGGCTTGAATCACCCCTCTACAATCTCAGCTAAAACCTCACAGTTTAATGAATCTGGTTATATCATGTTTTTTTTTTTTCTCCCCATAAATTTACATAACAGAATTTCAGAGTAAGAAAACTACTTTACAAACTTTACACTGCCCCAAGTGTCTTCCAGAGCTAACGTTACTATGGTAACCTGACGTAAACTAGGTCCCACTGTTACACTTTTATGTACGTCGAAAATACTAACCAATAGGATGAGGACAGAAATATCGGCTAACACTTAGCCGTATGAGTACAGTATATCCATAATGTTGACGTTCGTTACACCGATTTGACTCGTTTCAACAATTCCATTGTGCATGTTAGCACAAAAGGCACTGATGCATGCTGGGAATATTCCATCATTAAGATCTCACCCTTAATTCACAGAAGATGGCCTTTAAAAATATAATGTTGATACTTCTCTAGAAAAAACTAATAGTGACTACAGGTTTTGCTACAACCAGGATTGGTTTGGTTCATGTCTTGAGATTTCTGTTGCATGCTCATCACTGCACACTGAACTGGCGATGGATAATTATTAAGCACATAACTTTATGAAAACGATTCCCATCTGACCCCACTATCGGTGTGTAGTCGCTAAACTCTCAAAGGAAAGAAACTGACTACTTAAGAAATGACGTTATCAGGTTAACTTAAATAGATATCCAGCACAACTAAAGGATCAATACATAAAACCAATTCAGAAATAGATGTAGACACTTACACCCACCGAGGGAACCTCCGACCTCTTTTACACTGAGAACATGAAACGGTTATAATTAAATAAACACAATAGAGAGGTCCGAAACAAGGAGCGTGTAAAGTCATTTTTTGGGGGCTAGCGAAGAGGAACGATGGATGTGATTAACCAATTCAACATCCACCCAGTAGAGTCGCGTATCCTCCCTTGGGGTGCTTGGCACTAGTTAAGTAGTTTGCGATTAACAGAGTTGGTCTCCTGGCAAAACGTCCAACTTACCTCACTGACTGGTCTGGCCTAAAAGACCCAGCTGACGGGAACCCACTGCTGTTCAACCCCCAGCCTTTCTAGCGCCCCCCTCAGCCTGCGGAAAGCACTCTCCAAATTGTCGTTGACGATGGTGAGGTCAAAATAATGCCCGTAGGCCCTCTGAATCCTTCCGCTCTCCTCCACTGTCCTCTTCAGCTCTGAATCCTGCCGGAAGAAATGCTTCTAAGAAATCCTGAGCCAGACTGATAATCCTCATTAGCATCAAAGCCCACAGCAGCCTAAGTCATCAGTTAGTACCTGTTCTCCGTACAGCAGATAACTAGTACTACATACTGTATATATTGGCAATATCTCTGTATGCAAGAAATGTACAGCAGGAAGACGATCTTCTCTGAGAGCGATTGCCACACCCACATCAAAACACATGACGATCGTTATGAAATATTTACTGCATCAGTATTCTAGGGCACATTATGAACACCACCAGCAAAGCTCGATTCCTTAAACGTTACGGAGAAGCAGTTGGACTCAAAGAGCATTTTTTTGTATCATTTTAGCATCTGGACAAACCGTTAGCTGCTTGGTAATGACTCCGGCTTCAATGGCCGATCGGTTCATAGCCTTCAGGACCTCGAAGTCGGGGGCTTCGATGAAGACCACATACGGCAGAAACTCCGACGTCCGCAGCACTTTGAGGGCCTGCAGAATGGAACATACGCGCGGTAACGGTCAGACTGCATTTGGAGAGAAAACAGTGATGGACTACGGAAAGCCAGCACAGTATCAGAAGAACAGGACAAACTGAACTTATTAAGAATGAGAAATTTATTCCTTTACAAACGTCACAGAAAGTCCCAAAGCCACGTCCAGAGAGGGGCAGGCTGCCTTGGCAGACGCAGACACCTCCACGTACCTGTGGGTTGACGTCCAGAATGCATAGCTTGCCAGATTCCACCACTTCATGGATGGAGCTGATCTTTGTGCCGTAGAGGTTGCTGTCGTACTCGCCATGCTCCAGGAAACGCCCGTTCTTGATGTCTGACTCCATCTCGCTCCGAGACATGAAGCAGTACATCTGCCCATCTCGCTCATTAGCTTTGGGCTTCCTGGAGGTGTCTTCGGCCAGGACGAAGGGGACATGGTCACACAATGGCAAGTCATTACTGCGGCTTTAAGGTTAAGGAGCTCTAAGCAGGTGGCGGAGGGATCGGTCCCAGAGGGACGGTGTTGTGAAAGTGGAGGTGTGTGACCAGACAGTGTGTACACCAATAACACACACAAGCTGTTCACCGGTACTCTGACGTGTCAACATGACACGACAGCACACAAATGAGATGGCGCTGTGGCCTTCAAGGTTTGGGGTTCAAATCCCACGTGTGCTTTGTGAGGATGATTCTCTCCCCCTGTGGCACTGGCGTTTTCCCTGAGCCATAAGGTGTGCCTGTGTGCCCATCCGGGGTGCATTACAGCCATGTGCTGTGTGAGACGGGCATCTCTTACAAGCACTCCGGGCAGGTGTGATATGGAGGGATGAAACACATGTGGAAAAGCACTTCCAGTACACACCCTACATACACACTAGGAAAATTCAGTCCAATTCTTTCAAAGCAAATTCATCTCTTTGAAATCTCATACAAAAATGTCCTGAAGCTCTGGATTAGGAGACTGTCTGAAATTCATTATTTTTTAACTAATGACTTGTAATTTATTATCTTTATTACTTTCTATTAACAGATTTCATATTTTCCATAACATGCATGATATATTTCTTTTAAATCTACCTTCTCCCCCCATACAAAACCCTCAACAGTGCAGCCAGATCTGATCTGACCCGTTTTGGGAAAATTAATTAGCAGGTTTCATAATTCAGTCCAGGGCGTGCCCTGCCCTGTGTCGGGCTGTCGTCCCGTCCAGGGCGTGCCCTGCCCTGTGTCGGCCTGTCGTCCCGTCCAGGGCGTGCCCTGCCCTGTGTCGGGCTTCCCGGCAGAGGGTTCAGAATCACAATGACCCTGCACTGGCCGAGACGGTTATGAGAGACGTGCGGAGAGTTTTGTAACTACTTCAAGTGAATTGAAACCTGCAGTAAAATCCATTGGTTATGAGCAGCACGAGATGCACGCCGTACTCACAGGGGACGGTGGTCCCGTAGCGCTGAGGGTCTGATACCAGCAGCTTGTTTTTCAGGCTGCGCCGCCCCACCCCCTGCGCCCCGATCAGAACCAGGGTCTTCCGGCGGAAGGGGGGCATCTTGGCAACTTCCTCGTAGATTAGCAATTCGTGCCTATCAAACTCTTAAAGACAGTGAAGCCAGCATTCAGTTATCCTCATTATCGATCACCAATATTGCTGCCAACAGCAACTATGTTCTTATTATTAGCACAAGTTATTAATTATCTGGTAATTCATGGATGTCTGAATACATTTTCTGCACATTTAGAACACAGAGTATTAAACGTCCAGACCAGCATTCTTGGTTGTCAGGTACATCATTTTCTTCTTCTTCTTTCCACCGATTCCGGTACAGAGCGGACCTGGCAGAGAGAATCGAGACGGCTCGAAGATCAGGGCACAGCGGATTCCGGGCCGTCGCGCGTGTGACTTGGCTCCCAGAAGCCCGGCTTTCAGCTGGCCACATATACATGTCAAATGGCATGACTTCTCCACTAGGTGGCAGTGTCACACAGGTCTGGTACCTCTGTGCCTGTGGTTAAAGCATTCCGTCATCAAACCCTGATCAGCTGATCAATCAAAATGAGGGGTCAGGTGGGCTTTCGTGGAATGTTCATTATAGGCCAGGGAGGCTGAACCAGAAAACGGCAGAGATTAATAGCCAGACATTGCTGCTATTGAAATAAAATACCACAGCAAATAATAAAGAGCAGTTTCTCATTTTCAAAAAAACAAACAAAAAAAATGAAATCAGTGATTGACAAGGCAATAAAATGTGTGCTGTGGAAGATGGGGCATCAATATTTAATGCCTTGTTAGTCTGGGACTCAGAAAGCCTCCCTTCAGGGCAAGAATACACTGGTGTCTCATTTCCAGTTTCCAGTTCCTGATTATTCCTGATATGATTGTTATGATTAAAAATAAAAGTAATTATGAATAATCACCAGATTTAATTTGCTCTGCCAAGCCACCTTTAAGAAGTCTGCTGCTGGTCATTACTACTAGCTGTTTAAAAAGGGCTTTCTCCTCGGGCTGACCCTGCAGTGTTTGACCAGCAGGGGGCAGAGCTGGTTGCGGCTGTGTGGAGGAGGGCAGGGGGAAGGTCTGCAGTCGGCCTGCAGGCTCGTGTCATTCCCACAGGGTCTGTATGACATCACCGAGCTGCCATCATGTCCAACTTACTCTTTATATGGCACTGAACTTAAATATTTATGCGAGTGAACGTGATAAAAAAAACAGGCCAATTCGACAGGTGCTGGGCTTCATGCATCTGCATCACGCTGTCGATGCTACAAGCTATTTAGTGGAAGCAAACGGAACTTCAGAAGTATGCAATGAAACATACATACATCTGCAGACAGGAGCAGAACCCGATTGATACTGTAGGCCACGGTGTGACAGCTAAATGGATTTTAAACCAAAAAAAAAACCCCACAAAATTAATAAGTGAATCCTTTTAGCAGGAGATATCACATAGGAGTCAGCTGTGGAGTGAGGCCTGCGGCTGTACCTCCACCTGCAAATTCCAGGTCCCTCTTCACGAAAGCCTTCCGCTTCTCTTCCAGGAGCTGGCTGGGGATGAGGCCTGCACTGCCCCCCTCCACGTGACAGGCCTGCGGGGGACACGGCCCGCGTTACTCACCCATTACTCATGCTAAAGGGGTGAGCTGTGAAAGAGCTTCTCTAGCTGTTAAAGTGCTGAGACTATTCCAAAAGCATGAGCAACTTCACACGGACAGAAGAGAAGGGTTCAGCTCAGTGGTGCTTTCTCCTTGCTGGGGATATGATCGATCTTTGAGGATCGATCTGAATCCAGCAGGACAGGTCCAACAGTACCACACAAATATGACCAATTCAACACGGCCAGTCCAGCAGAAGTGCTTATACATGACACTTCCTGAAGACTTAAGCCACGCATTTTCCATAAATCATCTGCTCGGATTCATGCCTGCCGTGTAGCGACTGTGACTTTGTCTTACTCCTGCCACGTCCCTCTAATGGTCTGAAATCGAACGTAATTAATAATCAAAGTTAATCTTGCGTCTCCAGTTCACTTTGGAGGCTTTGTGTTATGCGGATGGTCACAGCGAAGGACCCAACTGCCCACCTGGCTTCTGATCTTTTCAAACACGTCCCTCATCAACCCAAGCCACCCCTCTGCCCGCCCGCCGCTCACCTCACACAGCTTCAAAAAAACGTTCCTTCTGGCTGGCGGAACAACAAATGACTCGGAACATCAATGGGACCTCGGCAGCCCCCACAGTGTAGAAACACTCAGCCAGGGGGCTGCATTGAGTGGTCTTGACTGTCACAGCGGTGGTCTTGTTCACGTACAATTTTTAAGTGGTATGATATTAATCTTTATTCAATGTACCACCAAGCCACGTACAAACTGTGGAATAAGACCAGCGAAAGCGTGAAGGGTTGTGTTATTTTAAGTATTTTGCCATTTTCATTTCTGAAATAAAACACATTAACCAACAGAATTTCAGAGCAGTCGGCGCACTGAAAGTTTCACGCCTCAATAATCATACATTTAGGCAAATAAGGAGTGTGATGTTGTGTAACTGAGAAACTCTGCCAAAATCACACTATTTGCCACAATTGGAGAGAGCCATCTACAATCGGATTACTACAGTTTAAATATAGCAACTTATCCAGGGACTTAAAAAAGCTCCACTGCTGAAAAATAAGCAGCTTATTCATTTTTGGAGGGCACAGTTTTTTGGGGCTTCGATGTGAAAATTGTGATGATTGATGCATGATTATGAAGAAACAATAGGATCAAGAAAACGAGTTTTGGAGAATATTTGTATAACTTTTGTTATTTTTTCTGAAATAACAATGACAATCTCAGAAAGATATCTACCAAACACTGCTGTAAAACTAGACGTTTAAAAATATGTTATATGACTTGATGCAGAAAAGAAAAAGGTGACATTCAAGGGCCATCCACTGTCTAAACAGCTCATTGTAGTCGAGCTGCGTGGGGGCATAGAGCCTGTCCCAGGCAGACGGGGCATAAGGCTGGACTACATCTTGGATGGGATTCAAACCCGCAGCCGTGGATGTGTGAAGCAGCAGAGCTACCCACTGAACCACTTTTTACAAAATTTAAAAAAAGAATTACGCCCTAATAACGGTGTGTAAACGAGACATGAGGAACTAGCTCGGCCAGGGACACAGGCTTGTGACCTGATGTTTGTTGGATTAAATCCCTGGAGAGCCCTACTTTAGTTTCCTTAAGCCGGGTATACAACCTTGAAAACTGCAGTAAAATACCACAATTTATAAGGGGTAAAACTGAACGTGAGTCTGTGTGTGTGTGTGTGTGTGTGTGTGTGTGTGTGTGTGTGTGTGTGTGTGTGTGTGTGTGTGTGTGTGTGTGTGTACCATGTTTATATTGTGTTGTCGGGGCAAAGTGTCCCCAGGAGGTAATAAAACCTTGACATTTTTACCTTGTGGGGACATTTGTTGTGTCCCCAGAAGGGAAAACTCAGTTTTATAAAAATCAGCGAATGCAATCAAAGAACCTGAAGAGCCAAAGGCCTTGCATTTTGTTGGGTTACTTATGGCTAGGGCTGGGTTAGAGTTAGAGTTGTAACAGTCAGGATTAGGGTTAGGGCTACAGAAATAAATGGAAGGTCCCCACAAGGTCAGAAATACAAACGTGTGTGTGTGTGTGTGTGTGTTTACCCGTGTATCCTGGACTTCCTGGGACTGAAATAGCACTACCATGGGTGTACATATAATGAGCAGTTGTAGAAAATGGGTGGGTAGACAATGGGGCAGAATGGGTGCAGGGTTAAAACGCCCGAAATGAAGAGAGACCTCATAGCTGGTGAGAGGCTTGGAACAGGGAGACACAACCAGAGTCTCTTCTGTTTATTCAATACGGCCGGTCCTCCGATGATCACATGGGATAAAGCCGACACTGTGGAGCAGACCTGAAGGAAGGACGATGGCTCTCAGCCTGATTTACCTGCCACCAGTTGAGGTCCTCCTGGTTAAAGATCTGGAGGATGTCCCCACTGTTGAACTTGAGACCGGCCTCCTTGCAGGGGATGAGGCTGTCGTGGGCGGGGTCGTAGTCAAAGTGACACTTCACAAATGCCTGGGAACACACAAGTGATGTACGTCAACTCAGACTGAGATCAGCGCAGGCTGCGCAGTGCATGCCTGGGGTACACACTGAGCACATCACACAGCTCAGTTGCTCACTACGCAGTTCAGAAGCAGCTTTGGGGTTACCAAAGCCAAAGTCTTCAGACATCCCTTGTTTTCAAACTTTGATATTCGCCCTTACTTTTTATTTTGTGTTCCAAGCGCTCACTCCCTCTCTCTCATTTTACGAACAGATTTGCCCCCAGTTTATCGGCAGATGGGGTTTTTGGGAAATCTTTCAAAGAGCTCCGTCTAAACCTCCACCTTTAGATTTGCATACTCTGATCTCATGTCTGTGATCTGACTACACACACCAGGCTGAGAATTCCACACAAAAGTCCACAGCAAAACAATTAATGTTGGGGGGGGGGGCAACCCAAAGAAAGAGAGAGAATGAAAACCCAACAGACAACGCCACCCTCTCGGGAGACCGTATCCATGACGACCGGTGCCTCTCCCCAGTCGAGGACTAGAAGGGGTCCCAGTAACCCCAGCCACCCACCCAAGAGAATGGGTCGCTGTGGCGAGAAGCGCTGAAGTGGGAAACCGCCGGCCCGAAATAAAGATCGGAGCAGATGGTCACCCCCGGCCCATATGCCACGGGCTGCTGAAAAAGGGTCTCTTAAGGGACCCCCCTCCAGGCAGCCAACTCCCTGGGAATCAGGATACGGGAGTCACTCATGTAAGGAAATGTAATTCATGACACTCCATCCAGCTTAACAGCTACATTCATTTTCCATTACACATCTCTAAATTGACTTAGTTTACAGTTTACCTATTAAAGGAGGTAGGTTTGTTTTTTTTTTTAATGCAGCAAATCAGATTAACTGCCAATCTTACAGGTCCAACAGGCAGAACATTAGCCCCGGTGACCTTTCTGCCACACTCCACCGCCACTCAGGACACCAGCCGTCACAAGCAGCACGTTAAAGCGTGAAGGTGTCCATTATTTATACTCATGTGAAATAAGGCGTTTAAAAAGGGCTACTCGATCTGCAATGAACGACTGAAATGTCGGCACCACTAGGGCTTCCTGCCACGGGGGACCTCAAAATCGTGCCCCACCTCCACGCCTTCGGAGCAGAGCGGCTCTCACCGAACAGCTGTGAGCTCCTCCTGCACACAGCACACGACAAGCAAGGGGCCCATTACGGGTGACAGTGACAGATCTCTCAGAGACTGTGGCTCCATCAGGTAAGCTGATAGCGAGGTACGCGCAGAGCCTGTAATGAAATTATCCCAGGGACGTCACTCTCCAACGGCCGGCGGGGTACAGGTGCAGGAGACTCGGCCGACAAGCCCCGCAGAGATACCTTTCTCATGTAGGAAAAACAGAATGAAGCTTTCACTCGGTCCAGACGACGTAAAACAGCCAGACAGAGAACAGAATTCTCCCACGAATATGAGAGTTCACTACTTGCGGAGTTAACATGAGTAATCAGATATATCAGGGAAAGGTAGGCACTTCAAATTAGTTTTGGCGTATGTGCCATTGGAATGCACCGGTACCCTGAGATCTGGTAACAGGTCTGACGCGTCAATCAAACTACTCCGAGGCTGAAGCCGATATTACAGACTGAGCACCGGTTCCATTTGTCATGCAGCTTCCAAAGATAAAAGGGCTTATACTGTATCTGGCCCACCCTACCAAAGAGGAGTAAAAGAAAAAAACATCAGAGAGATTTTGAAAAGAAAGCCATAACTTTCTCTGATTTAAAATCCAGGACTAACTCTGACATCCCCTTGGACCACAATCACTCCTGTTACTACCTGAAAACACAATACAAGTCAGCAAAAAAATGAAAAAAAATGACTGTATTTGCCTACTATTGTCATCACTGAACTCCACTGATATCTTTAGGGGTTTACTGGCAGAATTAAAGACTTAAATCCCCAATAATGTGGAGACAGCAATGCAGAACCACAGCTGACAACACGTTGTCTGAAAACTTGTTTCCGTAGCAAATTAGGAACAATCCTGAGAAGTATGGACAAAATGTCTCTTAACGTCAAACATGTCCTATTAGAACAAAGGATTAAAAGAGAACGGACTTCATGGACAAAGCCATCCGTTTTACGTAACAGGCCGCAGTACCAAGGGGTAGAAAGCAGGGGGCGGCGTTGGGCGTTCACCTGGCGCGGGGTGTGTGGCTCCTGGTAGCTGGGCAGGATCTTAAGCACCACACTGCCACTGGCCTCCTTCAGCATCTCTTGAAGCACCTTGGGGTCGTTGCCCACCTCCTTGCCGTTCACCTCCTTGATGATATCGCCCACATGCAGTAGACCCTGCTGGTCAATCATTCCCCCGTGCAAGATCCTGGCGATGACCAGCTCACCGCTCTCCACTCGGAAGGTCACCCCCTGTCACAGTAAACAGCCGCCGGGTCGGACTCTGCTCCGTACATGTCAGGGGCACCGGCTGGACCCGAAGGAGGCCATGCCAGAGGCCTTTGACAGTACATTTGCATTAATTTCTGATATCAACTGATATCTGATATTGTGGGGATTTATCGTATTATAATTCACGTCAGAATATTCTTGCCTTGTATCAGTTCTTTTGGGTGGGGGAGAGGCATATGCAATATGTAGGTATAAAGAGCAGAGGTGATTGGGCTAGGGAAACAGGCTGGCACGGAAACACACAGGCTTGTTAAAGCTCACTCCAATTCTCCCAGGCCGTGCCACAGACACGGTGATTTGAATGTGACAGCACTGGTCCCATTGGCAGGCCGTGTTTCTGTTCTGAGAAGCTAAAAGCCTAGCTGTTTGTCCTTATCATGTCCGTGTTCAAATTCGGTCCCTATGCGTCCCTTGTCACCAGCATTACAGCAGATCTACCGACGCCCGACGTGCCCGGAAACGCACACCAGACAGCTGCATCCTCCTCGCTAGGACTGAGAATGGCTGTGGGACCACAAGTGCGATAGCGGGAACTGGAACACCGAAATACGTAGCAGTAAACAGTGTCAAAACGTCTGTGCAGGAATGACGCTGTTTAAGGCTGTAACTCGGGTCGCCGGGGGGAAATACAGGCAGTACATTTCAGACAAAAAAAGACGAAAAGATCGCTGTTTACCCGACGCCCAGTTAAAAACATCACCAGTATGTCTCCCACAGACAGGCCATACGAACTTCGGTGAACTCCCCTGCTCTTGGTTGAGACCACCCCCTTTCTACACTCGGTCAGGCGCCGAATTCACTTTAAAGACGTACAGATGGCCGGCCATTCAAGGCAGGAAACTGCCTCAAAACTTGGAGTGAAAAATCCAAAAATAATGAAAAATCTTTTTTTGCCCCCCTTGTGTTGATAGGGCGAACTATACAACGCCTTTTAAAGCATGTAATTGTTTGTCCCTGACGACGTCTTCAATGGTGTTTCGGCTTTGGCTAGTTCTGACATCTTAAGTCTGTGTCTCGCTTAACCCTGCTGCACTGGTGGTTCGAATCCCGCTATGGCATCTGTATGGGAGTTAATGTGATCTCCTTTTGTTGTGTGGGATTATTCTGGGATATCAAGTGTGGCCCCACAGTCCAAAAACATGCGGTTAAGTAAACTGATTCTAGCTACCCACAGTTTTTGTGTGTGTGTGTGTGTGTGTGTGTGTGTGTGTGTGTGTGTGTGTGTGTGTGTGCGCGCACCCGCCCTTTGCTGGACTTGGGTCCCTTCTAAGGTTTTCCCATGCCCTGTGTCCTGTACAGGCTCCAGGATAGGTGGTGTAGAAGCATTCAAGCGAACACACAAAGGTGGTATTGATACAGTTTGAGGGCTGGCTCAAATCACTAACCTAAGGCCACCCCCCTTTTCCCCAATTTGAGCCCAAACACAGTTGGGTAACTGTCTTGGACACACACAGACAGTAGAGAAAGGCTCATAATAGGGGGCAGCCTCCGGCAGACGGCACTCACCAGATGCTCTCCTGCCACTTTGCGGATGCCCACCATCCTGACAGCGTCCGGGGGGACGGGCTGATTGTTCAGGGCAGCGTCCATGAAGGCGCAGGGGCTGGGTGGTGGAGTGTCGTAGCTTTTGGAGGCCACGGAGTCGTGTGTCTCCAGGAGGGACTGAGGGAGAGTTAGCACCTTCAGGTCTGGTGTTCTAATATGGGGTTTCTGTACTTAGTCAGCTGACTCGCGAGCTCAGAAACAACTGGACCTCTCAATCATTTCCACCTTACAGTAAAGCACCCAGAATAAAACAATACTGATTCACGTAGTCTATTATTGTGTTACAGTAGACACTCTACAGAATTCCGTTTAGACACCTGCCACAAAAAAAAAAAAAAAAACCCACTGTCCACTGTTCCGTCTGGGAGACCCAAAGTTATGAAAATCAGACAAAATGCTACATTTGCAGATTTGTAAATTTGGGGAATACAGGCAAAATGGTGGGTGGGATTGCTGTAAAAATATTATTGAACAACATTTTTTAAATGCCAAAGCAAATTATCAGTTATAAGAATATAGCAAACATTTCAGTTATATCATCAGTTACACTCAACAGAGGACAGAGGGGATGTGTGTAAAAGCGAAGCGTTTATTAATGGAAAGAGGTTGGGAAGCAGGCAGTAGGCTCTTCATTTAGGGAGACAGACTCTTATTCTGAAGGCTGCCAAATGAAGCACCAATAGGAGCCCTGTGACTGTACCCCTGGGCAAGGTAACGAACCAATAAGATTCCCAGGAGCATAAACTGATTTTAAAAAGAGTCATTTCAAACTAAAGGTGTAATCTCTGCAGCAAACGATACAACACAGGAGTGCACTGCTGTTCATGTCTCGTAGACAGAAGCCTGTCAGAGTCAGGGTGGCGTGCTGGAGGATGCCGGGCAGCCCTACCTGGAAGTGAGGCGCCTTCAGGATGCGGGCCAGCTCATCGGCAGCCTTGCTGCGGTGGGTCAGAGGGGTGAGGTCCCTCAGGATCTCCTGCAGCAGTTCCACGTTATTGTCCCTCACTGCCTCTAGTTTGGTCTCCTCCATCTTCTCATGGGCCTATCAGGGCCAGCGGGCAGAAAATGTCTCACCCATGTCAACACACCAAAGGAACCCCCCCCCCCCCCCGTCTTACCGAGTCTGCCTAGTATCTGATCTTCCCCCAAGAATCAAATGACCCTGGCATTCGGACACCATCACACCATGAAACGTTCAGCCTCGGTGAATATTTCACTCCGGCAGTACCAGAACCCCTCAGTGTTACATATTAAAGATGCAGCCTCCCTCACAGTGAATCCCTGTAAGAACACGTAGCCGGTCCAGGGAGAAAAGGAGCAGTTCCAGAAGATTCCACACGATCTCGTCCAGCTCTTATTTTGTCTTGCTTTTAGGTGTACTTTTAATAGCAAGGATGCTCTTCATTCCTGCGGCTGGCATTTCATTTCTGTTTCTTCAGCTCCTGGGCAGACTTTCCCCAGACAGATTAAAGCTTATACACAGATGGACATTGATTTTGTGAACTGTACACGTCACGAATGCCTTCAGGAAGCAGCTACATCAGGAAAGGGCATCGTGCATTAATTCCTCATCTGAGCTATTTTTGGTATCGCAGACTCAATTTTTGTCTCTACCAAACACCAGGCTCCCCCCCAACAGAGAGGACGATACAAGACAGACGCTCTAGCAGACACGCACAGAGCATAATGAGCTCGTTCCACTCAGGATGAGGAACGTTCATCATGTCCAGCATCACCAGAACCATACTTTCAAATCCATGTCCGGCCCATCGCTGGGGTGTCTGAAACATCCAGAGGTACAGACAGTCGGACAGTCAGTGGCTCTGTGGGTTAGGCATCCGTGCCTATTCCTGGAAGGTGGCCAATTCAAATTCCGCGACTGGGACAGTAATCATTTCAACATTGGGCCCTCGAGCAAAGCTCTTAACCTCAAAAATTGCTCTAGTAATTCTGGCTATACGTCCATAAATGGCTGACCCAAAACTTCACTCGCAGCTATATGTCTCATAAGAGGAAAATGGGGCATGTAAAAACCAAACAACCTGTGCGCGTTTGTACAAAAGGCCAATAAGTATCTTCATTACCAGGCACACAGAAACACCAACCAATCAGGTTCCAGCAACTGTGTGGCCGTATCAGCCTGTCCCGTCGGGTGCCTCAGTAAGAGTAAAAACAGTAACGAGACCACCGGACGGTAATCACGAGTCGCATCTGCAGAACACAGTTATTGAAAGCAAAAGAACTCAGAGGCTCTTGTGGGGCTGTGTTGTTATTCCCCACAAGGCTACCTTTCCAGCTCAAGTTGTGGAGCTGAAGCCAGACCCGAAGCAAGGAAAGCTGCCGACACTGCTCTACTCAGCATATTCCATTACAGCAGCAAATAAAAGCCATGAATGGAGGACGACCTCAGATCGCTACTCCGGGAACTAACGGTTACGAAGGGCAATTCTGTATTACAGATGAAGGGGACACAATCGTCCGGTGCAGGCCTAATGACACGTCTCCCCCATCGCAGCGGCTGCTAACATTGGAAGGAAGATGGTGTTACATCCAACAACAGAGAGCTCAAACCTTCAAGCAGGGACTTCACATAAAAAACAACTACCTCTCTAAAGCTAGAAATCGTTGACGAGAGAATGAAGTGTAGAAAACCAGCGGCTCTCAAAGCCGACCTTGGGGACCACTGTGTAAGCTGCCACTGGTTCCAGTAAAGATCTCAATTAGGGAGATTTGATTAAGATTATGAATTTATGGGCTAGACGGAACCAATGCTAACAGTCACAGGCAAAAGGCCATTCGAGCATGGAATTTTCAGTACAACTGTGCAAGTCATAAAATTAAAATATATTATTCTCATTTTATATTTTTTCAGACCTCAAACAAAAGTAAAAATTTACAGGAAACTTAATTAGAACGAATAATCGTTCTGAGCGATTGTATTATTAAGGATTCCACATAATAAAATGAACTGCTACTGCATCGCGATGTAAAAGGATGAAAAATTCAAAAGACATTTCTCTTCATATCTTTATTAATATAAAAATGATTCCAATTGTGAAAATATTTAAATAAACACCAGTTTAGCTTAAACAGACAAACTGTTTTACGTAATGGATCCTGAGAAAACAGTTCAACCAGTGTGATTTATGTTATGATTTAATTGGGATTTTTTTTTTTCCCCTCCTTCATCATTTTCATTTTCAGCATGAACTCTGAATGATAATGTGTTAGTACATGTGCCGTATTATGGACTGGCAACCCGTCCAGGGTGCGCCCCAGCCTGGTGCCCCGTGACGGACCGGCACCCCGTCCAGGGTGCGCCCCAGCCTGGTGCCCCGTGACGGACCGGCACCACGTCCAGGGTGCGCCCCAGCCTGGTGCCCCGTGACGGACCGGCACCCCGTCCAGGGTGTACCCCAGCCTGGTGTCCTGTGCTGTTTGGGACAGGCTCCAGGTAACCCAAGCAAGAAGACAGATGGATATAAATCTAACAAGGCCAGAATGATGATAATAAAATGGCTATGAGAAACAAGGGGCCGTTATTACAGTAAGACAGCATGCAGCCAGTTACTGTTTATACCAGTGCAAGTGTGGAGAACAGTAATAAGTTACCAGAAAGTCAGAGAATCTGAACATTTTCAAGACCAAGCCTCTGTGACTCTCACATAATACAGATGAGACCCTCTATTTTTAATACAAGTTCAATATTGACCCTCAATGCCTATGCTTGATTGTTTCAAAATTCATAAATAACTAAACATCCCCAGGGCAACAGCTATATGTAGGTAGATAATTTAATGAATAAAGCTGAATATAGCTCGGTTGGTTATGAAAAACAGACATGAGTTATGTTTGATGAATTCCCCTACTCTCTTAAGCCGTACCTACGGTTTTCTTTCGCAGACTGTAGACACACTAACTGGAACTTCTCACATTACACAGATACTGCCTAGGAGGCCAGGTGAGTCAGGCCTGGAAGGCCTGTGTCACATTGACAGCCGAGTAGCTTCATCTCAAGACTTCACACTCTCAAAAGACAGCCAGGACACACACGCCTGGCGATCAGTCTGACATACGAGGCCGTGTTATTATTGCCGTTCATAAGCAGGAAGTCTGCACGGGATCCTGATCTCCACCGTCAAGAGATTGCCAGGAGCTTTGAGGCAGGACCTTCAAACACTCGAGAACAGCCACTGAACCGTAATTGGATTCACAAAATTAACTCGAAATGTCTCTCATCCTCTCTTTACAAAGCTTTTTTTGTAAAGAGACAGAAGCCTGTCACAGTCAGGGTGACGTGCTGGAGGAGGTTTTCATCGACTAGGCTGCACAACAGGAAATGCAGTTAACAATAACTTTGTTTCTATCTCTTGCCATGTATGGCAACTTGATCCAGGTCCTTCAAACCTCACCTGTATTCACATCACTCAACAAGGTGGACAGGAACACCGCACAGGTGCACTCTGGCAAAACAGATTCCTAGAGCAAGCTGCACTGTAATTTGAACCTTGGTCTGTGTGTTTGGGAAGAAATCGAGGTCTGGTGTTGCCATCCGACTCCATGAATAAATGATATTTCTATTGCAGCCAAAAAGTATAAACAAGTAGATACAATTTCTCTTAGTGCATGACTGATCGACTGGTTAACGTCCATAAATCACTGATGTATTTTTATATATTTGTGTTTTTTGGATTAATAATACACTTATTTATCCCCAGAAACGAGCTGAAGTGCTTTAAACTGAAATTTAACAATAAACCTTTAGGTAGTAATGCTAAAGGCCTTAATTAAAGAAGTCTTTAGTGAAGCTTTCGTATTTTACTGCTGATTAATTGATTTATATATTAATATTAGCCAAACATTACACACTCATAATAATTAAGAGATGTGCTTAGTACTGAAATTGGGTCTGCTTCTCGGGCCGTTGACATTCAACACAACATCCCATGACGGCTCTCCCAAATCTGAACTTCATTTTGCTTTTCTTAAAAGGTGCAACATTAAAGTCCAAAGGCATTGTGTTTTTTGTGCGACTACCTGGGAAGGTACCCCTTTCATGGATGTCCCTGTGTTTCCTGGACAAATTATTACACATTGATCACTGTAACCTGCACCCTGAGAATCAGCCCCAGCAGTACTTAGGATCAATTGATTCCGCAAACAAAACGATGTGGACATTGGAGCCGTGCCCAGATCTGTCCTGTTAGGGCGTGTTTCCTGCATCCAGTCACAGGAGTATTATTGGTCAAATAAGGCACACAATACTCGTTTGGCACTGATCTACACAAACTCTACGAAAAGTCAGCTACATCACAAATTGTAGTTGGGGTCGTTTATGGAGGCTCCATGTAGTTCTTTGGATGGCAAAACGTTCAGTGAACCTTTTGGTGGCCCATTTCATTTCACAGCCACCCTAGTGTGTTGTGTCACGGTCAGTCCGGCCGCAGACTCACCACTGGGCTCTCCATGATGCCTTTGAGGAAGATCAGGTCCAGGTCATTGGCAGTCGTTGAACTGGTGCTGTCACTCAGCGTGTCCAGAACCTGCTGCATAACTTCAAAGACAAAGAGATGAAGCACTGGTTAGCACAGGCTTCCCATTTCACTCTGGGCCTCGGTGATAAGCACGCGCCTCATGCCAGAAGACGAACTGACTGATGGAGATAAAACCACTGGCTGCTTTGTCTGTCTCACCCCAGGCAGCTGTGAGAGCGGCATTCTCATTACTGTACGTGCAGAGAACGGAGCGGGGAAGAGCAGCGGAATTCGCCAGCATCAGAGTTTGCACTACAAATGACAGTAGCATCATTAGCATTAGCTTATGGGCTGCCAATTTACTGTCTCCAGTTAGCGTGCTGATGCATTCTTCAAGAAAAAGCACATTAATCTTAATATAGGCAAGGCATAAAAATAACAACTAAGAATCTGCCTCAACTCTAAGACAACAGACATGTAGATATTTAAGCACAGATGTGCCGTAGAACAGCGAGGCCCTCAACAACAGCACCATCAAGTTTAGCAAAGGGAACTGAGGGATGTCAGCAATCATTTGATTCCCGTTTATTTTCATGCAGCACCTTTCCCAACATGACTGCCCCACGGAAACCCAACACACACCACCGGTATCCAACAAACGTGTTCAGTCCGTTTGATGTCAGCTAAAGGAGTAAAAAAGGCCATTTGGATATCGCAGATAAAGTGTGCATTTCAGTTAACACTGCATGAAAAGTAAACGCGTGGAGACCCTCTGAAAAGTGCAGATCACCAATGCCATTTTTACTGGAATTTCTCAGCCATGCACCCAGAAGAGATAAGGTGCATGGAGGAACAGGAAATAAGTCCTGAGCACCAGCTACGTGACTCTAATTCAGCCAAAGCCAGTTTTTATGGTTGAATAAAAGCGAAACTATTTATGACTCCATGATCCAACCTGAGATTGGCCCGGCCTATGGCATGAACCTAATTTAGGGGCCAGTCGTCTCTCACTGCTACCAGCACCACTGCAGTACTGATTCATGTCTGTCAGTTAATGTGTATTACCTGAAATCAGTAGTCAGGGCCCAGGCTTGCTTTCAGGAATAATGCAGACTCAAAGTGTCGACTTTGTCCAACAGCAGATAGGATTTTTTTGCCTTCAGAATTACGCAGTAACAGGCAGAATTAAACAGAAGCCGCCTGCCCACAGGCAGCCTAAAGGTGCATTTTCAAGTAGCTGTGAGGAAGGAATGAAAAGTAATAGAGAGACCAACTTCTCCAAATCGCTGAAGGATAAATGCGTCATGACATTCTTTTAGCATAACCTTGATTCGGGTTGTCACCAGGCTATGAGGAGATACTTTGGGGAGAACAAGCACCTTGGACTAAGAGAGTGCCATCAACTGCATGATTAAATCAATTAAACAGAAATCATACGTGTCCTGTTCGATGAGCAAAAATATTATAAACCGACCAGTATCCTGCAATCGGAGCCATCTTTAATGCATCGCTTAAGAAATGAAGACCTGACCTTATCGTTGCAATATGCCAAAATGCTGACTGTTTACCTTGTGCACACTTTAATAATCAATTCCATCCCTGGATTTTGCCTTGAGTGGGGTCATTGTTTGCAGGGCTTAATTTAAATTACATGTTTCATATTGCAATCAAGGGAGAGAAGCTATAAGAATTTTAGCTGTTTAAAGAGGTCTTTAAGACTAGATTTCCCTAATTTCCTCCATTCTGATGTCTGTAACAGTAGGAGATGCATTGCTGTCACCTGATCCTAAAGGAGCCTTACAGAAAGGTAGTTAATCGACTTGGAGAACATCAGATTAATTCCTATGCCCATCAGCGGCCACTTTGCTTGACATGAACTGTAACCTGGGAATTCTGCCTTGCCATCATCAGATGATTAATGCCACCTCCTGTTAGCCCTGCCTCTGGCATCAGCTCTGGTATTCGCTTTTAGGGGAGGATTTCTTTTGAACCAGTCCTGAGATAAGAGCGGTTGTTTGCCAAATGCTCGCTATTGGTTAGTTCAGGATAGTCCCACCCACTACCAATCAACGTCAGCATTAATTGGTTAGTTCAGCATACTTGCATCCATCACCAATCAATGCCAGCATTAACTGGTTAGTTTGGGATGATACTCCCACCCACCACAGGTAATGAAGCCTCATTTGTCCAATCACTAGTTTTTTCTTTGTATTTTCTTTTCAGGTAACATGGATCCTGATATTTTTCCACATGCACTTAGCTTATTTTGCGTTTTTTTTTTTATGAACTGTCTTCAAGCATAACAAAAAAAAAACAGAAAACCATCTGATTACACTGTACTTTACAAAATAAGGTCCTATAAAGAACTCAACAAAAAAGTTAACTGAATTTTACTCGCACATGAAAAATGGTACGACTAAAATCAAATTAACACGTCTGATGCAACCAGGAGAGTACCTTCAGAAGTGCTTCGCGAAGCACGTGGCAGGGTGTGAAAACAGGAACAGACAAGACAACATTCATTCATTCATTCATTCATGTTCACACTGTAGCCGTTCTCACTGTTAGCTCCCATATTTTATATTTCCTTATTTATATATTTCTCCCTATTTATTTTCCTGTATAAACCTCTCTGACACAGGGACTGCACTTAATTTCGTTGTACCCGTTACAATGACAATAAAGATATTCTGTTCCTATCATATATCGACTACAGGGTTATCGTAAACACAGTGGCAGCTCATCCACATGCAGTAATGACACCCAGTCGTTAGAGGAGCATAGCTGACTGTCACACAGCACCTGAGCTCCCCTGTCTTCATCCTCACTCTGCACTTGTTTCCTGCCTTTGGTCACTGTTAGGGTTCTACCAGGGACATGCGTGGTGAGATAATTAGCTGGAGCCTCTTAGTGAATTACGGGCATGACTCATGACTCCATGGCGATCACGGAGATGTTCCAGGGGGTACACTTGTACCTTGGACCCACCTGTTCTGCTCCACCTTCATGAAGGCATCACCCCTGACAGTTCAACTGCGTTGATTAATAAAACGTCCTTCAAAAAAGACACAACTCCTTTTATATTCATGCTACAATAAAAACTTCCAAAAGACAAAAATTCTCTTGACCACCACTTCATTTGGCGAGTGGATCCTTGCCCGTTTCTCCACTTAGGCCACCGAGAGACCGAGACGGTGCAGTCCTCATTATCATGCACATAGACACGGTGCTGCGGAGGATGGACGGAGGAAGGGGAGAGAGACTCGGCGAGCTCCACCCGCATGACGATAGCCAGTAAAAATGGGAGTCACATTGTCAGCATTAGCTTACAGGGCATCAACTCACAGCAGGCTGTGGAGCAACTCAGAAAATGTCCTCAAGCAGTGCTCTGATACAGGAAATGTATATCCTGTACACACGTACGTACGTATACGGGTAAACAGCGTCCCAACCTTGAACAACAGGCAGGAGAGACTTTTGCCCTAAATGTGTTGCAGAGCACAAAGGATTTGGATATTAACTTTAACCATTTTGGGAAACGTGGGCTGACTACTCCAGGTAAAATTATTTCAGTTTACCTTCAAAGAAGCCCAACTTCACCATTCAGCCCTGCTTTAAGGCATCTCAGCAATGGGAATAAGATCCTGCTCCAGTGAAATATCCAGCTGAATGCTGGTAAAAAAAAAAAAAATCATGAGCCGTAAAGAACCGACAACACATCAAACACACAATTAAGATTGCTCTACATCAGTGAATGAAGCTTAAGATCACTCATGAATCGTAAGTTTCCATTCAGCCACATCACTACGTTACATTTGGCTCTCCACACGCTTAATCAACTGAGTCATTTCATCAGTCCATTAGAAGGGCCCCTTTGCCTGAGTGAGTCAGCAGGGCCAGTACAAATCACCTAGAGTATTGTTTCCTTATCTTTCCTGGGTAAAATTTCAGCCTTGATTTTCGACTGAATTGTGAAGAGTTGCCTTGAACTCCAAGATGAACCCAGAGCACTGTCTCCATGACTGGATGCAAGTCTCATAACGGGGTTTTGTTTTCAGCGTCAACAAGGCGTACATTTATGATGATTAATGGAGTATATCTAGCCCGATTATGTCAGTGCTCAGTTAAGACACCCCCCCCATTAGTTACATTTTAATTGGTCATACAATCACCATCTCTGTCTAGACAAATCCATCACTGCATCAGTCTTCAGCCGTCAGCCACGTTTGTTCCATCCATCCCAGGTGACACTGTCACCTGGGATCCCCTGATCCGGTGAGGAGGCCACATTCTGCATGTATCAGCAGTGAAAAACAACGGCAGTGCCCTTGAAGGAAATGTTCGTTACAAACAAGGACACCAGGAGCCTTTGTCTTCCTTCCCACCGCCAGCCCTGCTGTAACCCCCTACCCAGAAATGAAGACCCCCTGACAGCCCTCCGCTGGGCACGGCGGACCGAGCACACGACGCGACTCTACAATGATGTCACGTTGTCCGTCAGCGTGGTGGCCAAATCTTCCCTGTGTGTTTTCGCGGGTGCCTTGCTGCGGTTCCCCGCGTGCCGTTTCACGCCGTCTACTGCAGTCAGACAGTTCAGGCATGAGCAGCCGAGTGCAGACCCAGGAGCAGCTGTGACTTCCCCAAACACAAGCTGGAGCATTCCACTAACAGGACATCCATCAAGCAAGATTCTCAGAACTAACTGGGCCGAGTGAGGTTAAAAACGAGCTGCTTAACCGCAGCGAAGCTAGAAAAAAAAAAAATGCTAAATAAAATTGCTACCACATTAAACTCTTTTACTGGAACTGGTATGAGATGTACGAGAGCACAGCATTCAAACAAGGAATACAACTGCCAACAAAGTCTCCCTACAGTGAGTAGGGAGAACGCAAAGTTACAGAGAATGACATCGACCCCTGCCTCTTCCCTGTGAGCCCGTCTCTGCAGTTTTATTTCATGGGCTGACAGATCTGTCCCCGATCCATACCTCTCCCTCCCCAGGCCTGATGGATCATAGCAGAGACAGAGAAGAAGCATGGAACTACAGTTAGAACATCCTGAGGGCCCTCCACATCACCCCCAGAAAAAGTCTGGCCTCCACCCACAAAGCCGCTGTCTGGCTTCGTGTGCCCGTGGAGTCCCCATACCAGAATAGCCATCCTTTATGCTCTCTGCCATGGGACTGTATGGAACTGACATGCACACACAGAACAGCGGGATGTCAGAACTGTATACGGTGCTCATGCTCACGTTCTGGAATGCCACTGCCGGGCGTGATGACATCAAGCACTATATCGGGCAAGGCAGATGTTCTGGGGTAGACATTCAGCAAATGAATCCTTTGGAAACTAGAAATTCGAGGACCAGTTTTGGTGACCATATTTATTTTGTTTTATGTAGATAGACAACATTTAGTGAGTGCGTATTAAAAAACGATTAGTTCTTGATAAATTCCCACTCATCGTAAATGCCTGTATTAAGAGGTTTAAGCACAGTAGACAGAGATGGGCGGAATGTCAAATTCCGGTTGTTTTACGTTTATGCAGTCACTGGGACACGAAATCATCTCTGGTACATTAAGAACCTGTGAACATATGAATTATGAAAAAAGAAGCTAATTGCTAACCCTCAAACACCTTGAGGTATGAATCCTGCAACACAGGTGATCAAGAACCTGGGATAACCACACCGGCATCTGAGAACAAACCTGCGACTGGAGTTACAGTTTCCATAGTTACACAGAATCAACCCAGAAAATCAGTTTGTTTTTCGCCACTTGTCCTACCATCACTCATGACCGGCACCCCCCCCCCCCCCCCCCCCCCCCCCCCCCCCACCCCCCCCCCGCCCCCCCCCGCCCCCGGAGGTCGGCGCCGCGCTGCCGCCGCGCGCGCCCGCGCCCCCAGGCACGGGACACCTCATG
>JAACJT020000075.1:21598383-21627518 GCA_009936485.2 Gymnarchus niloticus | reverse complement strand
AACACCCCCGGACGTGAGGTTACTTTTCCACAGTTACCCAAAAACAACCCCAAAAATCCCTTTTTTTTTCCCCCCTTGTCCACCCACCCCCCCTGCCCCCCCCCCCCCCCCCCCCCCCACTGTATCAGTAGATGTCAGGCCCCAGCCCTTTGAATGCTGGGGCTTTGGTGTCCTCCTGTGTGGCACCTGTCAACTTGAAGAGATTGATGTGACTTTCAAATGGAGGAATCTTAAGCACACTGCAGCCAAGAGCAGAATAAGCTTCCCGGACTGAGGAAAACTTTGAAAATTATTTTGCCTCGTACTTCCAGAGATGGGGCCTCAAATTCCACTGTGACCCCCCCCCCCGTGTGGAGCTGGCATTACGCTAAATTCTCCCCCAGGCCAAAAGCATGCATGAATTGTGCCCCATGCTTCCGGGGATTGGCTCCAGACTCACTGCCATCCTGTAGTGGAGGAGTTGTCACGAAAGATAAATGAACAGATGACAGAAAGACTGAACTGAGATCAGATTCACCAGCACGTCATCGCGACATAGTTTTACATCCACAAATATCTGGGAGCAAAGCGTTACACCAGCTGGGCGAGAGTCCCTCCATCGGCCCGGATGCCCAAGGCCCGGCATGTATGTACGTCTTCCTGCTGTCAGCTGTTTCTTGGCATATTATGGCAACACCATGGCCATTGGGAAAAACCAGAGTGTATGGAAAATTTAAGGTAAAAGGAGAAGAGCTAGAGCCATTCGGGAGAAATGCCATCTATACATTTGCCTGGAGCCACCACGTCCACCACTTTGCCCCTAATTGCCCTCTCACTGTTCTTTTACACAGAGAGAGTATCTTCTCAGTGTGCAGTCCTGCTTCCTCACACCTACCTCCAGAACTCTAAATTGTGAGTGCATGCTGGTAGGTGCCCTGTGTGATGAACTGAAATCCTCCCCTCGCCTTGTGCCGTGTGCTTCCTGGAACAGAAGGTAGACGGATGGAAGCAGATCTGAAGGTTACAACTGAACAAGAGCAATGAATCGAGTGTTACTGTAGCCTATTTTACCACATGCAGAGTTAATTAACTCTTAGCTGGTCCGATTAACCTCAGGGGAAGAGAGCATCGTATCAACAGCCACTAGGAAGACCATCTTAATATTTATACCTGCATCTTTTGTGGGCCCTCAACATTTTTCTTATTCTCTATAGATATTCAGACTGAAAAGACTTTAGAGTTGAATGCCAGAGAGAGCCACTATTGTCCTCTGGTCTGAAAAACGGAGACAATAGGACAGCAAAGCCTTTTCATCCCGTGTAGAAGCTGAGGCAAGGCCTTAGGGATCACCCACCACTGCTGAGGAGCCGTGCGGGGGGCTGGCTGCTTTAAGATTCGCTTTGCTACAACGGGGTGACAAGTGGCTCCATTTCAAGAGCGCATGCCTTCCTGAGAACTGTCCTTTTGAGCCATCCTTTATAAAGCAGTTCAGATCGATGGTCCTGCTCTGCAAGAACAGTGACCTTGAAAAGGACATATGGACACACACACACACACACACACACACACACACACACACCCCTTGTGTGAGCTCCAGTTGAGAGTTTGGCTTCTGAGTGACGGTGTTACCCAAAGGCTGAAAATCAGCCAGGACTTGTAGCCCAAACTACCAATCAATGCTAGCAATACTGAATCCTTATAAGTAGCGGCAGCATTGATTGGTTAGTTCAGGATACGCCCACCCACCAGAGCTTCTGAAGCCTCATTTGTCTCATCGTTAAAGAGAACCTCAGGGACGCGAAGAGCAGCTAGACTCTATCATAACAGTGTTTACGAGAAGCTATGCAGTATGAACAGAGACACCTCGCATGGCGTGTGTTTTACACAGTACTGTGCAAAAGTCTTGAGCTACCCCTCATTTCCTTATATTTTGCTAGGAAAACGAGACAATAGGTCCAGTGACTTATTGAGACATCATCTGATCATCTGTTTCTTCACTGGTTCAGGCCTTAAGTTAGATGGCTTTGTTATGCTTGAACGATTCATACGCGGGTCACTGTGTGGCTCAACAAACAAAAAACGTTCCTCTGAAACTGGTCAGGTACAGAGACTGGACTGAAAATGAGAGCCTAAAACTTCGAACGTCCTTCAGGAAGCCTGGAGAACTGTACCTCAAGACTACATTAAAAAAATACAAGTCTGGCTCTTTGGCAGCATAACGTGGAGAAATGAGGGGTGGCTGAAGATTTTTGCACAGTACTGTATACAAGTTTGCATCCTTCCCTGAGGCATTCACACTTGAGTTCTTAAAGAGGTGTGTATGGGTCCACCAGCAGCAGAAAACTACCCACTCCGTGCCAATGACAACCACTACACAAGAATGTGAGTATTGAACTTGAAGGTCTAGAGATATTCATTTCTCAGATTGGTGAAAAAGGTAGATGGTAAGTTGTTGATTGTAGTGTGCAGATAAGGGATGATTTTTCTCTTCCAGCCATAACATTTTTGTAAAGTATTGCAGGATACTCCTCATCTAGGAGTAGCTTAGCACAAAACATACATCTGTCGTTGCCATTGGCAGTGTGATAGGTATAAAGGATCGTCATCTGATCACACAAACTGTGTGATTTTAGTCTGGTCATTTTTACGGGACATTATCAGGGGTAATGCTAGATAAAAGCGTGGAAGACTGACGGTGACATCCCCCCGTTGTGGAACTGCATCGATTTCTCAAAGCCACGCCCAGCAGACGTAGTCACTTGTGCAAAAGAACGTGGACCTGTTCACGAGGGAGAAGCCAGGGAAACGGCAAAGGAGAGGCATGATTTGACGCTAAGGTCCACATCCACAGTGGGGCAGGCTGGCTGTGCCCTGGTGGGCATTGGCCAAGGTGAGGACCAGGCAAAACTTCAGCGTGACAGCTGGAAAATTAATGAACCTCTGTTAGACTGCAGTGAGCAGCCCGCAATGGCAATGATCGACTAATAACGGAGTTTTGGTGTACAAGACTGAAACACATGAGCTTAATCACAGCATGGCAACGTAGACAACACGTGAACACAACAGTAGATTATTATGGGTAACAGTGCTGTGTGGGCATTGATTACACAGCAGATTTCTACACAGCTGTCAGAAGAAGGCCTTCAGTAGCTGGGCTACAGTCACAGTTAAAACTCAGGGTCAAATAAATACAATAGATCTGCAACAGGGAGAGCATGAGAACCATCGCATCATGGAAAAGCCTCAGCTGACAGGAGGACCATGGATTCTTCTCTCTGTATGCCTTTAATTGCTAGCTGTGTGGAAAGGCAGCCATTCTGTCAATGCCCATGCTGGCTGTTGGCAGAGGCTGAAGCATCGTTCTCGTCATTCAAACCTTAGCGATTCCATGAAAGCTTGCACTGTGTAAAGCAACGTCCCCAGTGACATGAAAGGCAGATACCTGACAAGAAATCGGAGGAAAACATGCAATCGGAGAGTACAAGTTGTTCGGTTCCCTCAACAACAAGAGAATCGATCACCTTCCACGTTGAGTAAGGGAGGTGTACATCTCCAGCGCAAAGTGGGCAGCAGTCAGGGTAAATCTGTTGGAAAGGTTACTACGAGGTTACTATCAGGTTATTATACCATCTACAGGCTAGTATCTACAGTGTAGCATAAGGTTACTTTCCATAGGTTACTATCAACAAATGCCCACCATTCTCAGCCACCTCCATGTCACCCCGTGGGAAACTTGACTTTTTAACCACAGAACGATTGTCATCAAGAGTACCAGTCTATTACACATCATCTTTTTGACACGATTCACTCAGTATTAAAAGTGAATATACTTCATACTGCTGGAGCCTGGCTGGATCACTCCTCCGCTAAGTTGAGAAAAATTGATTTTAAACACCGTGACACAGGCGCCTGTAACATTCTTAATTACAGTGACCCCAAAGCTGTCGTCTTATTCCAGTGAGTAACAGCATGCGCAAATTCAGGGGGCACCAGACAGCATGTAAGTGGGTCAGCTTTGTTCCAGCCATGTAATTAATGTAAATACAGCTAAAACCCGTTCCTCGTTAGCTGTGTCACTGATTAGCGGTAACGTCTCGTTTCTGTGTTATTTAATGTTGAGCTACACAGAGGATGAGGAGCTACCAGCAACCAACAGGAGAAAGACGAGTGTGCCTGGAAACGACCTGCAATCCCAGACACACACTGGTGTGTATTACCTGAACATGCAGACACTTAAAGAATTAATTAACAACTAGCCAGCTCAGGAACTGGTTAAGAGAGAAAGCGAACGGTTAAACCACTTGGATGTTCCTTTATCAAGGAACAATAAAGGAAATAACTGACATACTCATGACTTGCTACGCCCCCTACTGTTTCCTCAGAGGGTGAATTTCACTAACAATAATGAGCAGTTTTGCCTATCCTGGATGTCCAGCCTTGTGCCCAGTGCATCTTGGGATAGACACCAGGCCCATGGCGACCCTGTATGGGATAAGCAGCTATGAAATCCCTGTACAGCTATGAGTCAATGGCAGTGATACATGGAAAGCAGGACTGACTTAGGTTAAAGGTCATCACGTGCCGCTTAGCGTGTCAGGCTGGGTTGCTCCATTCGACCCCTTTGCCCATGTTTGCTAAAGTAATTCCCATCCTATCACATGGAAGAGGAGGACAGAAATGCAGCTGCCAGCCAAGATACCAGCCACTCTTTCCAATTTAACCTGCATGCTGGACTAAACCATGCAAGTTGGGTTAAGTTAAGACAGATGTGCAGTGTGGTCTTGAGCTGCAGCATAGACCAGACTGGTTAGTACTGATGTTTTTGACTTGGATAAAACCACCTCAGTAGAAATGTGTTACATCCAACACATGATGCCGAGTGGTCGCCTGCCTGGTATTCCTGTGTTACTGACGGTCAGTGCCAGATGGTGATTGTGCCCAGTGTGGTTTTCATGAATTAACATAGATGTTAGTCCACAAAGCTATAGGTGATTACCTCAGACAATGAGTGTAATAACTGGTACAACACTTTGACGAGTCCACGGAATCCTCCACATCAATCCACCCAAACATCGGTGCCAAGCGCACGCGTGCTGATCAAAGGCCCTCCATGATGTCATTATCACCGTGACGATACCAGTTCCCACTAGCAGCACAAGCTCAACGATGCAGTGGCATCAACGATGAGGCAACGTCTGTAGAAAGTCTGAAGGTCACCGTCCTCATCTATCATGACATTTTCACTGATTTGTCCGCCATCTCCAACCGTTCATTCCCTCGCTGAACGCTACAGGGACGATGGAGGCCACTAGAACAAACACATGTGTGTGTCTGGATCTCTGAATAACATCAGAAAGATGTTCTTTGTAGTAGGAAGACCAGAGCCCTGTGAAGTTTGTATAACATCACACTGCACATCCATTGCATTGGGCAAGATGACTACACACCTAAAATAAAGTGGTAAGGAGAAGGTGATCTCAGAAACCTGGCTTTCATCCTTACGAGGCTCTCAACAGCTTCTGATCACAAATGGACATCGAGGTCATTCATTGAGACCTAGTCTTCCACGTGAGCGGTGTGTGCGTGTGGACAGCTTCAGTTTAGTTTACGATTTACAAAGCTTTCCCATATTAAGAACTGAAATGTTGGATATTTTCTTCAACAACTCTTACGCCTCAAGTCAAACTTCACACGGTGACCAAGTCCCTCTCTGCCTTAGCCAGGTTTCCACAGAGATTCTCTCTCCCTCAAAGTGAGCTTTCTCAAACAGCAAAACCACTATAAGGTAGAAATACTTTTGCAGAAAAGGAACACTGAAAAAATGATTGGATAGGTTTTTTTAGGTTTTTGTTTTTATTTTGAACAATAAGAAACCACATCAAACCATTCCATTCTACCTGCCCCCCCACCCACTTCCCTCCATACGTTTGCCTGTGGTTTCCTGCAAATATCACTGAGCACAATCCTCATAACCACAGTCATCTTATCTAGAGTATCTTGGGGCAGCTCCATCTTACCTTACTCTGCCTCTAGAGGAAAAACAGAAGCGCTCCTTTAACATCTGGCTAAAGTTTAGCTGAGACAGATGGGGACCCTTCAGCACCACAAACCTGCCGTCACGTCTGGCCCTCCGCCTTCCTGCCCCGTCGCCTTGCCCACCTGGTTTCAGCTCCAAGCTGTCTGTGGAGTTCCGCGACTCCAGCTCTTCCATAGAGGGCCGCTTGTAGAGACTGCCTGCCATGTCGCGGCGTGGTGTCAGAGACTGTGGCGGTACGGCGGTACGGCAGTGCAGCTCCTCGCCCTGCCTTTGCTTTTTCCACTCTGCCTCTCCCTCCCTCCCTCCCTCACTGTCGAGTTTGACTGAGCCGCTTCGCCTGCCTCTCAGGGAAAAAAACGTGGAGGGGGGGGGCTCACCACGATGCTGAAGCTGAGAGTACTTCCCTCAATAGGATACTGGCAGGACTGGTGGGTGGAGCAGGCTGGTCACATGCTCAGCCTCATTATGCTGGCAGTCGCCTTACAAGCTGGTGTCATAAACAAACACACAGAAGGACTCGGAAGCCACAGAGCCGTCTCCCCGTTTGTTTTAGATTAAATCGGTCCTCAATTTAGGAGTCGAGTTAGAAATAAAGCTGGAGTAAAGCTCTCACAGTCTCAGGCTTCTAACATCCATTCTGATCACACACAATTACGTTCAGTAACTGCGTGATGGCTGTGAACCTATTTAAGTTTCTCTGCAGTACGTCAGATGATTCTGTGCACATTGTCATTACCGTGGAAGTGGGATATTCTGCAGAAGGCCGAGCCCCAAGGCCCACTGATCTCTTGGGCAGAAAAAGATTGAAAAGAGTCACCCCGACAAGACCTGTGTACCTGGGAAAGCTTCATACCCCAAACCAGCAAAACACTGATTAATGGCAATGTCACTTCATCCTGGACCATTATAAGCAGCAAGGCAAGGCTCCATGTTCCTGAGGTATATTTTGGCCTCAGCGCTTCCTGAGAACTGCTCAGAGTTGATCAGGGAGGTTAAAGCAATTCAGCTGGGCAGATAATCAGTTTTAATCAAGGCCTTAATTGCTTAGCAGTAACCTGTGTGTAATCCAGCCTGCCGAGACAAAGACCCAGGAGCACATGATGGAAAGAGACCAGCTTACAGATCGTGCTCCCAAACAGGCTTCTGGTCAACACGGCTGACCGTTAAACTGCCCCACAGTTTTGTCCAGTGCCCCGTCCACGATCTCCCGATGGGCAGCACAGCCATCCTTTTCACCATCACCTCTACAAGGTTACAGATGGGTTCTACAGAGTGCATCATGACAGTGGGTGGCATTTGACCTTATGGAGGACCTGCTTTAGTCAGAATGGGGTCATCACTTCGAGGCAGGTTCCGTCGGTCCTCCTGTCACTTCGAGGCAGGTTCCCTCGGTCCTCCTGTCACGCTGGGGCAGGTTCCCTCGGTCCTCCTGTCACTTTGAGGCAGGTTCTGTCGGTCCTCCTGTCATTTCCATCGAGTTCATGATCCACTGATACACAGGCCATTGAAACAGCATTATTTCATTTACAGATAGCTGTTTCTTTCCATGTTTTTAATTAACAGGCTTAATTTAATATATTTTTTTGTAACTATTAATAGAGCACGGATAAGAGGGCTTATGTTTTTGTCAGATTGTCATTTTTCATATCCGTCTTTATTATAGCAGTTCTGAAAGGTGATGGGTTCATAATATTAACAATAATTTTCAGCATTCACAAAAATATTCTACTGCTTTGCAAGAAGTGACATTTGAAGACTTTTGACAGGCGACAGAAATTCAGCCACATAAATAGGTTTTGAATTCCAGGCTTTACCAGATCCGGTGCATTCATTGAGTGCTTTGCATTTTCCACACCGCTGGCAGCTTTCAAACGATTTACATCACAGGCTTGCACCATTACAAAATTAATTTATAAAAGAATATACATCCATGAAAGTTTTGCACAAAAAGTATAACTATGCTTGATATTATGTATTATAAAATTAATATTCTTCATTCCAGCTGATGCCGGTGCTGCAGCTGGAGGAAAATCCAGATAACGCATTTTAAATTTCATTTATTTATAAACGTACTGCTGACTGCTGGCTTTAATTTTAATTGCATTACACCGGCGTGTTCAAGGCTCCAAAAGCGATCGGCGCTCTGTTCAAACGTCCCATACTCAGCAGTATTCCCTCTGAGTCTTTTTCTCTGGCTGTCGAGCTCCCATGCAGCACTGGGACATGGTTAGCTGCTATTTATTTTTAAAACCACCTGAGTTAGCCCCTTAATAAAGTGGATGTTGAGTGGAACATAAACTTTCTCTTGCGTTCAGAGCTCACTATTTTGCCTCTGTTGTCACGATGAGCTGGTTTTGACAGCAATAAGCAGAACTGGTCCTACTGTGATCTAGGGACCTGATCAATAAGTCATTTCTCACTACAAATCAGCCTTAACTCATGATCCTAAATTAATGAGTCGTATTAAGCGATTCTGATGTACAATGCAAAGTTTGACAGACCTGCACTGAACACATTCAGAACAGATGCAGAAGGTTTTTTCACTTTTATTGTTAAATGACATTTTTTAAACGTTATTATTATTATTATTATTCCTACAGAGCTCATCTTGGTTTCCATCAAACCATTCATCAGGCTTCATTAATGCTTCTCCTGTTGTGATGTCAGCTTGGTATAGTTAACAAAAATCATGAAGACTATTTTTATTTACTAGTGATTTCATTTAATTCAATGAGAACATTTAAAAAAAGATTGTCAGCCGTAATTTCTGGAAAGCCTGACTGACTGAAAATATCCTGTATCCGGATGAAAAGGTGTTTCTTGGTGATGCCAGTAATGATTCCACATTCCGGAGTAGAAGGATGGAGCAGATTGTCACCCTGCTCGACGACAATGGCAAAACAAATAGCACAAGACACCCAAAGACCTCCATGACATGAGGGAAAATACATCACAAATGTTTATGGGGGGCAACAAAGGGTAATGGGTGGAAGACAGTGGAAATTAAACAAATGGTATCTAAAATAATTGAGGTTGAAATGCTGCCCATTAATATCAGTAATGGTAAGAGCTTGTGTGAACTGAAACCAGAATACTGCCTGGCTGCAAGCAGAGCAGTCACCTTGGAGTGAAAATCACTGGAGCGGAGCATCCCTCGAGCAGAAAGCAGGGCTAGAGACACTCTGAACAGGTGCCTCTGCCATAAAATTCTCCGGCATCTCCGGCAGCTCTCGCGATGGGGAGCCAAATCACAACAACATGCCACTATCTTGATAAGGGACTGACACTTTAAATCGATGCCACTGCTGACATAACAGGAAAAACCCCAGAAAAACATAACTGACCTGGGGTACAGCAGTGTGAGTTTCTGACGCACAGGTCACTGGCTAACTCTTCAGAGTATTTCTCGTAGGCGTCCCCTTATGAGGACAATCTGCCTCTACCAGAAATATACATATTTACCTCACCATCACTGCTGCCGGCAGAGCCGTTATCCAGCCCTTCCACCATACGCTGGACTCTACCGGAGTACACATAGGGGAACAGATGTGGCAGCTCCGAAACAGGCTAACACTGAATGGAAAGTCAATACCCAGATAGCACAGAGATATTAGACCATGCTAGGCTGCAACAGTCAAACCACTAGTGGGGTGACCAACGTGGATAAGCGGCAGCCTTACGCGATATGTCATCACAATCATCAGACCATTATAAGAAAGCGCACGTGTGCAGGGGTTTACAGATGGGAAGTAGAGAGAGCCAACCACCCCACGTCTGCTTACCACGGTCAACTGGTGCAGCTGATAGAGGGCCAACCACCCCACGTCTGCCTACCACGGTCAACTGGTGCAGCTGATAGAGGGCCAACGTTGGTCCTACACCTAGCCACTACTTGGGTAGACGTTCGGGGTGATTATTCTGCAAGATACAGTTGTTAATGGTTTTGCCATATTTTCAGAGAGGACGGTGTCAATTTCAAGCGCTGTACCAGTCACCATATTCGGCTGTGGTTAGAAGGGCCTCGTGTGTAAAGAGAGCAGCGAAAGCAGGAGCTCCAAGTGCCGGAACCGTCATCAGCCATCACAGCGACGAGACGGAAGGAGAGATTCAAATGGGGGGGCCGGTACGTGACAGAAAGACACGTGAGGCCACACAGACAGGGGGGCGAGTGAGATGAGAAGAAAACTGAAACCAGACAGCTCACAGAAGTCCATCAGGTGGGTGAAAGATCAGAGCTTTGAGTCGAGAGGTCTACGCGAGACACCAGAGAGGCACACCTGTGCAGGCCTGCGTGGCTCTCTTTACATGCCAGATTGACACGGTGCATGAAACTGGCACCTTCTTCTCGGGAAAGATGACGGGACCAGTGTCACTGTCCTTCATGGGCCCACCGAACATGTCCCCCTGACTGGACCAGCAGTTTGCCCACTCACAATGCATCTAGAAGGCTGACTTTAGCCAAGAATAAACGGGGTCAGCGTAAAGAGAAGCCGATGGGTAAGCAAGTTAAACGTGAACATGATAGGCTGCCTGTAAGTGGAGAGATTATTGCACGGTAAAAACGTGTTGCAGTATTCCAGTCTCTGGTAGGAGCTGTTAACTTTTCAGTCGGACATAATCACTACCGTTTGCTCTGTTCAGCTGTCCTCTGCCAGCGTGTCTCATTAGAAGGTACATCCTCTGCAAACAGACATCTCTGCTGCTGTCTATAGATATCACGCATTTTGCCTGCAGTATCTGCAATTCAGTCAATAGGACATAAACATTCTAATATTTGCTGTGCTTATTTACCCTCCGACGCACACCCAATAAAAAAAATTCATGCATGTTATGGCATTACAGGAGAAGTTATACCATTATACACTTAAGCTACAATATCTTACAGTTTTGGGTCGATGAGCAATTGTTACATCAAAAAAAGAGAAACAAATTTTGTTAAATGTGTACATCAGGTGGATTTTTAATGACTGGGTTCCAGGCAGGTTCAGATATTCAGCTACAACCGGCCGGTGATACCAGCTAGGCGCTTATAGAAAATAAGCATTCCTTTCATCCCAATTCAGAACTCTCCCTCCATCTGGATCGTCCGGCCGCTTCGAACGCTGTGACCCAAACCCGCTGTGACCCAGTGCCATCTGGCTGTCTCACTCTGAACATTCCATTACTCAAAGCTGTTACTTTGGTACTGAGAGAGAAGACTCGAAGCCTTAACAAGAAACTCTACGGCGTTCGTTTTTTTAATCTTATGAATGAATGAAACGCGCGCGGCATTCGTAACGGTCAGCAATGTCACTTTGGCAACCGGTGACAGTAAAGTGCAGGGTGGGGGTCTTCTGATTGAAGAAGTGAAGAGAGTAGAACTTTAAGGAAAGATTGAAGAGCCCCCCCTCCCCAGACCGACTTTGTTGACAGCACACGTGTTAGCAAAACAGATCAGAATTCAGATCCTCTTAATGCAACTGCCAGTACTGTAATCCAATTTGTCTAACTAACTAGCCATGACGCCCTGAAGAGGTGAAATCACACGGCTTTTCCATTTTGAATCATCGGTGCTCACAATTCTGAAAGGGCCTCAGCTACTAAGGTAAATTAAGACAATGGTACCAAGAAGTGCTTGTTCAGTGTTTTCCTGACATTTCAGTTAACAAGGTGTTAATTACTCAGTCTTTTGGATAACGGGCAGGTGGTTTAACAGTATCAGCTAGTGTGGAGCGACTTTAACTGAGAAAAGGGTTACAGTGCTCAAAATAAAACAGACAAAACTCAGTAATGACAGGCTGGCCCTAAAACGGGGAAAATTTACTTGCATTTCCCGTCATGCTACAGGTATATTTTCCATCAAAACATCAATGTCTTAAGCCATTTACTGGTCCATGCATTTACGACTTACCAGCATGAACAGGAGTTAGTAACCTTAGACAGATCAGCACATGGATGAAGTGCGATCTAATGCTACCGGCCTGTTTTGTGTTTTCATTCATCAAGTCTGCAACCTTGAACATCAGGGGACATCTGTAGGGGACACAGCTGATAAAGGTATGGAGAATGCAGCAGACATTACTCATGGCTTAGTGCTACCTGCCTCAGAAGGTGGACAAATATCTCTACAGTCTATGCTCACCATCAGAGAACCTCCCAATAAGTGTCACGCTAGACTTGTACCTTCTCTCAGAGATAAGACCGCACAGACACCTAACCTTGCTTCCCAGCTTTCCCAGGCACAACAGAAAAAGGAGATGATGAAAGAGCAGATTTCAATAAAATTAGTTAAGTTAGTTACAGCACTGACTGAACGATGATTCTCTTCTGAAAATGGGTGTCCTGAATCTGTGCTTGTTACGCATGAGAATCTGCACTCTGACGTTCTTTATTTTTTCTCCTTCTGCCTCCTGGTCCATCCTCAGCCCCTGGGGGGTCCGGCACTGCCATGGGCAGATCCGTTCCTCGTCGCCGTGTTATCTAACAGAGAGCCGAGGGTGAAGCCTCAGCAGTGCTCCCGAGTTTGCCTCACACAATATCTTCCACAGTGCTTCACCACTCTGCACTCAACATCCTCAGGGATCTGTGCATGCGGTTGACCTTAGACCGGTCTTATTGTGTTTTCCTGTGTGATTCTCTCGCCTCCATTTTCTTCTAGCATTTTCCATTGTGACTTTCCAACATGTATCACAATACCGATGGCGTAATGAGCCACGTTTCTAGTCTACTTCTCATCTTACTTGGTCCTTCGCCAAACAGCTTGTCTATATTTTGGGAAATGTTAAAAATAAAGTAAATCAGATTAAACTGAAGGCTGTCTATTTTGTCCCCTTCAAACTGGCTGCTTGTTTTTTCGTTTCCCGTTGGTTCTACATTGACCCCGTCCCTGTCTACGCTGTAAGCTGACACAGCCACATCCAGCACACTCCACTGCTGCACGGCAATTAGCTACAGCAAGCCGACACACAAATAGTGGGATAATTGCCCGATTTATCCATGGGATGCTGCAGTTTGATGTTCCATTCACATGGTGCTCGCGTTATTCAATTAAAGTCCTGAAGAAACACTTACACAGTACTCCCAGAGATTTTAGCACAACATACAAATGTTACAGAGCATAATGTTTTTTTTTGCATGAAACGATGTTATGGAACAGTGTTTAGTACCTTGCACTTTTTAAATAACAAACCAAACACTGTGACTGCTGCCTTTCAGCAATCATGACCAGTCCCCATCAGCACACAGTTATTTCACGCACTCTTAGCTCGTCACAGGGTGCCTTATGAGCAGCAGATACACCAGGACAAGCCGTACACCCTGACTCGGCTCGCCAATCCACCCGCCCCAGGCCCTCCCCTATTAAACCACGGTGGGATGTAGCCCATTTTATTGTACCGGGTGGCAAAGAGCGCCCTCTGTTGGACTGCTGGGTGATGAAAATTAAGAGCGGACCTGAGCTGACTCACCAGAATCTGAGCTGGCCGATGCCACAGGCATGTTACCGTCCTCGAGATCCCGAATTCCACAGCAAGTCTGAGCGGCTGCAAAGAGAAAGAGTGAGAAAGGCAGGCGTTACGGTGTCATCGGTCATAAACAATACCTTTCCGTTAAGACAGGATAGCCATCACTTCCTGAGAATCATGGAAGCGCTTCTGCATGTCTGAGATAGATTCTGTGGAGGGACGGGCATGGAACATCCATCCTGACACCTTATCGGTGACTTTTTATCAGCAGATAGCAGGGAATTTGGCGTTATGACAAGATGGGAGTTAAGTGAATATAACTTGAAAACAAAAAAGCTCGATAACAAAATGCTAGATGAGATGTACTTCTGTTCCAGTCAGACAAGCGTCCCCTTAAGCATTCATGCAAACTGCTTTACTGTAGGAAACAGTAAATAGGCTATTTTGTAATACAAAGGCTCTTTCTTTCCTAAAGAATGGATTACCTTGGATATTTGGTGAAATCTTTTTTCAATATGCTGGAACACTGCAGATGTACCATGTGTCTGGCGGAAAGAGGACACCATTCTACCTTTGAAAACCTAACATTGGTTCTTTATATCCCTAAGATATCAGTTTGCACTTTGAATCATAATCACAGTGCAGAGTTGCTACATTCGTTAATAATGCTAGAAAGAAGCCAATGAAACCTCAGACTCACTCCGTTCTAACACAGTAAGGCCTTCAGATGTTGGATGAATTAGCTGGAAGATAAGTCAGCACCCTAGCTAATCCCATGGCAAATCCCTAGCTTCTGGATTCCCTCCAAAACTCCATATGTTTTCTGCTTGAGGCATCGTGTAACAACGCCTCATGACATGCTACACAGTAAAGCACCACACAATCTATCTGGCCCTCCATAAACATCACTGCGTTGGTCACTTGGCAAACCGAATGAAGGAAACCCAGCCCGATTCACGTTTTAATTTCCATTCGGAATTCGACAGTCACCCCTGCATGCGGGATCTGGGACATGCGTCAGCGGGTAGCTCCTGGGCATCTCAGACAGTGATGCCACTGGGTTTCTGATTATCCGGAAGCTTCCTTCCTATTTCAGCTCGTCTTTCATACTAAGAACCTTCACAAACCCTCACCATTCATTCATATTCGTCGTGTTGGGTCATTCTTTGGTTTATATCTCGGGGTCTACTTCTCATCCCAGTCCTATCCTCATTCCTTAACTTAAACAAAACAGAATAAAAAAAATAAACCAAAAGAAAATGGTATTCACTTCCTACAAATTCACCAGGAGCTAAGAAACCTACACAAAATATCCTAAAGTAAAGGCATTAAAGAGCAAAAGTTAAAAACACAAGCCAGAGTCAAAGTCACAGGTCAACGAATCAACTACACTCACAGGTACACATGGACAAATTCTGTCCAAAAACTTCTCTCTTCCTTTTCCTTTAAACACCAACAACAACCAATGGGATACAAGGACAGGAATCACATGGTCTTCAAAAGGCTGGGAAATGGTCATGTGATATACAAAGGGAACCTAGAACAGAACACAAACTACACACAGAATCTCCAGGGAAATAGTGATGTTATTTCCATTTGAATGTATGTTCAGAAAACATTAGCTGTGTACTGTAAGAAGTCATATGCACAACATTACAAACCAAGAAATTAATCACCAATACATGGTCACGGGTCAAATGAGCCTTCTAAACCTGTGGTGGGTGGGAGTATCACGAACTAACTAGAACTTCAGGATACTCCCACCCACCAGGAGTTTTGAAGCCTCATTTAATACCAGCATTGATTGGTTAGTTCAGGACACTCCTACCCACCACAGGTGTTGAAGCCTCATTTAACACCAGCATTGATTGGTTAGTTCAGGACACTCCCACCAGCCCACAGGTTTTGAAGCCTTATTTAACACCAGCATTGATTGGTTAGTTCAGGACACTCCCACCAGCCCACAGGTTTTGAAGCCTTATTTAACACCACCATTGATTGGTTAGTTCAGGACACTCCCACCCACCACAGGTTTTGAAGCCTCATTTAACACCACCATTGATTGGTTAGTTCAGGACACTCCCACCAGCCCACAGGTTTTGAAGCCTCATTTGTCCCATCACTACCAATAGACAAACGGTTGCTAAACACCACAAAAGTACAGCCCTAAAAAAAGTTGATGGAACTGAAGCAGAAATTCAGTGACCCCAATCTCAGTAAGCTGTACGCTGTGAATTACACAAAGCTGGACTTTGTGTCAGGGCTGCTGTGTGGAATCCTATCTTACTCAAGGACAATGCAGAAAGACGGACGCAAAGCCTGTGATTCGGAGTGAAAACTCTGAATCGCTAAGCGACAGAAAAAATAAAATTGTCCGAGGGGTCACCCTTCACCCTTCCTACTCACAGACAAAATCACATCTGAGGAAACCCAAAGGATGCCTTCAACTCACATCATCTGTCGCCAAGTTCTGTTAAACATGGGGTCCATGTTGGGTTGAGCAGCCATCTCACGGAAGTCATTCGGTCTGATGACTGCTCTGTGTGATTGTATTCTGGCTGAGGAGGATATGACCAGATTACAGGACCAGGTACACTCTTTGATCTGACCACTGTTCCCTCATGATGCTTCCATATTCCTGAATGATTCTGCTAAACACATTCCAGTGTGTAGGCTATATGGGTATTGCCATTTTCTCTGTGCCCCGCACTCAGGGATACTGTGTGTCTGCTCTTAGTGATGGCTGGCCACAGGTCTTCACAGAAGGCTGTGGAATATGGCTGACTTCTGCAAAGCTTCCCTGCCTAGAAATAAAGGGTGACCTTGCACCTTAACGCCAGCTGTCTGTGTATAATATAGGATGCGCAAATTTCTCTTGAGAGGGCATCTGTTGCCTTCTGGGCTGCACATCTCCCTGACACGCTCACCAAAACGAAACACTGAAGTCCATGTCTCCAGATTCTCCAGCCTTAAGGTGCCGACAGCATTGTTTAGCCAATAATGACAGCATAACTGTCCTCAGCTTTGATCACATTTAGCTAAACGTCACGTACGTTCTTCGGTCAGTTCTGTTTCTTTGCCTAAATGGCTCTCTAGCTGAAGTAGGTTACACTCCCACCCCTTGAGACGGCAGGGTATTCTACAAGGGCACATAGGTAACATCTCACAGTGTGAACCCACAAGCAATTCTCCGTGTTGCCCATTATCCACCTGTGAAGAGGCCAAGAGAACGTAAGCCGGCTCTGCTGTCCATCTACCGGGCGTCTGGACTCTGGGCGTAATCAGGTGAGCGAAGCTCTCCGAGGACCTTAGATCACGGGCTGAAGCACACGGCCAGTGGAGGGAAAAGAGGAGGTGGGGCTAATCTTCGTCATCACCATGTTTAGGGGGTCACAAAGTTCCAGGCTGGGAGAAAATGTGAGAAAAGCAGCACGACTGTTGGGATGTCAGTGAAGAACCTTAGAGTTCCAAACTCCAGCTCTACAATACCTTCTCCACATGACTGCAGAAGGCGCAAAAAGCAAATAATTATTATGGTGAATTTCAGCTCAGCTCCCCTGCTTCAGAGGCGCTCTGTGAATCTTCACAACGTTAGCAGAGAGATAAAGCAGACCTGCAGCCTCAGGATGCTGTCGATCGACACCGCTGTTTGTTTTATAGGTCTGTCTCAGCAACCCACAGGCTGAGCCTCCATATGGTAACCACAGCTCACGTAACTCCCAGATGGTACGCAATGACATCGACTGACCAAGCATGGAAGAGGAAGAGCCAGGCCTCCTGGGGGCGGGAGAAATCGAAGGCCACTATGATTAACCGGATCCAGGCAGATACCTGCTTCACGTACAGAGACCCACAGCCAATGCCACTCAGTGCGACCTACAAATTGGAAGTCCCAAAGCGAGCTGATTCCTGAATCCCCATCACACAGTAATGCTCACAGACCACTCCAGCAATCTTCCTATTAGTCCCTGGTAAGGCAGTAGAACTGAGGTCCAGGACTGGGGTTCAAATGTGTTTGACTCAGTATAACGCCTGAAATTACAACAGTAAAATGCTCAGACTCAAAACTGGACTTAAATGTTTAAGGTGTGCGTCTCATTAATGACAGATCACGTCTACGGAAGTTCTTAAAACAAAATCTCAGGTCAGTAAAACGTAAAGATTTCCTGGTCTTCCTAGGAACCCTCCCGGATTCAACAGCATGACTAATGTCGGTTGTCCACGTTTACACACCCGTGGACACCCGCTGTCAGCATTCGAGGGATGACCGGAGAGGCACTGTCTCAAAGGCTCAGTATGTCTTCCCCCTCCATGATATTTTCATATTGTCACACCTTGGTCAGCACTTGCATGCTAACTAGCAGCTGCTAAATGTTCAGATCAGGACTTGAGATCAGCCGTAGGTCATCTGTGACTTGGCAGCGAACCGTCTTCCCCATGCTGTCTAAGCGTTTTCCTAGAGAGCGTCAGGCACCGGTAGACGCTTCCAAACAGGTTGTACTTTAGATGTGAGCAGGAAATTGACACGATTCAACAGGCATGGTCACAGATGTTCAGGCGGCTTATTACTGAAGGAGACACGTACAGTAAACGCACGCATAATGACTGTATTAAGTAATAAATAATGCAAATAATAATAGTAACAAGTGATAAGACAAAAGGAAAGTGGGGGGGGGATAAGGAAATATTCCAAAATGCAAATTTAGAGTAGGGCAGGTATGCTAATTTATGGTTGCTATGACACCACGTTCAACCACAGAAGAGGGAATAAACGGCTAGTTAAGGGCAAATTAAAGGAAGCTTGCCGGTCTTTAACAACAAAGGAAGCAAACACGCTACATTCTGTGAAGTAAATCAGGCAACGGCAAGTGAGAAGCAGACATTGGTTAAGAAAGGGACTCAATTAAATGCATTCATCACTAAGTAGACGGCTTAAACAACAACGTAGGAAAGCGTCCATTACACACGTCTGCTACACTGCTGGGCTGTTTCTTCCACGGAGATTAGAAAAGAAATAAAGCCTTTAAGCCATTCGTACCAGCCATCATGACTCCCATCCCCCACAAATTACCGCACGGTTGAAAGTCAAGAAGACTTCGCTCTTTCTCGACCAAAGGGAGTCGTCGGGGAACGGCAAACTCCATCCCTCCATCTTCCAAAGCCACTTATCCAAAACGGTGTTACGGTGATCCGGGAGAACCACACTCTATGGGCAATTTCGAGATGCTAGTTAACCAAATCAAGGCTTCTGAACTGTGGAGGGAAACCGGAGCATCTGGAGAAAGCCTGTACAAACCAGGAGGAGATCTGTGCATGCACAGCACCGGGTCTGGGCTTCAAAACTCAAGTCCCAGAGGTGTGAGCACCGAGCACTAAAAGGCTGACCTCATATGATGATATTTACTACACACCCGAGATAGTAAAGATATTAACAATCTGTACGTCTCCTCTCACTGATGCCATCCTTACAATTACACTGTATTTCAAAGACATTTTTCTTTCAGTTTTGCTCATCCTGTTTTTGCTTTCTGAGAACAAGAGAAGGCAATACTGTATCTCATTGAAAAAAACATTGCATTCAACGACTAAGGACCAACGAAACAGGATTCGAGAAATGTGAATCACCTGCTGTCTTTAATAGAATGGAGCATTAGAAGGTGGATGATTAAGAAGATTTTTCTATTTGTCAACTGAGAAGCGCGTATTTCGTAAAAACGAAGCACTTAGACACGTCACCTCACTGAACTTCAAAAAGTACAATTTACCGCTTATAACAGGCCACAACTAGACAGAGAGAATTAATGAACCGTCCGTGCCAAACTGAAACATTTAAAACTGACACTGTAACTGCCATTAATCTTCTTTCTTAATTCTAAGCTTAATCTTTTCTAATTTTGTTTTTGCTACCAGCTAATTAAGCTGAACTGAAAAAGCCATCAACTGACAAAACTAACACTGATCATTTAACTAACACATCAGTTACCATGAAGCAGAGAACAGGAAGTGTTTAACTCAGTCCTCACACAATCTTGACTAGGACTAGTGATTAGTGGATGGATGGATGGATGGATGGATGGATGGACAAACATACTACGTGGATGGAACATTCCTATTTGTCGAATTCGTGCTGCGTAAAACACCAATAACTATGGGCGAGTAACCACTGGTGAATAAATAGGCCTACGTGAATCCACCACATTCGAGGAGTTTAATCGGCCCATTAAAATCAAGCTCCAAACCACTTCCACACCTGGGATTTAATCACAGAGATGATATTGGCATTGCAACTCTGCAGCAGCCTGGCAGACGTGCTGAGAGCCGGGCACTCAGACACCTGACGTGCTTTACCACCTGCAGGTCCCTTCAGCTGATCTCTCCGGATCCATACGGTTTGATATGGCCTGTCAGACTGGGGCATCCCCTTGGCGGCCGGTTGGCCAAAACGAGCCAATCAGCGACTTACCTGCTCACCGACGGTGGTCTGATGGCAAGCTTACGATCCTCCATCTTTGACGTATGACTCCCTGCACCTTACGCCACGCTGTCGAGCGATTCAAGGCCAAAGAATTTATCAAAATGTGCATTTATATTATTTCTTTTAGTGACCGGTAAAGGTACATAAATAATGACATACATTTTTAAACACATCCTACTGTGCCTTCAGCTGATAAAAGCCGTTCCATTCAGACTATCATATTATTATGCTTAAATCTTATAATACAGAGAATAATATGCAGTTATGTCTGACTATATCATTCACCTATGTTAATGCTACTGATTTCCATCTTATAAGAACTGAGCTGGCTGCAATTAACAGAGCTATCACTAGAATGTTGTGAGATCTGCCAACGGACTGCCACCTCATAACAGGCCCCACGTTTCCACGGCAACTTTGGAGCCCACAGCTGTTTGAGGCTTTGATTGGTCACATTAAGAAGGTGTTCAATGCTACGAGAAGGGCGGGAGAGACTGTAAACACAAGACCGCATTGGGTGGTTAACCTCAAAGTGTCACGGCAGGGAATACTGCTTGAAAGTCGTGGTAGCAAATCAGACACCTTCACCTTACTGGCCTATTAAAGAGTAACAGACCCAATGGACGGCAACACAAAGTCCCTGTGCTGGGATTCCCCATGCCAGCCAGCAGGTGGCGCACGTGCTGAGTGCCAAGAGGCCAATTCAAGCCTGTGAGAGCAGGAAGGAATGCTGGGGGGATACTGGCTGGATCCTGACAAAATGTCTTGCATACAGGTACGTGTGTGCGAACGCACACAGTGGGAAGATGGGAGTGGTCTTCAAGAAGCCAGGAAAATACACAGAAAACAAATCCAGGGCCTATTACTGAAAGAGACAGCACTGGGGGCTAGAAACTCCATTTCCTGAAATACTGTGTATTCTAATTAATCCAGCTAAGCCCCAAATGGCTTCAGTTCACAGACCACCAGGGCTACCTACCTGCAAGTGCTCAATGGAAGGACTTAAGTGAGGTTTTTAAAATATTTAAATGGTAATAGAGAGTTTATAGGAGTAAAGATACAAGGATCCTGGAGGTTTCCTTGCTCTTCAGCCATGATGATCAGGTCACAGCCAATGTCATTACACCATTGCTGTGACCTGTGGTATACCACTGGCACGCAGCCAGGTAACGGCTCTAATCGGCGTTGGCCATGGTATCCCCAGTCTAGCTGAGCCATCGATCACAGGGATCGTTCAGCGTGTGCTGGTCAGAAGGGTGAGACGTGGGAAAGAATGGGGGGGGCAGAAACTGCTGAACAGGAGACCAAGCGGACGGTGATGACGAAAGAGTAGAATCAAATGACACAGGTGAAGAGACAGAAGTGAAACCAAGAGCCGTCCATGAAGAAGCCTGAAGGTCTTTGGGCAGCTGTTCAGTTTCACACCTTCTACTCAGACACCCAAGTCAACACTGGCTGCTAAATATGCAACGGAAAAGAAATACTTGTACTATTGTGTAGTTTTGTGAAACAACATTGGTTTAATCTTAAGTGTTTCCATGGATTTTATCTACAGTGTACAGGTAAATATAAGGAATTTACATAAGTAAGGCAGTGAGGAGGTGAAACGTGATGCGGGAACCCAGACTCCAGCCTTTAAACACCTATGGCCCATTATCATCACTGTCTTGCCGCTGCATTTTATCCTGCAACTGGGCCACAGAAATGTACACAACACACAAACAAGTGGTAATCAACAAGTACCCACAGAGTGACGTCTGCGTAGCCTACAAATCTAAAAATAACCCCCCCCGGCCCCCCTCCCACAGGTTCAGCTTCTCTCATTACTTCACAGGAGGAAGTGATCGTATCCAAGACAACAGCATGCAATATTCCGGCACCCCCCCGCTTCACCATGGCAACAAGGCAAAATGTATAATATAATAAGATGGAGTAAAGCACGGCCTTACACAGTGCAGTGCCACTGAAATACACTTCCGCAGGACTCAAACATGCGTGCATTTTCATGTGTACGGTATATTTTTTGAGAATCCCTGTGACACAAAGAAGGAATGTGATCTGTACTGATCAGAGCCAAGTCTGATCAAGTGACACTGGGCCAGCAGCCGAATTTAAGCAGAACCGGCTTAAATGCCAGAATCAGCCGGCCAGGTCGGTGGTCCGTAACGAACGCCTTCTCAGCCTTTTTCCCAAACACAGAAATTTCCAAGACAGATGCACAGTTACACAAATCAGCTCAGCTGACCTGCAGTCATCCGGTTGCCAGGTTTGTCCGATAGCCCTGCATTTCCAGTGTGAGGGGGCGAGAGCCTCATTCTCTGGTGACAAAAGCCCTCAGGCAGCAGACCCCAGGAAGTAGCATCAGTCTGAAAACCGTACGACCTTCACAGAAGTCACCCCTTCACACAACATTAAGCATAATTGCTTTGGTAAACATCCCGTCGTGTACACCACCACGATAATGCTAGGCTGTACACAGCATAACTCACCCTGGAAGAAACAGAGACAATTAAATAAATCTTAACCTTCTCGCTGGCAGATTAAAAAAAAGAAATCAAGCTTACTAACACTAATCCCATTTTTGTACAAGTCACTCCCCCACCTCCCTCTTATTGTCCCTTGTTACCATATATAGACTTAAGGACCGGGTCCTAAAGTATTTACTATAAAAACCCGGAAGGGTTTAGGTATTCAATTTACAAGCAGTAACCCGAGGAAAGTGGACCTGAATGCCATCTGTGTCAAGGTGCTTGGCCAGAAACACAGGTGAAAAACTACCCAGTTACCGGCAGAATTAGAGGAGTTTTGCGTTCATTGACAGATTTACAGTGATGTGTAGCTTCCCACAGGAAGCGTGGAGCCTCAGGATGGGTACTGCGCACCCCAGACGGGAAGCCGGCCAATCAGAAGACGATCACACACACTCAATCCTTCACAGACACCTCTCACCAGATGTGAGGTAGGAGCTTGAAGCTGGTGGAGTTCACAGATGATACCTGCACACAGACGAAGCTGAAGCTGGGTGGTGTGAATGGTATTAACATAGAGCCTCCATGACACCTTGTGTATTCATCAATTACATATAAGTATTCTGTCCTGGTCCAGTCAACAAATTTACATGAACCAGGTCAGAGCAGAGGGATGTTAAGATTGATCTTTTGACCCCCTGGACACCTCAGGTTGCCATGGTTATCATTCTCCTGTTTCCAGAAGAATAACAAACATTACCGTCTTCCGGCAGTTTCCAAAGAAGCGTTCAGGGTAGCATTAAGATGCCTCTGGGTACCTAGCGGAATTAGTCAACAGGAAACAGGAAAAATCTGTAATTGACTGTAGAACCCTTCCAGCTCTCCTCCAAGAGTAAAGCCTCAATTTCTGCAGACAAAGAGTTAAAACCAGTAACTAACAGACGAACTATACAGTGCACTCAGTGAAAAAGAGTGACGAGGGATGCCTTAAATTCAATATACATCTGATAAGCCTTTGCTCATGAATATTAATACACCCAAGGCTTGATACAATGTGATTGCATAGAGGCACCCAGCTCTGTTCGTCCGGGCTGGATTACTGCAGTACTAATGAGCTCCAGCTGAAGAAAGCTTCTCCCCAGGGTCTTCTCCCCATGTGGGCCCATCGCAGAAACACCAAAACAACAAAGAACAGAATTTGCACATTTTGCCAAAGGCCAAACTGCACTCGCATATTATGACACGTTTGCTGTAAGGGTAACTGCTTTACATGAGGTTAAAAAATCCATTCCCTCTATCTGCTGTGGCCGATTCCACGCTAAATGCCCGCTGCCGCATCACCGAAGAGTCTTCTACTTACAGACGACGCCTCTTACAGATCTCAATCAGCGTTTCACCACCATCTGGGCTCCTCCTACCTCACTGGAATCATGGGAAATTGAGTATGAGGGAGGCCGAAGGGTAGGGGACCTTTGGTTTCTCTGGATGGCTTCAGTCAAGGCAAATGCAAACGAACATTTTATTATCCAAACTTTCATAGACTGAAACACGTGTTCTTTAATTTAGATGACACAAATGTAAAGATTTCTGTTTGCTGCGTGAAACCTCCCACTTTGCCCGGCACAACACAAAAGATAGTGTAGCCATCTTATAGCACACGGACAGGGGAGATCAAACCTGCCACGCACTGAAGTGACAGTCACCTGCTCAGAGTTACTACGGCAACACAGTGCAGGCAACCCGGGAGAGTGTCCCCCTCCACACCACAGCTGTACCACCTCGTACTACGCTGCCAATACGAGGTAATTACTCCACTAAGGAAAAATCAAAGCGAAGTCCAGCCAACATTCCGAGAAGAGGGGGAGGGGTCCTGCACTCTAGGTCGAGCACTGAGCTCTCTGTACTGCCATGTCTGAGGACACAGCTCGAATCACTGTCGCGAGCAGGAAACCACACTAATCAGACCGACGGGACGAAAACAGAGCCCGCGGGGCGATATGTAAAACAGTCACCATCACGCAGTGGCACAAAGGTGATGGCGGGGAACCGTAATTCCTAACTTTAATCACCACACTGCACCAACGATTAACCAGTCAAGACAAGGCTGCCAGAAACACAGCTCCTGTGAAGATACAATGAGTAGGTGGGACTGTGAGGAAAGGCCCTAACGTTGACCGTGACATAAGCACCTAACGTCACCATGACAGAAGGCCTCAGCGTTGTTGGGGAAATGGGCTGCAGAAGACTGGCTTGCATACCTGGAACTTAAAACTGTACTTAGACACATCAGGGTGTAACCGTGACTGCCGGCGAATTCTACTGAACGCACAACATGAAGAGTGAACTTCAAAATTGTTTCAGCGTACTGCAGCTTTGGTAAATTTTATTTAGACTATTAAGCAAGTTTCTAACATCATTTACCGCATTTACAAGATGACGCCCTTGGATTCACAAAAGCTATGTTGTAGGGTACATTTTTAAAGACAAAAGCCATTAATAAAGGAATTTCTGTGACGCATCAGACTTTCTGGTCATTATCCATAACAGGACAGATCTTATTAAAGGCCAGGGTACGTACACGGACGTGGTATACATATCTACCAGACTGACCAGCGAATGAGTCCAGGTGTGGCATCATTCCTTAAAGTGGCCAGGCTAAACCTCACATATCACCTGGGGTGATATTTACCTGTCTCTCTCTCTCAGTGTGGGGGCAGTAAGACAGCACCATTTGGTGTCTCGTTTTGGAGACAGAGCCTGAGTGCAAAAGAGATGTGTGTCAGTGCCTGACGACCTTTTCCTAAACCCCGAGACTGTTAATAAATGTATACTTATTTAAGTGCTAATCTATTGCGTGAAATATTTTTTTTTTTTAAAAGTGCCAGTTCCATAATGGCCGTACAGAGAAGCTCCACCATTAGAGATTAACCACAAACACATTTTCCCTGTTCAGAAACGAGGTCCACGCACACACGAATGTCTTCCAAAGTGCTGCACCTCTCTGACATCTTGTGATCACCACCTCCAGCCCATCTGAACAGCCTGCCTCAGGACCACTCCATCACTGCAGCGGTCCATGTGGGCGCTATGGACCTGGTCATCATCTCCATCCAAGGAGAATCATCCTGACCCCCCTCAGCCTGCGACAGCATTCACTCCCCAGTATAAGCGAGCACACAGCAGCATTGTTCACTGGCATCGCTGTGTAAATACGCCGAGACGCCAAGTGTGTGTGGTCTGGAGCGGCTTTCCACATTGTTGACACATTGAAACTAATATTTCATAATATTAATATTAATCAGGGTGATCGGCGGCGCAGGTCCTCAGGCGAACTCCGACCACTGAGGAGGATGCTGCGTTATGGGGATGAAGAGGGCGATCAGAATGACACTCGCGTCATCTTCCCAGGACAGAAGGGATGGAGCAGAATGAGCATGAAGACGCTGATGGGTGGCCAGTCAGAGAGGAAGCGGCTCTGATTACGGGATTATTCAGCAGTACCCCCATCGTCGACCACTCACCTGTCCTGTGCGGTGGTCCCCTCGCTGTCTAAATCTTATTCTGCCTCTATAATGCTGCTGGCCGCCGTGGATGCTGCCTTAAAGGGGCAACGCTCTCCGGCGCGCTGCGCGGACCCCACCAGGAGCTGCAGCACGGAAAGACATGGAAATGAAAGCATATAGATAATTATAAGATTACATAGCCTACGCATAGTGACCACTTCACTAACTTGCAGTGTCTAGTTGACGAATTCTGTCCATTCATCCATTCATCCATCCATCCATTCATCCATCCATATTCAAGATTACACGAATCCAACCATCCTCTAAGCAGCCGCTGTAATATACTGTCTGGAGGTGATACCTCATCTCACAGCACATACAGCTGAGGCCAAAACTTTACACACACCTAGGCAACGAAATACTTCCCGTGTCATGTTATCATGCATTTCCTGTGTTAATCAGGATATCTACTTAACGTCCATAAGAGGCAATGTCAAAATAAAACTATGGGAGATTTATTTCAGCCTTTATTTACTATAGCAGATGCTCACTGGGGGCATGGTGGTTCAGCGGTGATCGCGGTTGCCTGCCCTACCTCACAACTCCAGGGTTGAGGGTTCAGACCCCACTCCTATTCCGTGTGCATGGAGTCTGCATGTTCTCTCCATGCTCTGGAGGTTTCCTCCCACAATTCAAAGACATTTTTTTTTTTTATTGCCCATAGTGTGCGACTGTGCCCTGTGATGGATTGGGTGTCCCCCACCTTGTGCCCCATGGCTGACTGGGATAGGCTCCAGGCTCCCCTGTGACCTCGAATAGAATAAAGTGGGTTGGAAAATGGATGGATGGTTTGACTGAACACCAAGACAACAACAAAGGAACTGGCAAAGGAGTTGAAGGCATCACATACCAAAGTACATCCCCCGTTAAGGTAGTCCTTCATCTCCGTGGCCTGAAAGGTAGAAACCCCTGCTGATGAAGGTTGTCTATGGCAAGGCAACGTGTTAATTGCAGGCCTCATCATGGACAGCGAGCTTGATTTTCTTAAAGAACTCTTCAGATGAAGCCCAGCCTGTCTGCACGGAGCTCGGGTGCATGCATACAGTACCAGGGAAAGGCAAGCGAAAATGAGGCTGTATGGCTTTTCAGATGGGTGAGGGTGTCAGGAGAATTGTACAGCAGAGGTAAATGTTCCAAGAGAAGGGAGCAAGATTAAAAGACAGAACCACAGAAATAGACTCAGGAAGGGCAAGCAGGACAACAGATGTAATGTTGTGGGGAAAAGATGGATCTTTTGTTAGACTGATGGGGTGAAGGAAGTGGAACAAAGAACAGAATAACCGTGTGATCAGAGAGGAAAAAGAAGTGAATGAAGATTCTTAACTAGCAGAGCGAGAGAAGACTGAGAAAGTGCTCTTTAAAATGAATGGCAAAGCTAAGATGTTGGTAGAGGTGGGAGCTGCCATGCAGCGTGATAAATTCAGTAAAGCTGGGGTACACTTAGGTGAATCACTGTGAAGACTGTACATAATGGCAGACACGGAAAATGAGGCAACGTTCGGGTCGTTCGACCTGGAAAAGTACATTTGGCTTTGAAGGACAACATGCTGTAGAAACAGAACGTGAGAACATCTAATGGCCCCTGGATCAATCCATCTAGATCAGTGATCCTGCTCAGGCCTTATACACGCAGGTACCGCGGTGGGGGGAAACCCACCGAGAAACACCTCAACAGACAGAGAGCATGCAAATACCACACATGCAGAACAAATGCAGAATTGGAACCCCCAACAATGAAGGTGTGAGAGAACAGTGCTACCCAAACTGAAAATTTAATTGCATTTAAATCCTGTAATTACATAGACCTCTATAGCTGTTACGTTCCTACAAACCACCAAAATACCACAAACTCAAATACTGGAAAGCAATTTTAAACTCGTCATTTTTTATCCCAATCGAAAATTGAAATCATAAGTTGTAGGAATTTAGTGTTATTTAAAAATGCGGTCCCTACAAAGTTTAGATACCACTAGCAGACACAACCTAAAAATAATCTGGCTACAGACAAACACTAAAGCTAAAATTAGGCCGATTGCCAACTTCATTAATATTAATATTATTATCTAAGCATTATTATTCTGTTCCGTTCCAATCCTTTTAAATTCCTGTGTATTCTTAATTGATGACTGCAAGTACAACAAGAAACTATGTAATACTGCTGTCTCATTAAAAGTCATTTTTAAAATGGATTGAAAGCATGTTAACAGCAAACACTGATAATGGCTTAATTAAACCAGGCAATGTGTTTATGTAGCTTTCAAATTTGTAGTAAAGTAGGCTGATGTTCAATCATATTAAGCTGATGCTGTTAACGATACCTCATGCCTTAATCTTTTAAATTAAACTTTCATTAAAATTTAACTAAATTGGAATTAAACTCCATCTACTCAGTGTAATTACACTTCACATGTATTCTTTTAAATAGTGTTACTGGTCCACAGATGATATCTGACCTCTAATATAAATTAGTCATCTGAAGTGCTCTCAGGGAGCTTGTAAAGATGCAGGCTTCACAGGGAGTCACAAAGATTCTGAGTTCTGTTCCTCTTGATGAAATTCCACCAGCTGAACTGAGATCAGTACTGACTTATCAAGCCAGAGGAAAACAGAATGGGAGAGTACAGGGTTAGAGGAAACATGAATACGTGCATTTTTCACGCTGCGTTTTGCTTCCGACAAAAAGTTTGTAAATGACTGCCGTCACATTTACAGCCATCAGCGTCATCAATTGTTCTGTAAATGCTTTACTCATATATAGTGGCTGTAAAACACCGTCACAATGCATCTAGCATTCATTTAAAGAGACGAAGGTCTCAATCCCTAACAGCTATTGCTAAAAATACTCCACACTACAGATTTCTAACTACACACCCCAGGAACAATTGCTGCATAATATTGTTATTTAATATTATACACTGCTCAAAAAAATTAAAGGGCCGCTTTTTAATCAGAGTATAGCATCAAGTCAATTAAACTTATATTGATCTGGTCAGTTAAATAGCAGAGGGGGTTGTTAATCAGGTTCAGCTGCTTTGGTGGTAATAAAATTAACAACAGGTGAACTAGAGGGGTAACAATGAGATGACCCCTAAAGCAGGAATGGTTTTACAGGTGGAGGCCACTGACATTTTCCCCTCCTCATCTTTTCTGACTGTTTTTTTCACTAGTTTT
>JAACJT020000075.1:21554832-21579891 GCA_009936485.2 Gymnarchus niloticus | reverse complement strand
ACTGTTTCGTAAAGATATTTCATCTGAAACGGTGTTAGACCCCCCAACACAAGAGACAGAGGATTTCAGACTGTTTCATAAAGATATTTCATCCGAAACGGTGTTAGACCCCCCAACACAAGAGACAGAGGATTTCAGACTTTTTCATAAAGATACTTCATCTGAAACGGTGTTAGACCCCCCAACACAAGACACAGAGGATTTCAGACTTTTTCATAAAGATATTTCATCTGAAACGGTGTTAGACCCCCCAACACAAGAGCCAGAGGATTTCAGATTGTTTCATAGTCACTTCCTATTTGATATTTTAAGAGTTCCTAATATTCGGCTTCTTTTAAACCATGCAATACCTGGGAATTTTGGCTTGGGATTTAAATTTTAGTGGCCAAGATACACAAGCACATCCACGGCTGTACAGTTAAGCATTGTGACAGGACCCCTGAAAGGAAGATATTACATTTAACTTCAAGCAGGCAAAGTAAATTGAGACAGATTTCTGTGTTTCGTACATATGAATGCCGAATATATTGCAGTAAAACGAGTAATTATTATCCTCTTTTTGACATGATCTGTTATGAAAGATTGTTAGTGTGAAAAGTTTTACATTTTTCTAGGTGGATGAATCTTTCAGCACTGCATTTGGCAGTTCATGAAAATGAATGACCGTAAATAGAAGATTAAATGACAATACAGTATGATTTTGGTGGAATTATAAACGTGAGGTGTTAATATTCCAGCAAGATTCACTGCGCTTTATTTTTTAATCCGGCCATTCAGATGGTTTCTGTTCGGCATTGTGGTTTGGTCAAATCAGAAAGATTTTACTTTATTAAAAATGAAAGAGCAGAAAAACAAGATGAAACAAATGTTATGTATTTGCTATATGTGATTTAGACAGATGACCTAAGAATCGGGGTTCATTCATTATAATCACTGAACTCTAGTACATCAAGAAGCGCTGATTTGTTTGTTTGTTTGTTTGTTTGTTTGTTGTCTAAGTTAATGATCTCGTGGGAAGGGTGTTGGTTGTCCGATATGTGCTATAAATCATGAATCATAAAAATACCGTCCATGTGTATCTTATAGAAACAAAACCATCCAAGCTAGATACATTTTTAAAAGCGTGATACAAACGATCAATTACGTCTGGAAAATGTTTCGTCTGGGAAAAGCTACGACACTCCGTGCTACTATGGAACTTACAGAAGAATTTGACCTATTGATGCTTCTTGACAGGGTGGCGCTGGCACTATGGTCCTGGTTAAATGGTGAAGCTTCCTTCATTTCTCCCACTAAGATATTAAACGCATCGATGAACAAATTAACTTATTATTTTTCAACTGGACTAAAATGTATTTGTGAAACAGGCAATCCAGTTTAAGGCGAAGGTAGTTTCCCTTCCTTCTGTCTAAGTTATTTTAGTATTGAACTGCACAAAGTGAGCGTTCCGCCAAATTCAGCTGCTAGGGGGCGCCAGTGGTGCATTTCACGAACCCATGAAAGTGGGTTGATGGCCGTGAAAAACTTCAGAACCGTCAAAAGGACAGCGACCAAGGGGTCGGGTCCAAAGCAGAAAAATGGATCAAATTTATTTTTTATGGCAAGGTGGAGTAATGTCCCCATTTCTTAGTGCAAAGGCAGGCAAATTCAGGATACAGATGATCATAAGACCAGTGAATTGTTTAAAAGACCCAAAGTATCCGCCATTACAGCTGGACATTGTTTTAAAATGCATAAGAGTTTCATTATTGGAAATTGGACCAGTCACCAAGACTTGTCAACGTTTAACACAATAAGGATGTACTGTACAAACAGTCCAGAAAAGGGAGGCGTCGGCTGACCTCTCCCATTCTATCCTCTCTGTAGTAAAACAACCAGTCATGTATTGGGAATTACTTGCCGATTTTCTGATCTGAAAAAACATGAAATCAGCTAAGACATAATTAATTTTACACCTTTCATATAATTGTAGCTTATAACACTGTGTGGACTGAAATGAAACTTAATAAGCATACAAGTAAAACTGTTTTATAGCTGAAAATAATTATGATTTATATCTTTCAAGAGAACAGAAACGAATCCTGTGAGACATGGAGAGTCATTGGATATGGTCTCATGGATTATTTCATTAAGTCAGCTTGTATTAATGTCCCATTTCAAGGCGTTAAATGGAGTTAATGATCCGTACACACGTTCCAATGAACCACAGCCTCTGTAAAATCGAACCTCAATCTCATCCAACGCCCTTAGGGGGAAATTAAGATTAAAATTAAAATCAGTATTGATTCAGAGTGACACTATCACTACTGGATCAGTCAGTCAAGTCATGAAAATCATACATCTGCTATTTCCTTCATTCTTTATTTGCATTGTGCTCATCTCCCTTGATGGTGAGCAATGAATTAAGACAGTGAAGAAGAGATAGGAAGAAGACGGTCCATTGAGTAGAATTTCAAATGCTGAAACTTAATCAAGAGCTTAACTCAGCATTAACGATTCTCTAGATACTCTTTGCGCTGTTATTGCATTTTCTTCCAAAGCTGAAGGATTCTCCCTTCCATGGTGGATACAACAATTTTAACAAGTCCTATTAGTGTTTTGTGGGCAATAACCATGTAACCTGGAGTTTCTGCAATGAAAATGAAGGCATCTAAAATCTAACCTCCACATTTTAAAGGTGCACAAATCAATAAAGCTCTCACAGCAGGTGGATGCACTCAATAGCAAACAGGGAACGTTCCCACAACCTCCAGTAACGTTCTCCTTACGTTCTTAACATTCCTGTAACGTACCTGTAACGTTCCCTTTTTGCCGTAGGCATGGACATTACTATGATTCATTTTGCAAAAGGTCATGCAGTTTCGAAGTTTCTGAGCCCATCAGTCATGTCTTACTACTTTATTTAGGAGTGGGTACCAGACACAAGATCCCTTATAAATCCTGGAGAACTGTGAGCAGCCACGACATCATCAAATCTCTTACCTAGGAACTGAGGGAGGGGCGTGAAGTGAAAATGAATTAATGAAGGCATTAAAATCTAGTTTTATAAATGAAGAAACAGAAATGGGAAGTTTCGGAGATTGTTTGTGTGGCCAAGAAAGCAATTGATTTCCCTTGCTTTTCTTATAATGAGAATGTAACTAAAATGTTTAATCGGCATAATCAAATGGGAAGAATCGACTTCATTCTGCAGAGGAGTACTTTAATCGATAGCACAGACTCAGTCTGAACCAATGAACTAGCTGACTGGTTTGTGTTGTGTTTTTCAAGGTCCACATAGGTAGTCTTAGTTAGGAAGCTTGTGATTCTTTATATGGTCGAGTGGACTTGTCCCATTAGACCGGACTAGTTGTCCTCCTAAACATCGTGACGGGGCGCCTTGCATCCCCCGTGAGGTGGTCAGCCTCATGTAACACCGCACTTCAGAAATGGTCCCATGCACTCCGCCCCTGGGTTGACCTTAACTTACCTATGTACGGTACGTTGTGGGTCTATTTCCTAATCAACGAAACATAATTGGGAAATATCTTGAATCTGAGCTCCATTGAAACCGGTAAGCCGTAGTTCAGTTATTTCTAAACAGTGTCCAGAAATCTGAAGGGCTGTGTCAGCTGAGGAGGCTTTAAGAGGTCAGAGAGAACCCAGAGAAAAGGCCTCACAAGCAAAGCAAAGCATTCATGTTTAATTTATCAGTCTTTTTTGAAAACTCACTCTTTAACCCCTGGCATTCTTAGAACATTTGCTAGACAAACTGTAATACCAGTGTCATAGACTATAAACTGGTTTCAAATAGTACATATCAGACGTATAAACAGCCTTGGAGAGGCTTTCGAAAAGGCGGCGTAGTTAATTTCTTTGGTCCAAACATCAGCAGCTGTTTTTGGGTCTAATGAGAGATAAATACCAGTGCAGTCACCCTAGATCTGAAAAGAGGTATTATTTATACAAATTTCTGCTAGGTGGATGTCAGACAGTTTCACTGTAATCCATCCAATCCGTCCTCCTATAGAAGTTGCCCCTCCCCCCACACACACTTTCACACACTTTAATGTGTTTTAAATCAGTTAGGTGAACCTGAATCCTAGCCCCTCTTTAGGCCCCACATCTTTCTATTCAGTCGTCCACCTCCTTCTGATAAGAAGTATCAATCACCCTTCGGTGAGTCACAGCCATTAACTGCTGTTGTTGTGGACATTCTGACTGCTAGCCTTAAGGATTTGTCTAGCATTGTTTCTTTCTGCATTTGTCCTTTTTAGAAAATTGCTTGATATGTTTTCCCACCAGATCTGTGTGGGGCCATTCCTGTTCACAGGGGACAAAGCTCTCATTTTGTCATCAATAAAACTGCCTAATATGGTAACTGTGATCTTCATCTACTCTGAAATTAGTGCTGGTCACTTTTCCCGATGCACACCCATCACAAATGGCCCGTGCACCACTGAATGCTAGGAAAAGCCCTTGGGGAGATTCGTGAAGATGTATTGGACTTGATTTTACACCACTGAATGGAACAAACTTACACAGTGATTGGTATCCGTGCAAGAAATTAATTTCAATCCTATTTCTAATACACTTGCAAATTTGAGCTTAAGTAAGGATTCAATCCACATCATTGTATAATCCTGTAGTGTTTTCAATCTGGTACTAGAGATCCAACACTACCTCGTGCGGACATACTAGAACTTTCTGAAGTGCCATTTGGCATTAGATATTCTGATGACTTCCAGTGGCTGGATCTTTGTTTGCCCTTCTCCATACCTGAACAACACCTTGTCCGGTTGAGGGTAGAGGTGAGCATGGAGTCTATCTTAGGAGGTACGGGGCACCAGGCCGGGGACATCCCAGACAGGATGACGGTCCATCACGGGACACCAGGCCGGGGACATCCCGGACAGGATGACGGTCCATCATGGGGCACCAGGCCGGGGACATCCCGGACAGGATGACGGTCCATCACGGGACACCAGGTCGGGGTACATCCCGGACAGGATGACGGTCCATCACGGGACACCAGGTCGGGGACATCCCGGACAGGATGACAGTTCATCATGGGGCACCAGGCCGGGGACATCCCGGACAGGATGACAGTCCATCACGGGACACCAGGCCGGGGTACATCCCGGACAGGATGACAGTTCATCATGGGGCACCAGGCCGGGGACATCCCGGACAGGATGACGGTCCATCACGGGACACCAGGTCGGGGACATCCCAGACAGGATGACGGTCCATCACAGGACACCAGGTCGGGGTACATCCATGTTCTCCTTGTGCTTTGTAGGTTTCCTCCCAGGGTCCAGAGACATGTGATTTAGGATGAATGACATTTCTAAAGTGCCTGTAGTGAGTAAAAGCGTGTGTGACTGTGCCCTGTGGTGAGTTCGCATCGCACTCAGGGTGTCCTCTGCCTTGTGCCCTACTCTGCCTGGGACAGGGTCCAGGCCCCCAGTAACCCTGTTTAGGATAAGCACTTGGGAGATGGATGGATGTGAAAATGTAAATGTGAGAATGAACTGAAGCGAGTCTGAAAGCCAAAATCTGGCTCAAGAATATTTTTGGTATTGAGGGATGGAGCCCCCCTCACCCTGGCTAAAATGAGCCCACAGGGAGCAGCTTCCACACTGGACTCGCTAAGTTGCCACCCCATATTTCATACATGCCACATCATGCCACCAGCCTGTCTATCAGCAAAAGCAGATCATAATTCTGCCAGTGAAATGTCACTGCTGAGGTGATATGAAAAGTTTGGGGAAGAAATCAAAAAAGCTTATTGTTGTCTTTCTTTGTGACACAAAAAACCCTGCGAAATCCCCATTCTCTCACATCAATCTTTCTCTGTGTTCACAACCATTTTCAAAGGCTCAGTGGGCTGAATTTCTAAACAGACACTGAGTTTAGGCCGTAGAGTTGAGTCTAACTTTCATGGAGCTCAGTCTGACGAGTCTTTAAGAAAGCACTCATCAGTGGATTACAAAAAGTACACGACAGTTAAATTTTGTTAGACTGAAAGGCTCATTTGAAATATTCATCTTCCTGTGAAACTCCAGCAGGACGAATTACGTCTGTGAGCTGCAATCTCACAGTATGGCTGAGCTTTCCTTTTCTATCTCGGAAGAACAAACCTGGCTGCTTTCTCCTGCTCTGCTTCCAGAGTGGAACCTGAACACTGAAGCCTGTCGGTAATTTGCCAGATCATTCCATATGTCGGGAATGACTGTATGGAATCAACCAAGGGATGTTGCCTGATCTAATGGGCTTAAACATGGGAATAAACACACACTTAAAGTTCCACCACAATCCCGCGGGGATCCTTCGCACCCGTATTCTGTCAGGGTTCAATGTTAAAACAAAATGCCCACTTACAATAAGCCAGGGCTGAGTACAGCTTCAGAAACCACTTCAGCCTTACGTCGTCACCTCTTACTGACAAATTTATTACACAGCACCCAGCTGGTGTTGGCAGCCAGCACAGACTGAGAGGCTCATTAAATGGGGGCGAAGAATTGCTGTAAAGCAAAACAGGGGGAAAGTTGCCCTGTTGTATTTATGCAAATGAATCAATCACTTCAAAGCACACCCCAGAAACGTCAAATGCCAATGAATCCATTAGAGATTTATTGACGAATGCGCCTCACATCCCCCCCACACCTCCAGGCGGTGGTCGTGTGGGAGGGGCAGCCGTGCGTCACCGGGCCTTCCACACAAACATGTGCTGCCACTCGTACCATCACCGCCGACAGCCAGAGCATCTATCTGGGATGTCATGGAGGTGTCCGTCGCCGCAGGGAGCAGCACGAGACCCTGGATTTGCCTGCCCCCGGGACAGCGTCCGCTCCCTCCCAGTGAACCTGAGGTAGTGAAGCTCGCGGGCGTGTGGGCTGGAGTCTGCTGACGTGGCAGCATGTCAGAGGAGGCATTTGGCTTCGCCATTTGTTCAGGGGCAGAGGTGCTTTGTTCCCAGGAGACTTTTTGACCAGGGTTGCCAGTCAGACTTTCCCACATGTTCCCAGCTCCCAGCATTCCCTGACCCGCATGACCTCCCTCCCTCTCCCTGTGCAGACACACACAAACGTGCACTGCCCCCCCCTTTCCCACCAATAGCTGCCCAGAATGGGATGGCGGTGATGCCGCTGTGACGTCCATCCTACCGTCAGCCTGACGAACTTACTACCCTCCGCGTGCCAACACTCCCACCAGCGCCATCATCATTGCGTCACCACTTGGAGAAAATGCCCCCCCCCCACCAGCCCCCTCAGCCTCAATAAAAACCAATAAGGCAAAACAACTGCACACAGAAGGTTACGTATCCCACCACTTCACCCTATCTGTACGAGTAAATAGTAGAGGGGCAATAATCTGCAGACAGGGGGACCTATTTGGCTAAGGCTCTACAGCACAATCCCTCCAAAAACAACATTAATGCATTTCTAAAAGGGAATTAGAGCTCAGTACAGTGACTTCGGTGTTAGCAGGCGTGTGTAAAAGCCTCTTTGTTAAGTAAATATTATGGGATAACGGCAGGATTCTGAAGATATGAATTGGTGTTAAATGAGAGATTGTCCCCGCTGTTATTCGAGTCCCTGGCGAGGCATCTTCTCTGGGTAGCATGAACCAGGGGATGGTCCAGCCAAGACTGATGGCCATAATGTTTGGCTCCACTGTGCGGATGTGTTTATGTTAATGGATTATCGTTACTCTGCTTTGGAAGTCTGACCAGCTGAGAGTGTTATTTATTTTCAGCTACCTGGGCCGTGTCAGATAATCGTGCCATGTTTTCCTGACAGGAGTGCAGAGCTCTGACCCCGACCAAGGCTGTCCGTGCGGAGGGGTTCTCACGCCAGGTTGCCGATGCGAGCTGACAGCCCGTCATCTCTCAACAGCCCGCGGGTTCTGCTGGCACCTGCCACCCTCCCAAGCACGGTGCCGGATTGACAGACATCGAAGCCTCAGGAGCGCCGCGTGTGGACGAGCGTCACTCACGCCATGCCTCGCACAGCCCGCCGGAACGAGCCTTGGGTGATTCGGCGGCATCCTGTTGGCGTGCGCCAGGCACCCGTTGCCATGGAAACCTTCGTCCCGAGACTGATGTTTTCTCTTTGCTTACGGCCTGGATAAACAGCTTACAGATTAGGGGCACACAGTAAAACTCCAGCTCAGAAATCCCCCTGGCTTTTCCCACAGCATCGTTCGCTGGAGGTAAATGTGAAATGACCCCCGATTCATCTCACTGTCAAAAAAAAAAAAAAGTACCCTTCATACAGGCCTCGGTGTTCAACCAACATCAACGTAGAGCTTGGTTCCTTATGCTTAGAAACTATTAAAACTGAATTTGAGCGCCAACCGCCAAGACGTATGTCCCGAAGAAGCTTCATCACATCTCCACCTCACTGCTTCTTAAGAAAGCACGTGCAGGCAGGATTTAGCTTTGACGTCTGGCATTCAGACCAGTCCGAGTGCATGCCGCCCTGTTTGAATGTTTGCTTAAGGTGCCCCCATTAAGAGGTTTTCAGGTCAACGGCCGTGACACTAACAGGTAGCTAAACATCTTCCATGCTTAAGCGGGGACCACCCGGCCGAGGCCGTGATATCATCAGCCCAGTAAGTCTAACTCCTCCGCGCCAACACAAGGGAAAGGTTAGGACAACAGTGCCATTAGTATGCTGAGAGAAAGCCCAGACAGACTGGGGCCACAACAATCAGCATTTTTTTTATCATAAACATACGAATGTATGGGAAGCCAAAGGTACCACCGTCTTGCCACAGAAGCTACTTCCTGCCGCTGTCTTCCCGTCTCCCCCTCAGCATTTAAGACCACCACCAGTCGTGCCGCTTCTGATTGCGTAAGCGAGATGACGGGACCCCATCTGTCATGCACCCTGCTATTTTCCGATCTTTGTCATTTAAAACATATTTTGGAAAAGGTCGCAGCATACGGATGAGTGAAAAGGCTGGCAGGACCCTTTATTCCTATCCCGAAGTCCCCTAATTGCCTCCCACCCCTCACCAAAGGTCCAGTCCGTGTAACATTTAGTGTTCCCCTATCCATTCATTCCCTTATTTTAAAGAACACTGACTTTTCACAGAATCATTTTCAATCAAAATTACTTTTTTTTTTTGTCTGTCGTGCACACCTCAAGGTCCAAGGCTCACAGAGAATCACAGACTCGCATTGGGGCGGTCTGTAATCGAAGGTAGACCATCCCACCGCCTCCTGGTATATGGGGCTCACAGCACACTTCCTTTTCATGACAGGGCCCCTCTGTCACAATCGCTGACTGGAATCATCGATGCTCCCTGCCAAAGCTGACTGATTAATAGGCCCCAGCCCGCTTTTGTTCCTTCACAAGACAGTCATCCTCAGACGCATCACTGACCCTCTCTCTCCTCCCCCGCTGTGGCCTTTAAGTGGCCGTTAGCCTCACTCTCCCCAAGGGACGAGCTTGGTGGCACGGTCTTTTCCATATGAAAGCAGGGCCTCCATCGCTTCGGCCCAGCATCTCTCAGGCCACAATAGCCGAGCGCCTAATGAAAAGTGCTCAGTGAAGAGGCAGGCCGAATTTCAGAAATTCTGAAGGTTCATTTCTGTCGCATCCACTGCCTTTATGCTCCGTCTCCCTGGCACATTTAGCCTTCATGTTCTTTCTACGGATAACTTTAATACGTGTCTAACATTCAGGTGAAACCATATCTTGCTTACCTTTAGAAAAAGAGGTTTCAAATGTGTCTTGAGTCTGGTCTTGTGTATACATGCTGTCAACGTGTTTATTCAGCCTAAGTGACAGTTCTGATTTACACTTAGCCCATGCAGCGTATCTCGTGTGCTGAACCATGGTCACGTTGCGTGGAATTAACCAGGCTTCTTTTCCACAAGCTTTCTGCAAAAGCTTCCAGACTACTTGGTGCTGATTAAGTTACTCGTATCTGGAAACGGATGGATGAAATAATTATCTGGGCAGCCTTCTTTAAGTGGAGAGTGTTTTAATTAAAAGAACACCTTTTGCCTAATTATTTAAGCTGAATTTGGTGCAGTTATGTCACATTAGATTAATTACTTTTGAAAGCTGCAGACGTTTGCAATTTAGGTGTTTCAGTTGAAGAACTGCTCTGAAACCCAGAGTTTATTCATGTCCGTTTTCTGCTTTCTTCCACTTACTTACTTTGCCCGAATTCAGGTTCTCACAGCTGGTCACGGTGAAGAGCTTCCTGAGTTTCACTGTGGCACCTGACAGGACGTCAGCTTTTCAGCTATCAGTCTGTCAGATTTCAGCCCTGGTCAACTGCAAGTGAAGCGACTGTCAAGTGGAAACGTCTAGGAGCAGCAAGAGTTCAGTTGTGATGCCGTAGTCCGCCCAAACAGAAAGGGACCTGATTGGCCAATATCAATATTCAGCCTCAGTAATGCTGTTATGGCTGAATGGCAGTAAATCCCACAAACGATGTTCCAGCATCTAATGGAAAGCCTTTTCAGAAGAGCATCGAGGTTGGGAGGATCGACTTCATATTTATACACGTAGTTGTGAATCAGATGATGGACAAGTGTCCACGAACTTTTTACCATGTCATGTTCCTTTGAGTCAGTTGCTAAATGTACGAAAACTGGATGGTTCTCTGGATCATAGGTGGATCTCAGGAGGACCCCTTGATATCCTCCTATTAGCTATCCCAGAAGTGAAACCCAATGCGAATCCTCAACGGTACCCCGGACCCAAGAAAGAGGATACTCCATGCTTGTGTCCCACCAGGAGACATCACCGCCTGTTTGAATTGTGGAGACACGGTCCAGAGTGGGTGGGGGGGGCTTTCAGGTGTCTTCTGTGAGACAGTGTGTGTCGTGGTCAGATGATTCTATTTTGAGATGTCGCCACCCTTTCCCGCTTTCAGCGAACAGGGGCCATTAGTACACACTTCTACATTTTTACAACCTCCATCTCCTTTCCCCAAGACAGGCAGGTCCTTCTGATGAGGGGCAATCCTGGGCTCTCTCGGGGGGAACGTATTCCGCTGCCAGCCTTATCTCCCAGCCCGAGGTCCCCTAATGTGAGCAGAGTGCTCTCCTGGCACCTCTGCCTGTTTGTACTGCCTTTGCCATCTTGACCAAGCCTGATAAGCCAGATCATCGACAGCATTAAACAGCTGGCAAGGAATCCGTAGCCTGCCACTCAGAGCAGGCTGCTATTATGACTGGCTATTTTTACTTCTCTAAAAGGTCACTCTGCTCTTCCAGAAGTGTGTAGGTGTCTTATTAGTACAAACCTATGCAGATAACCCTATTTTCAGCTAAAAGCCGTTCATTTCACTTTTAAATGAATGTGAACAAATAGATGTTCATAATCCTTGTAGGTTTGCACGATCTAGCTTTCTGTGACGATGTGACGTTTGGATTTTAATAAGCCGTGTTCTCCCTTCCTCAGCAACTAAGTTATTAAAACTGTTCTCTCTCTAGATAACTGAAGGCAGAAGATATATTAATCCATTTTAGGGATTCATATGGGGAGTTGGGCTGTCCTAACCGATAGAGGGAGACAAAAGGGGGAGGAGATTAAATGAATGACACACTGATGCCACCAGAGACAGCCAATACATGGCACCCCGGCATCCTGTCATCACTGCTGCTCTTGCCAGCAACTGAAAAATGAGATTTAAATTATAAACTGCTTGAAACAAAAGGAAAATTGAGCTGTAAAGAGAGTAGAAATTCAATACAGGATTCAGTACAGATGGGAATTGTTTTTTCAAATTGGAGTCTGTCCCGAAGAGCAGATTTCTAGCTAATTATAGAATAAAATACAGGAGTTTCCTTTGTAACTGGCTCCCATCAGAGATCTCATGTATCGTACTTTGGGGGAATCGGCCTCAGTGTCCCACAGAAAAACTTAGCTTAGAAAACATTTAGGTCTGAGCACTCATCTAAAATAAATAGCAACATTGCAAGTATGAAGAAACTACTCATTTAAAAATATTGTTGATATAATAAATGAGAGCTCGTTACATTTCGATCGGTTGGAGGCTACGGTGTGCAAAACTGAATGAAAGAGACTGAACTTTATAGAGATGGGGTTTCTTTATCTTTTGAACAAGTTTCTGCGGGGCAGAATTTTACGCTGACTCTCTACAGCTGCGATCTGTCAGAAATTCACTTTCACTTCGTTTCGGCAGGACATCTTTACAATTACTTTGCATTTGTAAATCTCTCCCGTGCTTCCACACCAGGAATTTACAGAGCCCAACAGGACTGAAAATATCATCGCTCCATCACCTAACAACACCCATGGGCAGGATTTCCTCACTGCACCATCCTCCCTGTGGCAGAGCAGATTCCAGCATCACCTCAGTGCTTCCTCACCAAGTCATGGGCCTGTTCACCTTGGTCCACTGTGGGACTGCTTATCTCCATGTGGCCACTGCTCACGCAGGCTAACCACCTTTCTGTAAGTCACCAGTAACCTCAAAAATGATAGAAGGCCAAGTAAATTCAATTTCTGTAACACGAAGTCAGTAAATGCTTAACTGACTGAAAGGCTGCATACTGGCTGGCCCAACTTCAGCATGCAGCAAAGATGACTGCTCACACCGTGGCTGTCTGAGATTACAGGGTACGTATTAGCAGTTTGTTTAACGCAGCATTTCAAATGGCACTTTGGAACGTGTTTTCCCCATATTTCACCTTCCTCTCTACAAGACACCTACACAAGTACGAGGGACAGCATGCATGGGATCAGCCGTTTATCCAGCAGCCCTAGAGTAATTTTTGGGGTTAAAGCGCTTTGCTGAAGGTCATCTTTCAGATCTTGTAGTATGGCCAAGGACTTAGCGACTGACGCTGTGTCAGATCTTCACTGTCATGGGTGACATGCGCCGTCTGAATGAAAACTTCTTTGCACAATTAATCAATAGCTCATTTTACCCACTTCAAAATATAAAATAAAACCTACTACTGATTCCAAGCTGTCTTTGAAGTGATACAGTCACGAAGTTCGGTGTGAACCTTCCCTTCACGTCACATTCATGATAATTGCTAATCACACACACATATCAAAATATTAGATTGATATTTTAAAACAGTGAAGTCAGTTCAAATGCACATGGAATAATTCTGAGACTGATTGATCGGAAAATTACAAACTTTTCCGTTCTTTTTAATAAGGAAATGTGGGTTCCTCCTGCTAGTCTGGATTCATCCTGCAGTCACGCTAATTCGCATCACTCTCTTGGTTACCCACAGTGTGATTGTGCGAATGAGTCCGTTTGGGCCCCACGATTGGCTTCTATCCTGTTCAGCTAGATCATTTTCTATGGAAGAGGTTTGCCTGTGTGGCATCTTCTAATTTCAGACTAACAGAAAGATCCCCACTCAAAGGACATAATATTATCTGGCATGAAGCAGGCATGATGTAAGCTTGGCAGCCATCGCCGCTCTCGACACGTCTAAGCCATGACCGGGGCTGCTTGACCAAGTCCTGGGATTTAGGGATTTATAATGAGGACTGAATACTTTTAGCATTTCTTAGTCAAAGATATTTATCATATTGAAGTTAAAAAGACAAAGTTAATTTTCCAACAAACACACATCTAATGTGGATTTGAGAAGACTCAGTGTATTAACATACAAAAACTTGAAGTTCCAAGATGTTTGATTTCTGGGCCAAACTCATATCTTCATGCAGCCAATGCCATCCTTTCCTCCTGCTCTCTAAGGGTCATACATGACAGTTCAGTGTGCTTCAACGCACAAAACAAAAAAAAAAAAATCCATTTGCACCTTGTCGATTCTCTGAACTGCTGCCCATGTGGTGTCCATGCTACACTCAGCCATCAAATTCACCGCCCGTTGACCACCTGGAAGACTTCGTCTTGCCGTTTTAGCAGGTCAGCTTTCAAACCTCATCGTGTGGAGTGAGACCTCCAAGACGAAGTCTTGGTGAGCCCCAGCACCGTGTCCCAGCTCGGCAATAACCTCTACCTGCCTGCAGGTGATGCTGACCTGAGTGACCACAGCGTTGCAAGACCAGGACGACCACAGCAAAAACCCGCAGCACCGCCTAACCCTTTCGCCAGTTCGCTCTCGATGATCCTCAACAGAACGTAGTAGAGCTCAGCTCCAAGGCACAGACAGACGTCAGGCCCTGATTTATTTCCTGTTAATATGGTGAGCCCTTGCCCTGAAGAGTTTTTGCGTTTTTTTTTTTTTTTTTTACCAAATCAGACAAATGATTTTAATCTCTGAGTAAGAGGCCTATAGGATGAGCAGCCTCCAACATCCCTCCATATAACAGAAGGACATGTCTTCCCTGGTAATTGCGCCCATCTATCTTGGTCCTGCGTGTGGACAGGGGTTGATATTGGAGTACTGGACTGGCTTGGACTTAATCACCAGTGCTCGACAATCCATCTGCCATGCAAAACACTTCCTGATTTTGTATGCACTGGGTGCTCTGAAGGGATTCTGGTTCTAGACTCCAGAGTAACCTGGCTAAAATAGTAAAAGGTTGAGTAGAAATTGATGTTCTCACTCCCCCAGTACATCAGTGCGTCAGATATCACCTGCATCATTTTGCTTTGGATTAGAAAATGGATTAATGGATGGATGGATTTTAAAATAAGCCAGAAAGAATGATCTCACCAATCAATTAGGGAATGGGAAACGAGTCTAGCATGCAGATGCATTTACTTGAAAGAGACAGGAAGATCTCAGAGCCATAAGTACACAGTAGTAAGTGAACCATAGCTATGACCATGTGCTCATGTGTTCTAGGGTTGACAGGTATGATGCTCACTCCTGTACACAATCCAGCTGCCTCCACCACACACCGGGCTGCTCCAACACAATGGGGCTACTTTTCATCACTGACGTGGATATTCTAGTGTAGAAATCGGGTTTACGTCCAGCTGTTCGCAATGTGTTCTGCTCTGCTTCTGGAACTGGATTCACTGGTTTAACCTATCAGCCTTGGAAAAAGAAAAAAAAAAAAAAAGGAGAACCAGAGATGAAAAATGTCCCCAGCAGAAAAGCCATCCTGTTCAATCGCTGCAAATTTTTCCTGAGGTAGATTCGAATTACAGGTGGCAAACACTGGGTGTCTATTTATCCACACCTGACTTCAGCTGGAAGTCCACCAGAGAGTACAAAGCAAGGCATGAGGCAGAACGTCATTTGACTCCCTCTTCTGGACAATTACAGAAGAGGAGAAAAGGAGGAAGGGGCGGAGACCCTGTGAGCCACCTACAGGGTTAAGCATCTCCTCATCCTCATCTTCTCCTTTCGGCTATGTTTTTATATAAAACTGTTTCCATACTGTAAATACTTTAGAGACAACCTTCCAGAAAAATATCCCTCCCAAATGTTCGTTTTAATTTCGGATGTACGTAAAACCGACAGCGCAAATGTGCTGAGAGCAAAACACACAATCGTTTATACAATTCCCATCTCACGGAAAAATGCCCTCGGTTTTGTTTAATATAAATGGCTCATTCTTCAGTGCATGTTTGTTTTCACTACAGAAAATGGAAAATTACTACAACCGGTATTAAACTGTCATTCTCCATCTTAAGATGTAATTCTATACCTCTGGGACTGTGAGTTAGTGGCCAAGAAAGCCAAGAGCGGCCAACATCATCTTGTCGCACAATGCACAGCTCTAAAATAATCTCCAATCAAAAACCCACTCACCCAATGGATAACACTATTTGTACAAAAAATTTGTTCCTAAGCTTTGGGGCAGCAGCAGACCAGACCAAAGAACATAAATTCATTTTATTGTCAACAACTGAATGGTCTGCGGGGAACATTTCCTACCTGTGCTGGCATACACTGAATTAGCCACCGAATCTGATTATCAGTACATTTTAATGCCAGAAACTCACACCAGCATCAGCCAAAGTGAACCGGAGCCCGGTGTGATGTTTCCAAATCTGTATCCCATCAAAAATTCAATGGCATTCAGGTTCCCTTCAGCACAGGGAATCGGACGTAGCGTAACCTAGTTACCGGACCACCGGGAGCCAGTGGCGAGTCCCCACCCTCCGCCTCCCACACGCAACCAAGATGTCTCACCAGAACAGAGCCACGCATCCCTTCCCAGGTGGGCCGGTAACGCGCAGCAATTTAGCGTTGACAGAGAGTATAACTCAAGGGGGATTAGAAGGATGAGCGACACGGTCCAAGCAAGCGTGCCAGCGGGCCCCTCGGCAATCCCAAGGTGCCGGTCAGAACCGCCACACACATCATTCTCTTCTCGGCTCCTGTCACCTGCAGTGATTCCAGGCAATTATGAATTGTCACAATGCCGTATTCATCTTTCGGGTGACAGTCCCCGGTATCCAGCCAGACAGTTGTTTAAGTCACCTGTTTCTTAATTTTCTTCCATCTCCTACTTCTGTTTGGACCACCACAGGTACGAAGATAAAGGGGGTTAGAAGAACGTAGGGAACACACCTGTAACAATTTTTAGCTGCTGGTCAAGTAATCTGAGTGTGTGTTTTTTTCATCACCATAACTACTGCATAACTTATCTTCCTGCCTCGCGACGTCCACAGCGGTCCAGCCGTACCGACGACGTTCCTGCTTTCTGCTCTACAGGCAAGCGGCTGCTGTGGCACACCAGCATTTTCAAAGTGTCACAACCGCAAGTCCCTTCCAGCAGCTGGATGGAGACGTTAGGAAAGCCCATTTTCACGAATGACACACCGAGGACAACCCACCTAGCAGTACCATAATTATTCAGATTTGAACCGTGAACTGATTTTGTCTCACTTAGCATAAAGTGTTAGCTCAGTGTTTTAAAAAGCACCCTAATTTCTCATTTTAGGGTGCAAAAATACGTAAATAACTATTTGTTAACATTTTTGCATTAGCCTACGTATTGCACAGCGCCTTATTGGGGCGAAGCGGGTCGTGTGCATCAGGTAAGCTGAGAGCTATGTTCATAAGAGATTTAAATTTCTGTCAGTCACCCATGGTAAACAGGCAAACAGGTAAACAGGTTCCAGGCAAAACGGCCACCATTGCAGGCCTGTGGCAGTAGTAGATGACCACCACGGTGACATCAAAAATGCTATTTCAAACCATGTGGCAAATGGTAACAACGTTAAACCACTTCCATGCCTTAGCAAGAAAACCTTATGCACAAACAAAGATAGAGTGCTGGAAGATGGACCCCTCGGGTAGGGGGAGTACTCAGTACGGCACCGTGCTGAGGATTTGTCAGGGTATGGCAGGTGTTGGGGAGGCAGTCAACACGTCATGACCTCCACGTCAGAAAAGAAAACCCTAGGTTGTTGGGAAAGGATCACTACTGGCATGTATGGAGCATAAACCAAATAACGTCACAAAATATGAAAACCAAGTCAACAGCCTACAGATCGGAAGAGATTGGTTTATACTTACACACCAAAGAAAGCAGACCTGACGAAGTGTGCAGATTATCCTACGATTTCTCTCATATGTCAGTAAGATTATGCTTAAGATCAATTCAAAGCAACTTAGAGCCCTACACGGAAAGAGAAACACCTGCCGTACAAGACTACGAAACGAGTGATAAAACGGCTGCCATATGACAGTTAATCAAAAAATAAATAAAAGTTAATGAGCTTCATTTATTACAACAAAGCCTTAGATCGTGTTGGTCATGGGTGTAGCAGAGCATTTTGTTGTCATTATGAAGACTCTACACAGGAGAAATACCCAGAGCTAGCTTGGAATACGGAGAGGTTGGGTGATCCCTGATGGGTAGAGGACACCAGCGGAAACGTCAACAACCTTCAATATGGTGAAGACAAAGCACTTAGCGGAAAATGAGGATCCGACGACAGTTAAAAAGAAAATGAGAGAACAGAGTGTTAATGGTGGAAACAGGAGTTATTGACTCAGCTTCTGCCTCCTTGGATCAATCTACAAGAACTAAAGGGCCAGCAGTGGAGAGACACACCCCAGACACTCTTGGCAGAGCTGCAACAAGGAACTTAAAGGAACAAGGAACAAAACAGCTGACCGTTGTCCAGATGATCTTTTCAGTGACTTTATGGATGTGAAAGCTGGACAAGAGGAGTTTTGATGCCTTTGAACTTGAACCCTGAGAAAGCAGATTCGAATCAAACTTCATCTTTCACTTGAAGCACAAATGAAGAAACTGACGTTCTTCTATTTGGGGCAAATTGTGCAGAGCCTGAATGCAACAGAGAAGTTGCAGGATAAAAGAGGAGGACACTGACCAGCAACCAGATAAACACACTCATTTGTCATGACAACAAACATCCCACTGAGAAACCTAAAGCCCAGGCAAGAAGACTAAAAGCCGTGGCGAAATTGAGGCAGATGGTCACCAGGACTCATCAACTTGACAATTAATTATTAATAATTGCCTGAATTACTTAGTTTCCTAGTAGCAAAAAAATGGTAATAGAAAGAGTTAGGCACAATTAGCTTAGCACAAATTTACAGGTTGTCAAAAGATCAGTGTGTTTCTCCAACTACACTTCACACATCCACTTCCACTACAAAGAACCACGGCACAGTGGGGGGGGTGGGGGGGTCTTCTGAGGTCTTGCCCACTGTAAGCTGGAGCAGGCTCAGAGGACAACTTCACAGATGTAAGCTATGTGACACTGGAAAGCTGGGTATCGATTTCTCCGGGGCCCATGTGCCGGCTACCCAGTGAATCGATACATTCTGCAGCTGGCCCTATTCAAGGTAATTTCCCCTCTTTGACCAGCTGCTGATCTGTATTCTCATGTGGGTCCGGCGGGTATAAAGAGGTGTTCTGAACAAGAAATCAGCACATTTCGGCAAGGGCTGGAGTTCAAACTAAGACAATCGATAATATCGATCATTTATGTAATATAGCTGAGCAGAGTTGACCCAACCACACAGCAGGAGGACTCAGCGAAGTTACATTATGTGTAAGACAATAGTGATATTTAAGCACAAATTCTGGAAATGAAGTAAAAAAACATTTTATTCATTACATCAATATCTGCTGTACAAGCACGTTTGTTACAAATTCAGGTGTTTGTCAACTTTGGGTAACATTAAAAAATATCATAAAATCTACTTAAAGAACCCCTTAATGAATTATCATTAACAATAAGCCAGTGTATCAAATTGATCTACACTATTTCAGCACAATGTCTCCAGGATCTTCTCACTCATCCTTGGAAGAAACGACTCCAAAAAATGGAAGAAATCTTGAAAAAGCCTGGCGTGGTCATCAGTGGGAGTGAAGCATATCGCCATCCGAGTGCTCTCAGTGCCTCCCAGTAACTTCGCTTCCACCGCAAACTCCAACAACCCGCTTGTGTCTTGCTGCTCCTGCGCGATTCGCTCCGTTACTCTGGTCTCCAGCTCCACGCTGCCACCCTCAGGCTTGGAGGTCTCTTGCAAGCCCTTCAGCAGGTCCCTCCTCACCTTCCGGCGTCCTGCCCACACCTTGTGCCGTACCTGGACGTACCAACGAACCACTCCCAACTTCTCCAAGGCGTCCAGCTTAGGTTTTTTGTCAGAAGGAGCAGACAAGACACTGTCACCTTCTGACAACGACCTTTTCACCCCTGCCTGGACCTGTCCCAGAGGACTAGATGCAGCACTTGCAGAAGAACCCCCAGTTTTACCTTTACCATTACAGCTAGCTTCCCGAATGCCCTGTCCATTTCTGTCTGTGCCTTCCGCTGCTGGGTCAGTCTCTCTGGATGCTGGGGAATCATGTTGCACATCTGAAGCACCCTGTCCTCCTTCACTACCACCTGGAGTATCTCCATGGCCCGTCTCCTCCGACCCAACCAACGGCTCCTCCATCCCTTTTATGTGGGTCAAGCTGCATTTCAGGACATCCTGGAACACAGCCAGAACAGCACGGCAAACTTTTCTGAACCACAGCTGCCGGAAGCCACCCCCAGCCAGGTGGAGCTCACTGCGGACTGGTCCTGGGAGCACGCTAGTCTTGAAGGGAACGCTGATGACGAGGTCGCGTTCGGCTGCCCCGGCCGATCCTGGTCCGCTGCCGCCGTGGGGTACGAACAGGCGACCCAGCCCCCACGGCTTCCCCTTAGCCGACTTGCGCTGGTACTGCAAGCTGCGACAATACTTGGCTGCCGCCTCACACTCCTGCTGGAAATTCTTCTGCGTGCGTTCATTCAGGTTGCCCGCGACGTTGTGGGACAACTCAAAGGGGTCCAACACGTTGAGGGGGCCAAGCCGGGGAGCGCCAGCCTTTGCCGTGGCATTGTCTGCCGTTTCCTGTGGCCCGGAAGCCATCTTCTCGCCTTCCCCTTCACCACTGAGGAAGTCGGAGATGGGAAATGTTTGACCCTCGCGAAGAGACAGAACCGATCCCGTAAAATCAAACTGCCCGTAGAATGAGAAGAACCCAGCCAGGAGGGCACCTGAGAGGAACAAGGGAGAGGGGGTCAAGAGATTGGCTAGCTCTAAAGGACATATAATTCAGTCCATTAAATCCAGAAAATGACGATGGAGACAAAGTGCCCACCGGGAAACAGCCACAAACCTCCGATAGGGCCCGGGGCCCGGACAGCAGCCACGATACTGAGAGCTGTATGCTGATAGCTACATTCACACCCAAAAAAATTAAAAATGCTGTATATAGACAGTGAAATTCCAGCATGATTATCACACTGAGGACGTAGTCTTTTCCAGGGGTGTCAGATGAGACTGTAAATTAGCAGCAAAACAGCTGGCAGATATAAAACCGAAAGAACACCTGCAGGAAAATATGAACGGCTAAGATCAGACTAAAACCTCTAGCTTGTTGCTACTGAAAGTTAGGTGATCGTAAACCAAGTCAATAAGTAGAACACCAGTTACCTCTGTTAAAACATTTAGCAACGACTCGAACAAGTCAAGCCCCCCCCAAAGAGAATCTGACAGGCCAGATGAAGTGGGGTCTTTCCTAAAGAATTAAATGGATACTCACTATAAGCAATACATAATCCTGGTCATAGTGCGTCATCGTGTGTGTGTGTCTTGCTACAGACTGGCATCCTGTACCAAGATTTGTGCCCTCGACTGCCCAGGACGGGTTTGACGATCTAACAGCCATGTCTAGGGTAACGACCCGAGCGTCAGGGAGAAGATGATCAAAATTGGGCACCCAGAGAATTTGATTATATGGTACTAATTACTCATTTATTTTCTTGAGACAGTCTGTTCTGTCAACACAAAACTAATTTCATATCTGGAATAATATTTGTTGGGGAAGAAAACATACTAACATTTCTGTTTTATTCTGTGGTAGAACAAAATCACACTGAAATTTCCATTAGACGACGTATTTAACAAAAGACATTTAAATGCACCTTTCCAGCACCTGGTAAACTCATTAGTCCAAATCCATTAAGACAAATCTTTGAAAATTGGTAAATACAGCAGGTACTAGGATGAGTATTAATCTGGTAGCCAACACATTACTTCCAATTTAATACACACGATATTTAAGTAATCCTGCTTACTGCTGAGGGATGAGTGTTGAAAAAACACTAAAGGTGAAGTGGACACAGATGCAAGGTGAATATTAACGTATTCAGGCCCACTTCTCCAAAGGATGAAAGCTGCCCTTCTGCAGAAACCAAATGTGCTAAGATCTTCTTAAAACTGGAATCCTGAACACAATCATGAGCCACTACGATGGCGACTTCAGATATTCAAGCAAACCTGCACAGGTATCGTGAACCTCTAATCATAAAGACATCACCATTACAAAAGGGGGGCACCCATTACAGGCTGGATGGAAATGTGACTTCTCCGAGATACTGAACCCATCTAATAGACGCGGACCATTTCCAACCAGGACTGCGAACGCTCCAACAAGATTCAATTATTTAGATAAGCCACCAATCCTTAACGTGTGCCCAGATGTGAAATTCTGGCCTGATACTTACAAAGATCCTCTGTGTTCCTACTGAGGGGTACAGCAATAGCCTGGCTGGGAAAGGTGCAGTCCCAGCCCTCGATCACACACTCCTCCTCCTCACCTAGAAGGACACAAGGTCAAAACCCAACGGTCTGCTAGTAAGATTTAATCAATGGCCGTTTAGGCTAGTCTGTAACCGACTATCGATTCAAGTGTGCCCCCTAAGGCCAGCATTGTCTGTACAAATGCGTGTGTGTGTGTGTGTGGATGAACCTACAAGCCAACTCTTTGAGCCGCTCCACAGGAAGGAGGACAGGTGGGTCCCGATTCTGCAGGAAAAAGATGACCAGCAGAGTCAAGGCGTAGTTGTTCAACAGAGGTCCACCTCCAAACGGGTTGCCTGGAGGACAAGTGGAAAAGGAAAACGTCACATTGAAGGCTGGTTAAGCAGTCATGGTTTAAAAACCAGGTTAAGGTGCTTTAAGCCCTTTATGACCCAATATGGTAAACTATGAGAAATTTTGCTTTAATCTCCAATCTGTAGCACCTTTGGTACTGAATTTGCCCCTCTTAACTTTTCCAGCTGTCTGACAACCATGATGCTGCTGGTTCTTGGCCATGGATCATGTAAAGAGGTGGGAAAATTAACAGAAACTGTGGGTGTTTGGTGCCACCTTCAGGATACGGAGAAGAACTGCAAAAACTGAGCCGCTCTCGTTTAGTTACACGCAAACATAACAGGCCTAAAAGCTCGGGTGGCAACAATTAATGAAATATTTCACACATTTTGTAGGTGTGCAAGCAGTTTGTCACGCATGGAAACAACGTAAAAAAAAGAATGTCTGGACAACTCTGACTGGAGGACAGGGGACCCTGACTGGGGTTTTTGGGATGAAGGCGCGCAGTGAATGGGGTAACGGGGTAACAAACCAGCCAGCTGCTTCTGCTTGGCCCAGTATCGGATGGTGTACACCAGTGGACGGAGCCTCTTGTCCAGGCGTGAGCACAGCTGCAGAAAGCGAGTGTTTCTCACGGCCAGCCTAAGGGAGAGAGTGAGACACGGAGAAGATGGGAGGACAGACGGTGAACCACATCCCCCACTGCCCTACTTTGTCATATCTGACACAATGTTGCTGCGTGACTCTCAAGTTTCAGGCCGAAGTAGGATGGCAAGATGAGTCGAGAGAACACGACATGAAGAGAGTCTCTGTGAGAAATTTAGCTGAAGATAAAATTTAGTAGAACGTTTCATGCCATCCTAATCAACTTTAAAACTCCAAAAACAGCTTAAGGGTGAGCTACAGATCTCTGCCAGGCTTTCTGAGGTCAAACTTTTAAACCATCGTGCACCCAAACAGGGGGTACTAGGCACACATTAAACATCTGGTAAAATGACTTGACCCATTGTGCAGACAATCCACTGGAACCCTTTACACAGTCTGAACTCGGCGTTTTGGTGCGTTTCAATGGGTACATTACAAGGCATGTCACATTTTTAAAATTTCAGTTACGCTCCCATCGATCATTCCTAAATAAAAATGCAATGGCTTTCCTTGTTTGTACGAGCATATGATGAAAACAGATAGCTATCTTTATGTTGATGAGCCATTCACAGATTTACCACGAAAGTCACACTACAATGACAATTATAATCCTCTGAGTTCAGAAGATACTAAATAGCAGCTGGAACCTATAATTACATTTTATAAACGAGTTCCAGGCTGGCCAGGGACCAAAGGGCAGCCAGCAATATGCCGCAGTGCATTATGGGTACTGACCTGTTTTTGATGGTGATGTCACCCTGCAGGCCCAGCTCCCGGTGGTTGAATTTGACGACAGGAAGTCTGGCGGTGCTCAGCACCTGGACCTTGTGCACCCCCGGCACGCACTTCCGGAGGATGGCGGCCACCAGGTCCAACACCTCGGCTGGCGAGGCTGTAGACAGGTCTATGTCCGAGAGGATGGAGTCTTCCGAGTGGCTATCCTCCACTTGGCATACCCCAGTCTGCTCCGGAAAGCAAATAAAACCAACACACGACTTTCAGCAGGGTTCTAATTTATGAGGGTCAGTCCACTAACTTGTAAGAAGTCGTTCAGGATGATCCCATCCAACAGGAGCCACTCGATTAAACCTGCACCAGAAATTCTGAGGCCTTCAAACACAGACGGTCTATTACCCATAGATGTGTTCTCTCGAAATACAATGGCCGAAAGTGACAAGGCTGACCGTGACTCACGGTGCCACTGGGGCATTAAGAGAACTGGGAGCTTGAGGGGGGCCGTACCTGCTCCACGGAGGTCTTAGCCTTCGCCTGGAATGTCTTTGTATTTTCCAGGTCCAGAAAAAGGTCCAGGTCACAGGAGTGGATGTCGAAGGTATTGACAGAGGAGCCAAACGGCAGGACCTGGCACTCTAAGAGGTTAACAAACACCAAAGCAAACTGCATGACATTCAGCTCAGGAATCACACACGTATAAAGAAATACACACATACAGTCCAGCCACACACTGCTGGATCGCAACCCCCATCTGTGATTTTACAATGAAATCTTCACCTGATGAAAACCAAGCTTGCCTTTTGCAAAATAAAGGGAAAACATCCACAGAGATTATACTGGAAAACATTGAGGCAAATTTATCGGTCGCGAGTTTAAAAGTTATCCCTGGAACAAAACCAGGGCCAAATCTCGCTGTTGATGATGTCCATCTTCAGACTCGAGAGACAGAAGGAGGCCTCTCTGCTCTCAAAACGGCAACAGACCAAGCGGGTGATCCAGTCGTTTTTTTGCATCAATGTTTTCTGGACAGATGAGGCTAAAGCCCAGGAGAGTCCACCACGAAAACAACCTTGTGGCAGCCAGCGGGGACGGTGGTGAGACTGTCATGGTTTAGGGCTTCCTCTCGGCACAAGGATCAAATGTCGAGTAATCCCAAAATATTCTGAAGGAGAAGGTCAGACTGGCCTGCTGTGAAAAGGTACTGCATCACTCTGACCACGAGAGCTCCCGCAGAACGCCTAGGAATGACAAGCTATTTGTAACCACTGGTCAGAGTTATGGTGGTCAAAGCATCATCCCAAACCGAGAGGGATGGTCTACTGCACAAACATTCATTTCTGCACACGGTGACATTTTGAGTGCCAGTTCTCTACACTGGAGGTCAGACTTCATGACATTTTGAGTGCCGGTTCTCTACACTGGAG
>JAACJT020000075.1:21536759-21554477 GCA_009936485.2 Gymnarchus niloticus | reverse complement strand
ACATTTTTGAGCAGAGATGAGCTATAACCACATTTCCACGTCCCATCCACACCCAGCACTCTGCAGATGAGACCCTTATGAGAATACAGCAGGGGGTTGGGGTACAAACCTGGGAAGAACTCGGAGAAGACTTCCTGCAGCAGCTTCAGAAACAGCTCGCGGACGTTCTTCTCGTTCTCAGACAGCTGGAAGCTCTCCACCAGCATCAGCATCTGCTCATTCACCTGGCACCAGCAGAGAGACTTACAAACGGGTCCTCACCGGGGCCACGTGCCCACAGCTCCACAAGATAGAGACGAGTCACGCAGCAACATGGAGCGGCCTCGATTCGGAGCCAGAACACTCATCTGAACTTACAGAGCACTTAACACTTACGCATGCGACCCACGCACTGTTTACGCCGTAGAGCTGTGACGGACATGACTTGCTCTGCATTTTCCACGTCTCTCTACTTTCTAATGTAAGCAGGTTCAACTTGTTCAGCTCCTTCCACACCAACTAAACTCAAGGATGGGGGGGGGCTCAAAGCCCCCGAGTAACAGCTGTCCTAAAACATCAAAAGGCGTCAGTTGATGCTGAATATTCATGGCCTGATGTTCTTCATTCTTCCCCTACAATTTAGGTCGTCGTTCCCAGCAGGAGTGCCACACGCTCCGTTTCTACAACACTGCAGCGGCTGTAAGTTTACTCATGGCCGCATTAAAACTGCGACTTACTAATCGCATCCCCAAAGTCATTTCACATCCTCACAGCCCCGTCGCACTGCAGCAGAGACCCTGGTGGATTAAAGTTTCAGCCGGAATCCTCTATGCTGTTAGCCAGCTCGAGAGAAACAAACATGACCTTCAGAAAGCAGCGATTAAGTGGAGGCCCCCCCCGGCCTCCCTAAGCACTTCTCCTGGACTGATTCACTGCTGAATGGTCATGGAAGCCTCACTCAGCAAGCCGCCTTCCACCAGGTAGGCCAACAGCAGCCATACTCCACACATCTTCAAGACCACACAGCCGCCGCCTACAGTTACCCACTAAAACGTACGCTTGGACGATCCTGACACAGCCATTGTTTATATTCACTGTCAGGGTCAATGAATTTAGTAATTCATTCATTGTGTTTAAGTTTCTCAAAGCAAATTTCTATATATAACACCACAACCAGGGAAAGTTCCCTGTAAACACCTGTCACAATAAATGAGATTACAAATGCGTTACACAGTTTTATCTGTGACACTTATCAATAGGAACCAATGTGATGACTTGTAACTTAATATTGTTGGTCATTTTTGTAATGTATTTTTATACCAAGAACAAATATATTGATTTATAAATGAAAATAACTGAAGTGTGAACATTTACATGCTGTACTCTAATTTAGGACAGCAGTGATCCTAATCAATTCAGATATGGGGGGCTCCTGGGGGAGGGACAGGAAGAGTAAGGATCCGTGATTGGTTCGAATTGTCCTGATTGATGCCTGAGTCGCATCATTAGCAGCAAAGAAAAGGAAAGATGGGTAAAAGTCTCACAGGAAGCTTGGAGGCAGCACATGTTACAGGTGACCGTGGAGCCCTGGTGGGGGTGTAATGGTACATGGGGTCATTTTGTTTCAACCCCATGGGGGAGGCTGAAATGAGTTTTAAAGCTTCTGCTGAGATCCAAGCAGAAACAGGCTTCAAAAACGGCTGAAGCAAACTTTTTGGGATGCACCTGCCACATTGGGGAGGACTGACTTCCTGACTAATGAAGATCACTTTTCTGAGTCTAAACGACAAACTTGTTTCGTCTTTAGGGCTTCAGCATTCACTGTGCTAATGCCAAAGTGTGCTACCTTGAGTAGACCGTAGGCCAAGCAAACCAACGGTAACTGGACTTTATAAAAACACAGAACCAAATCTATGCATTTCATTTCCCAGAATAAATACTGACAATAAAACGTACTTCTGTGCTTAACTCCCTGGCATGTAGATTACCAGTACAATTCATACATCACCTAGTACTAACACTACATAGAATTCAAGAACTTTGGGTGTGGGTTAGATGGAGAGAATGGAAAAAAACTACATGGCCAAAAGTAGATCCCATCGCATTTGGAGGGATGTTCAGATGCCTGATCCAGCCCGGATCGAGATGGAGAGCAAACTCACAGAAGACAGTCGTACGTGTGTGTGTGTGTGGGGGGACGACGACATTTGGAGGGATGTTCAGATGCCTGATCCAGCCCGGATCGACATGGAGAGCAAACTCACAGAAGCGGCCTGGCACAGGTCCTGGCACAGGCGTTCCAGGCTTGGCCTGGCATTGCTGCTGTCCTGCTTCCTTTTAGGTACGTATCTGAACTCCTTCTTCTCGCGGGGCTTCACGCGCAGCTTCTGGCTGTCCAGGGTGTGCTGGGCACAAGACAGCGCCCCCTGCAGGCCGCTCACCTCGCCGAACTCCACGATGGCGTACAGCCCCTGTGAAAGGGAAAGCCGGCTGAGCAGGCCTGCGGCGTACAGCAGGGCCTGTCCTAGAGGTCAGCCATCACCTTCTCCTTGTCCACGATGACCTCGGACACGGCTCCGAAGCGGCCGAAGTACTGCGACAGCTGCTGCCGGGAGGTGCCGCGCCTGAAGCCGCTGACGAACACGCTGCACGCCTCCTGCTTCCGCCGGCTCTCCCGCACGCCGCGCAGCTTCACATGCCTGCGGCCCTTCAGGTGGTCGTCCAGGCTGGCCTCTGGCCACAGAGGAGCCGCTTATTCTCTCACACTCACACACGGGCGACGCCAGCACAAACAGCCAGACTTACTGTTCGGGACGCTGATGTCGCACAGGCTGCAGTGGAACCCCCCTCTGGGAGTCTGCCGGACGTCGCCGTCGAACTCCATGGCTGCTGATCATTACGCGGATACACTGCGACGAACGAGCCGCCCCGACGTCGCCTCCGCTCACCGGAAGCGTCGTTGCCGACGTTCGTCGATCGTTACAGTAGGCAGAAACACGACTTCCGGTTGGGTTCTGGGTTTCAAAATAAAAGCCACGCGCACGCGCCAATTCTCCGTGAACCGCCACATGTGCTTTGCTATAGGAGCGAATGGGTTCTGAATCCTTTCTTGCATGTAACATATAACGTGATACACACAGCTCAGCACATACGTTCGATGTAAGCCAAATTCACATACTTCTATTTTACAGATTGTGAATACCGCATGCCAAGTATAATCCGACGAAAATACCAGCAGTGCAGTAGGTTACAGTAGGTCTGGATTTTTAGTAGTAACTACCAATAGCTCCATCCAACTTAGATGATTGTTCACTTTGAATCTACAGATCAGTTTATAACGAAGAGCGTCACGGGCAGCCAACGCTGAAGGCTCCTTGGCTCATCGCTACTCTTATTTTGGTAACTCAATGTCAGGAAGTTCCGGCGACGGATGCCGGATGTTGCCCTATTTTGTGTTGAATCCTTACATTGCCGGCTGGAAACATTAACCTTAAAAACGTTCCAATACGTTAACAACGATCCACGAATTGTATCAATGTACCGTCCTTAATATACTTTACACGTATGTTATAGATTAGGAATAGTATACGTAGCTAGTAGAGTGGTTTGATTAAACTTACAGACTAAAAATCACAAACAATTGGGATTTTAAAATCAGTTTGCTGTGATTTATTAACACTTTTCACCTCCTAATATTCTACAATTATTTAAACAATTAGACTGTCTGAATATAACTCACCATTTGGTGAATACAATTCATTTACAAAAACATTTTAAAGAAAATGATAATACTGCCAATGTCAAATAAACATCTGAACCAGAACAAGTGTAAAAGTGCCTTTTTTTTTTTTTTTTTTAGGTGTTACACATCAACCAGTATGACGTGTCAACTTAACAGCCCCGAGCACCAATGATCAGTACAAGTCTAAAGCAAGTCTACTTAAATGAAAAAACATGCTAAGTTGATGCAAAACATTTATTTTTTCAATCTATATGGCTTGGTTGCTATATACACAAGGGATTAAAAGAACAGCTTCACAAAGCTTGTGCCTTCGCAATGTAGCTCTCCACTACATCTCTTAGCTCTTTGAGCTCCACCTCCTCCTCCTGAAGGCGAGCCTTATAGACTCGCTCCATCCTTTTATGCTGGTCTTCAAAGTATTTCTGGAAGCAGAAAGTGAACACATCACAGGTCTAGTGAGCGCGCCAGACAGAAACTAGAGGTTCAACTCTAAATAATAGCGCAAGGCCCCACCTCCACAGTCGAAAGGTGGCTCGCGGCCGTGGTGAACACGTTGGAGAGATTGTTGACCACCGAGCGCCGCTGCTCATTGGTTTCTTGCAGCACCAGGTGATACCTGAGAAGAGCAGATTTCGTCACCATCATCCCACATTTTCAAGGGCTGTCACTCAAAGGTCCAATGCTATGACAGAAGACCTCCACAGGGGAATGGGTTGGACTCACTGCTGCAGGGCTGCCTTTAGCTGCTCCTGAGCCTGGTCATAGCCTTCGGTCACCTTGCTCTCCAGCAACTTCTTGTGGTTCTCCATCGATTCCACCTCAGAGGCCCATTTCTCCTCCTTGCGAGCCATTTCCTGTCAAACATACATGGCAGGTTTCAAAAGATCATCATATCATGTCCGGCTTATGGTCACCAGCTACTCATGACACCACCTGTGGTAGCACAGGGACACACAGGCTCTGCATTCCAGACAGGCTGCCGACTTACCTGCAGCTCCAGCTCAAGCTGCTCATCCAGTTTGCGAATTTGCTCCTTCAGCTCATTTATGTCATTTTTTTTGTCTGCCACGTTAGACTTCACCTTCAAGCCGAACAGAGAATGGATTGAATTTTCACTTCATCTAGAAATCGCAGGGCTCAAACACACGTTTTCATACCTGTTCCACTGCTTCCTCCAGGCTTAGCTTTTTATTTATGAGCAAACCAATCTCCTCCTCAACTTCGGAAATCATTTTCTTAAGAGGATTCTGCAATTTTAAAAATAAAGCCAGCATTAAGACTTCAATACCATAAATAACAGAGCGCCTTTCGTCAATGTGAAGAGCAGCATGTCACAGCCATACTTGAATTTGTACTTTATGCTGGGACACAGCTGAAAGCACAGAGTCAGCAGGAGTGACTCTGATCTCAAAATCTCTCCCGCACGCGTTCTCCGCAGAAGCTGGGATCAGCTTCAGCTTCCGGGCAAGTTTGTGGTACTCTGCCAGCTCCACTTCACCCTATTGGCAGGGAGACGAAAGAGAAAATCTCATAGCAGGCCAGAGAACCCAGAGGAAGCCCACACACGACAGGGAGAACAGACACACAGAGCAGGGACTCAAACCCTCCAAACGCAGACATTAGAAAGGGTGCGGGCCGTGAGAAAGCGAGTCGTAATGTCAGCCATAGCCTGGCTGGAGTCCTACCTCTTCTCTGACTTTTGCCAGAGCTATCTCTTCATTCCACATGTGCTGCTCAGCCTCCTCCAAGCTGCTGCTCAGGCTGCTGATGGTCAGCTGCAGCTCGCTTCGCTCCCTGTTGATGCGCTCAATGTCAGCTGGGGAGAACTTCTGATTCACCAGTATGTGCTGGAGCCTGGCCTTCTCCTGCTTGAAGGTCTCCACCTGCAGCTCTGGGAGAGCGAGAGGCAGTCAGTACAGCCGTCTGGGGCCGTTCCAGTGAGGTGCTCTGACACCAGCTCACCTGTAGCCTCCAGCTCCTCGGATATTCCCCCCGCTTTGTTCTCCAGACTCACTCTGAAGGTCTCCATCTCGCTGTTGTAGTTTTGAAGCTTCTGCAGGTCCGTCTGCAGCCTCAGCTTCTCCGTTCGCTTGGCCATCAGTCGGTCCTGTTAAGGTGTTTCACACACACTTCCAGTTCATTAATGTCATATGGAGCATTGGACGAGGCCCAGCCATGGGTGTAACCACGATCCACACATGCAGAAATACCAACCGCTTGACTATCTTTCTCCAGCCTCTCTACTTCGTCGCTCAGGATTCTGTGTTTCTCAGCCTGTGTCTCCAGAAGGCCCTCATCAACATTGTAAAGTTTTTCTTAAAAAAAAAAAAAAAAGTTTTCCAATTAAAATTCTTTAATAGATGGATGCATAGTCAGCATATAACACAGATAAACTGTAAACTAACACTAATCAATGTCACCCTGAAAACACATTTCAAATAAATCGAGAACAGATAAGCATGCGTGAAGAAATACCCCAGCCAACTCTGACCAGGATAATGGATGGACGGTGAAGAAATGGCACCAGTCAATATTGTGCAACAAGAAGCCACTCACTGAGCCTAGCAATATACTCCTGGTCCTCTTCCTCATACGTATCAGCTCCTTGCATGAAACGGTTGTAGGTGTCAGCTGTATACTCAAGAAACAACTAGGAGAGAAAGATTTAGAGTGTAAGATGCCCACCGGAGAGCACAGGTGGCGAGAGTAAATCTACACACAGCATCAGAATACCTTGTTGAACTCTGCTCCATTTTCAATATCTGAGCAGTCCTCTGAGAAATCAGAGAAGAGAAGGTCTTGTTCTCCCATCCTGCTGAACATCTGCAAACAAACAACTCTGTGAGGGCAATGCTCTGAAATGGAAGGCTCTTACTTTGAAAATGACCAGCTTTAACAAACGTCTTCCAATGGGCCCTCACCTTTATAACATCAATGAGCCAGACTAGCGCCCCAAGGACCTGTGGCCACGTATGAGGGGCCCCAACAGAGTACATGGAGCTTTTCGAGAGTGCAAACGGATACCTACGGCAAGGAGAAGAGATGGGTCAGCGAGGGCAGGCTGGCACAGGGAGCTTGAACTAACAGTAGTGCCATTTCAGGGCATGCTGGCATGGGCTATTTTACCCGATATCTTTGAGCATTCTGGGAATCTCCTCTTCCATTTTGGAAGTGGGCATCTGAAAGGTGGGATCAAGTAGGCTATAGATGAACTCAAAGACCTTCAGGAACTCTTTGGTGGAGGGAGACTGGAGGGACTTGACTGATATCGCTCCAGGGAAACCCCTCTCTGACAGGAACTTGGAGAGGAAGGGAAAGAGAACTCAGTCAACTGCAAAGATATGAATTGCTAATTGACTCGTCACACAGCTGAGAAGCCCTTACCTCAGAGAGCTGTTTAATGCACTGCTGGATAAAGGACTTGTCATGGAGGGGTCGTGGATCCTTAATCTTTTCTGCACCCCCAAAAGCCCCAAACGCGCTGTTACGAGGTAAGCCGGCCCCGCTAACTCTAAAAAAAAAAAAAAAAAAAAAAAAAAAAATGGAGAGCACTTGTGATGAAATCCTAAGGGTCAAATTGTGACAACCGCACCCTTATAGGGCATGAATTAAGAAACTAACAGCAGAAAAAGTTAAATCATTTTTAAAGCTCAAGCCTCCAAAAGCATCGTACTCTATGGATACCACTCAACAGGGTGCTAGATGATAAACGTTACCATTCCATCCATCCATTGTCCATTAAGTTACTCCCCAGATTACCGTCCGATTTTACCTTTTCCCAAAGAAGCTAGTCCTCTTCTCTGACGTTAATGACTGTGGCTTCGGGATGTTCAGCCTTCCGAAAGCAGAATCCTTGCTGCATGAACAGCACAATAAAGCACATGAATCAGCGGGGTTGAGACTCACACCCTTGGCTTGGACAGGGGGCACAAAGAGAGGACGTGTCCAGGGTAGCCCAAGGTCAGTAGTCACCTCTGCGGCGTAGCGTTGACCATGCTTATCCTGCTGTCAGTCACCCTCTGGGGCAGCACCGACTGTCGGTTCATCTTCGTCGTGTCAGTGAAAGGGGAGGCTCAGCACCCTGGAGAACACCGTCGTGAATACACCGTCCTCGAGGACGCCACGGCCTACCGGGGGGGGGGTGAGGAAGGTGAGGAAGAGGAGGGTGGCTGGAGGAAGACACCCGCCCCCCTCCTCCTCCTCCTCCTCCAAATGAAGACGCAGTCAAATGCCAGTTGAAGACAACTTCAGACTGATGTTATAACAGCATCGACATTTGATGAACATAAAACAAGAACGTGGAGAAGGGAGCAAAATAAAGAGGAGGAAGCCGAGACTGACGACGCCATTAGCGAGCAGCGCACAAAGAAACCTTTATTAAGGTGCTAACAACTAGCGGAATAGAGCATTATCTACAACATACCTTCTATAATGAAAGATTAGCGAAGAAATAAAATACAAAAATTAAGCGCTACTTTACCGCTTACGTTATGGCAGCGACTTTCCCCCGTTTCTCAATTCAAATAGTCCGCCAGCCCGCGTTTAACGGAAAGGCACGTCGATGACGTCACAAAGCGTCTACTTCGGCGCTTATTTGTTGTCTGAAAATAGAAGCGTGACCAAGAGAAGTGGGCTTAGCGCCACCTACAGTACTGGAGTATACCCCGCGCTTTAGCGTCGTAGAAGTCATCTCTCTCTTTCTCTCTCTCTGTCTTTCTCTCTTTTTTTGGGAGTTCGTACTGGTGGACTACCAAACACGTACTTCTAAAGTCCCACCCGGAGTCAGACTGGAAATGCTAACTTGGTGTTTATTCTGTGTAGCCTTGTTGTTCCTGCCTGGATTCCACCTGAGCATGCCAAATGTCAATATTTTACTGTGTAGAACGCTGAATTGTATACACCTTTATTTGGATTTTCAATTTCCATCCATACATTTTCCTAGAGATGGATGGCAAACATCCGTCAGTCCATCAACCACCTAAACCATTTATCTTGGCTAGGGTCACGGGGCCCTGGAGCATATCCCAGGCAGCAGTGGGCTAAAGAGTCTGGTACACCCAGAACAGGACACCAAATCATCTTGGCATACACACACACTCGTACAATCATGCACTACAGGCAGTTCAGTTTGAATTCTGAATTCTTATTCATGTAGTTATACTCTTTCCTACTTTTAGAGCTCTTCCAACATTGCAGTGAATTTAAATCTGGTTAATACATTACAAACGGAAGTTGTGAATGCAGTAGATACATAACTCCCCCATCTTTGATTTCATATGATCACATATGCTAAAAAATGTAAGCTAGATGAAAGAAAATTCAAACAAAGGTTGTTCAGCTTAGAATAATTTCCAGAAAAAGCTGGGCAGTCATTAATAACCAGAAAAATATCAACCCAGTAAAGCACTTCTAACAGTGATGACACTTTCCATTCTCCAAGCGTGAACGTGTCCGTGTCAGTGTCATGGTTTGCATCCTTTTTTTGTTTCTGTAATTGTTTGCATGCCATTTTTCTAGGATTGCAAGCACAACATGTAGACACAGCCAGGGGCAGCTTACATGTGGAAAAGCACTACAGTCATGCAAGGAAAACTCTAAAGAATCTCCTCATTCTAGCCATCAAACTTTCTCTCAGCAGTTGAAGAATTTAAAAAAATTCTATGAATGACACTGATTGCTTTAGCAAGCCGAATATCAAACACAAACCCAAGTGCAAAAGCACACACTAAAAATGTTACTCTCAGCTCAAATTGTGCTAGATGAGGCATGACATTTTATTGCAATCATAAAAGTACGGTGTAACAGCTGTAAGCTAAATACTGTCATTTGAGAGCAGCACTGTGGTGCAGTTATCTAATACTTCGTGTTGGAGGGTTTGAAACCTGCCACTGGGTTTGTGACACACGTCCTCTGTGGCATACGCTTCCATTGGGCACTGCAGATTGATCCACCAAAGAGCTGCGGTTAAAGGTCTCTGACGTGTCCATACTGTGTGATTGTTTGTGTGAGCCATGATGGACTGATATGTCATCTAGTGTTCCTCTGTGCCCTGTCCTGTCTGTGCAAGGCTCCAGATGCCCCCACCCCGTATCCCTGTACTTGGTAAGCGGTTGAAAGATGGTTGGACGATGCAACATTCAGCGGCAGGTCATAAGTCATTGTGCACGTGTTGCCATATTGACTGAAGGTAACTGAGGAAGGATGATAGTCAGAACATTGAAACATTTGTTTCAAGCTTTTTCTCTCTTTTTGCATAAAACAGTGGTCTACAAGACAACACGATCTTCTCAAATTTGACTTCTCGTGATCGTCAGTGTGTATGTAAGACAGCCAGCATTCACATTAGCCTCAGGCTGTGTGCCGTTGTTGATCTTTAGAATAGGAGTCATTGTAATGATAAACTTTGCCAGGAAACCAAAGTTTGTAGGGTTGAACTCAACAAATATCATTTAGAACATTTGACAGCAATTACCATTTTTCTCCCAAAGGTCCAGCAAGCTATACACATCTACCCTTTTCCAACTAAACAAGGACTGAACTACATATTTCAATGAATTATGTTACAACAGCTAATAAATAAAATCTGTATATGGTGCTCAGGAGATTAGAAAGAAGTGCTTTATGGAATACTAAACTGTCATTACAGTTAATGATTATAATCAAATGTAACTGGACAGTACTTACATGGATGTCTCGTACTCTGCTGCCAGCTCAGATTGCCCCATTTCCTTTCATGATTTTTGTGGATCATCACAACTGAAAGAAAGACTGAGATCCATTGGGGCAAATTAGCCAAACAGAACATTCTTCTTCTACCGTTTCCCCAGCTGTACTGGAGCAGCAGAGCTGAGCATTTGGGAAAGGATGATCTTGACAGTTTCCAGTAGGTATCATTATTGACGGTTGACTTAGCATCCACAATGAGCACTACATTCAGTAAGCGGCATGCACACTTGATGTCTGGCTCACTGCAGCTGAAACCCATTAAGTTGGCTGTGAGTGAGCCTTGCCATTCTCTCATTTTGTCTTCTAACATCCTGATCATGTGCCAAAGGACTTACTGCTTCAGACTCCTCAACATCTGCACTGTTGTTCTCATCTACACATACCCAGAAGGTTTCAATAACATTTCAGTCATTGTCTGCAGTTGTGTGAACAGTTTTTTTCTTCCCTCAAACTTAATGTATTTGGTACAAAGCATTTTCCACAGCATTCGAGCTGTGGGAACGCCTTAACTGCTGACACACAAACACTTCAGAACATCTGCTCAGCCAATCCAACTTGCTGTGACTCGTCTGAAGCCATCTCTGGTCACACCAACTGGATTCCACCTCGTGGCTCCTAATGCAATGTCTTTTCATATTGTGTTCGTATGTCCATATTACACCATCAGTGATCACTGAGCAAATTCTGAACTTTAATTGGGAAAAACAGTATGGATGTAAGACAATTAGGGGCCTAAACATCATATAATCAGCAGCACTAAATACCTGGAGGTAGAAAATAACTTTCATCAGGCCAGCAAATATACCCATGTGAAATGGGGCTTAGCAGATGAAAAAGGACTTCAGTTGTTTCTAGGAGATAATTCTGATAATAGTTAAAAAGAAAAGCAGAGCTCAAGTTTAAGGCGACACGAGTGCGACTCTACATTTCTTAAGATTTTTAGTTGACATGATAAAAAGCAACTAAAGAAAATATTTTATAGTCTAATTTGGAGTGTAACCCTTAACTCACTTTAAACTGACCCATCTATAAAATACAGGCTAGCAGTGAACAGGGACTCAATCCCAGGTAGCACTGAGCAGAGGACACTGTAAGGGGGGCCTTGAGAGAAAATATGAATGGAATCAAACCTGCAAAATGAAAATGCAAGTCTGCCATGTTACAGTCCTCACAGAGCAGGGGTCATTGATACATTACACAGGAGTGACGTTTTAAGATGGCAGGGGAGATACCAACTTCATATCCACCACTAATACACAGCATGCAATAGAGTTAAGCACCACGGTATTTTATCAGCATATAACTAACACATTTAATACAAAGTGGCTCAGAGTGCAGTATGGATAGGTTTGGATCCCACCTCCACTTGGTATGTGGAGATTGCATGTTCTCTCAGTGCATGGAGGGTTTAGAACCCACCTCCATTTGCATGTTCTCTCAGAGCCTCGAGAATTTACTCCAGAAGTCCGAAGACATTTCTGTTAGGTTAATTGAGGCCTCTAAATTGGCCATAGTAAACGATTGTGTCAGTGTTTGCATACATGTGGCTTGTGATGGTTAGGCATCCTCTCCAGGGTGCACCCCTGCCTTGTGCCGTCTGGGATAGGCACCAGGCCCCATGAGCCTTACCAGGTTAAACGGCTAGATGATGGATGGATGGATGGATGGGGTTAACAGTGCTGTGTCAATACTGAGCAGTGTGCCATACCCAGTAGACCCATCACTTCAAGTTTGTTCAATGTTCAGGAGGAAACTGGGGTGAAACAGATTTCCTGGAATACATCAAGGTGGTCAGCTGTGCAATAAATCAGACTGGAGGTTGATTTGCTCTGTGTAAGGCGGAGTCAGAACAGGTACCAAGGATGCTGCTGTAGTTGAAACCTACGTGATTAATCCCCCAACACAAAAACAAACTTCACAACGTATTAAATGTTGGTTTATTTCTTTATTCCCCCCCCCCCCCCACCCCCAAATCGCTCAATGACAAAATTGAAACAGATTGTAAAATCTTCAAACTGGATGAGTGTTTGTCTACTCCAAAGCAACAAGAAATGAACTGTGGGCTGCTGTGGACAAAGCAGTCAGTCACTGGCTAAGGAACTGTTGATTTGACAGCCCACCCCCAACCCAAAGAAAGAAAACGGGGGGGGGGGGGGGGGAATTGAAGTGATCATTGTTGGTGTTGCCACAGCTTTACTGTCTCGGATATACTGGATGTGAGCTCTAACATTCGGGGCCCTCGTACTCTCGTCTGTGGGGTAACCTGTCAAAATGAAAGCTCAGTGACAGTAACTCAGGTGTGGTCGTTCCCTGCCGTGCCTTACAGTTCTTCCCTCTGACCCTGTAACATACTCACGGCGAGCTGGCAGCACCTTTACGTTTATTCAGCCTCTGCAACTCAGGCTGCAGCAGACCCAGAAAACTGGTGGTAGAGGATAGCTCGCCATTCCCAAAAAAAGAACAGAGTGAACCAGTTACAGCCATCTGACAGATAAGGGAGCCAGTATCCCAAACTGAAAATACTCATCTGGCCTGTGCTGAGCCCCTCGCCCGCACGTACGCACACAGACAGACAGACAGACAGACAGACAGAGACACGGCTCCTTTCATTCAGCACACTGCATCTCTTTTTGCCGTTGTTCAGCAAGCTGACTTGACCGTGTCCAAACTGCGACTCCTGCAATGTCAGGTCACAGGGTAAGACTAAGCTTGGAACGCAGGTACCAGCGTGTGGATGCCAGCAGAGCTCCATTCTCCAACGCCTCGCTCAGTCGTCTCTCTTCTCCAGGGTGAAGTGAAAAACCAGTCCTTAGCACTCACTGGCGACCCTGTGTTGCTACACATCCATTCCTTATCTAAGTGGCCTACACAGTACGTCAATGCAATTCCTTCAGTAAGATGTGCTTAAAATCTCTTGCTTTACTCAAAAAAAAAAAAAAAAAACTAAAAACAAAAAACACAAAAAAGGTATTAAAAAAATCAAGTGAAGGCTAAACTCTTCATAGTTTAAAGAAAGGAATACAGCTTATGTACATCACCTCAGGGCTTACTGAATACACCTTAAAGATCATCTTCAGCTTTCTCAAGGACCTGTCACCTTACATACGACCAGGAAGATTACTATCATCTTTTCATTTTTTTCTCTCCTCAAAAGAAAAAGTGAACCCTGAAAATTTCATTTGTTTTCTTCGACCGACACTTTTTAAAGGAGTGAAAGTTTAACTTGTACAAATGATTACTTTTTTCCCCTTTAACGTTCCTTCTTGATTCTTTAAAAGAACACCAGCTGTTCTTGTGGCTGTTAATGTCATGGGTTTGAAAAGACGGTGGAAGAAAAACAAATTTCATCTAATCTCAGAAACTGTGAGAAAATGTTTGAAAAAACACTTTAAACCTGTCATTCCATCTTGGACAATTCAATGTCAATCATTCCTTATTTTTTTATATATATTTTTATATATATCTATATATAATCTTTTGTAAGAAAAAAATCTGTCTCATAGTTGAAAAGAGAGAAGACCCACAGCCAGGCCTTTGTTTAGTCCTGGCCTAAGCAGATGACCAGTGTCTCCGTCTGTCCTTAAGCCTGTCTGCCTGTCCATCTGTCCCTGCCATCCTGTGCTGGGGCAGATGCAGTCATCTGCGAAGGTCTGGAGGGGAGCTGTGAGAGGGAGGGTGGGGCTATCAGCAGTGTTCTTGCACAGTCGGCCTCCACCGTGATGAACACGGTCCCCCGGGGTTGCAGCGGAGGGGACATCGCCGCCCAAAGGCCACCACTACGGTGATTGTGTAGCCGGACTGCTTTGGGTGGAGCTGGGTGACATACTGGGACTGCAGCTCCCGGGTGGGGGCCCTCCACCAGCCCGGGCTCCACCACTGCCCTGACTCTCCAGGCCCTCAGAGTTCTCCAGCATCTCCTGAATGAGTGGAGGCATGGAACCAGGGATCTCCATCTTCAGCGTGATGACACGCTCTGCTCCTGTGGGCAGATGAGACAGCAGTCAGCTACCTTGTTGACAGCAGAGTGCATGCTGGGATAGATCGTGCCGAAGGTCATTTCAACATCACATCACAGATGTCGTGATTAATTACAGACCAGAGGGGAGTGCTCTTGCGCGAGTTTCCTGACTCACCCTTGGCACTGATGCTCCTCAGGTCTGTTATCTTCATCAGCATCTTGGGGAACATGTGCGGTTTGTGCGGCCGCCGTTTCCTCACGTAGATCTTGAGAGCCTCCAGTAGAGGCTCCTGCAAGACGTCTACTCTCTCAGACTCTTCCAGATCCTGCCGGTCTGGAGAGGCACACGAGATAAAGTCCAAACGCTGGGACACTCACAACCTGAGTATGTTCTGACATTCAGCACTGAGACACAAAAAAGGCACTATTCACAAACATCTAGTCCCACGGACACACAAATACTGTGAAGCCCTACAAAAACATCAGGAGAGAACTGGTGACATTTTGTGACAGAGTCCTCAATAGCATGGGCTTTCTGCCTTGACAAGGTTAGGAGTCACAGAGCCGATTAACGCAGACAAACGAGACAACCCAGAATCTCTGACAGAGCTTGAGCGTCCATTACACCTTAGAGTTCCAGTGAAGGTCAAACGCCTAGTCCTAATGAGTTCTGTTTGCTGCACTGGGGCACTGCACTGGACTGTGACTCCATGATCCACCGAAACCAACCCCCCCTTCAAGGTAGGTGCGTAAGCAGTGCAGTACCTCCACAAAGCAGACAGATGGCGCTGAGGAGCCCTGTTTCAGCATCATCCATCTCAAGAGGCAGCAGCTGATTAGCAAAGGCGAAGACCAGGTCGGTGAGGGGGCCGAAACCCGCGTTGTGCATCTGAGTACGGTTGAGTGTCAGACCATCGGAGAAGGTCATGGTGTCGTGCTCAGGCGTGTAGCGCGTGCAGATCCGCAGGATCTGAAGAAGGTAGACAAGCGTCATGGGGGTAAAGGCTGGCATTTTCACCTGCCGATCTGAAGAAGCAGGTAGAAATGGCTTGTACTCACAAGAATGTCGAGGCAGGCGGCCTTGAGCAGGGTGATCTGGTCAGCGATGGTGAGGGTGGTGAAACCAGGCAGCTGTTTGGCAAATTCGACTGTCTTGATGATGCATTTCGTAGAGAGCTCGCTGAACTTGTCCCAGAGGTCAACATCCAGGGAGACACGCTGATCAGAGCTGTTGTTCTGGTGAGGATGATGCCAAGATTCATGATGGACTCAAGGCTAAACAGGCAGCATTATCCATAGCTATCTGAATTCCAAACGATGCAAGTCAGGGTAATAACTGCCCCAAATGGGGCCCACCCCAAAAATACAAACAAACTTCTGTCTTTGAAGGCTATGAAAAGGACAAGTACACTTGTACATGTGACAAGACAGTGCAGATAAACATCAACCAAGCTGGCAAAATTGTTTCATCTCAATCAAACCACAATGCCAGCTGACAAGACAAGGGGCATTTTGGGGAAAACAAGTGAACAACTCACTGTAGTGTATTTCCCTAGCTGACAGAGTGAGGGGAAAGTCTCCTGGTGGGCCTTTCGGACCGTCTCGATCATCTCCTCTGTGGCTGGGCTCAGCACGTAGCTCTCTGTGCACTCCTGCTTCTTCTCATCCTTTTTCTTCTTGTTGCGGTCGTTCCTCACCGCTGAGGAACAGAGACGGGACAATGAGGATAAAGACAGCAGGCCGGCAAGCAAAGACCACCTGTCTTTTACGATGAGATGGAACCCAAGGAGATGAATCTAATGAGCAGAGCTGTAGGTCAGAGCCTTGTCTCGTACGGTTCTTCTAACGTGCAACCAATCAGCTCCTGAAGCAACAGGAAATGACCTCATAGGTCACTAACTGGCTAATTATTAGGGACACCCACAGCAGTTTAAGGAACACACAGCTCTGTCTGTCATCTCGGGGCGGAAGGATAATACACAGCAGACGTAGGCAGAGAGCCAGACTTTTCAAGGAGGAACAGAGGAGAAACAAAGGGGGGGTCTGCAGCTCCAGCAGGGAAAACGGAGAAGGGCTTTGATCTGACAGTGAAAGAACACTTGAGAGAAGGGAAGCTTATGGGATGTGGAGGCTGCTGTAAGGAAAGGAGAAAGTAAAAAGCAAAGATGATCAGATTTTAAAAGAGGGAAAAATCATCTCGGGCAAGGCCTGGGAACATATCTGCTCATAATTGCCATACAACTACTGTATAAGGGAACATACTGTACCTAGAAACACACACAGCCTGTTAGAGCGCTACACACAGACTGAAGCCCACCCTCCTGACTAAGAGGCGGCATGTGATAAATAGCAGTGGGGGATGAAGTCATTAATAACGCTGACAAATCACCGCTGCTTTCATTAAACCCCGAGCAAATCTAATAACATAATATGACAAATATCCAAGCGTTAATGGCTTAAAAGGCTCGGCTGAACCCACACCCCAACAACCGCCCCCCCGCCAGGACAGCCATCACTACTGGGGCACCCCCCCAGTTCTATGTGCACCGGGAGGCAACGGCAGCAAGCAGAAGAAAAATGAGAACAACAGCGCCACCCTCTGGCTAGGGGCAAAACAGACTACGCGGGAGATCCCGGCACCTCGAACACACTTCTTCCACTGATTTCCACACGTGACACACATACCAAACACGGGGACACGCTAACAAGCACGCAAGAACAGAACCAGAACAGAGTTCCACCTTTTGTTGTTATTCTTTAATCCTCGACTCAACAGTTGTGACAGACAACACGTAAACAATAGATGGCGCCGTAGGACGTGCTCGTTTGTCTGTAGCATGAGCCCCCCCCAGTCCCAAGCACAGCCAAACCCCCTCGACAAAGCAGGTTCATTAGGGGCCCCAGGAGATACAAAATTAATTCCTAAATAAAAGCAGGGCCCTGCATCCTTGAAGCACAGACATTAGGCCAGCTGATAAATTGGCAGTTCCGTCATAAGCTGCACACCACAATTTAATGAAGTCATTAAAGAACTATTAGGCAGGGTCGCTAATCAGTCATGGCGAATTGCTGCACGTAATAACTAGGTGAGCTGTGAGAAAGATGCACCCACTTGTTCCCCGGTATCCCCTGGTTACACAGGGTCCATCTCCCTGTCAGTTTACACCCCCCGCCCAGGATGTGTGCGGCTGTGTGAGCGAGCACACTCACCAATCACTTCCCCTTTTGGCAACTTCAATTATAAAAAACGGAGGGGGGGGGGGGGGGGGTGTGGGGGCCGGTGCGGGGGTGTGCGGGGGGGTTACAGACTATT
>JAACJT020000075.1:21506938-21519528 GCA_009936485.2 Gymnarchus niloticus | reverse complement strand
TGGGGGGGGGGGGGCGGCATGCAAGCAAAAGAGAGAGGAAGAGTGTGGTGGTGAGAGGGAGGGGGGAGAAAGAGGGCGGGCAGAGAAGGAGAGTGTTGGCAAGCAAAAGAGATGGCAGGGGGGTGAGTGAGAGAGCGAAAGGGAGAGAGACAGAGGGAGAAGAGAGTGAGAGAGAGAAAGAGGGCAGGCAAGAGAGAGAGAGAAAGCTCTTTGTCCTCCAGGTAGGGGAACGTGATCTTCCCGCGATAAGAGCCCGGTGTCTGGTCTCCTGTCTGCTGGCACACGCTCAGCACACCTGCAGACATGTGCTGCGTTGGAAATGAAGGCACCCAGGGAGAGCCAAGGTCAGGAAGACAGGAGCTGCGGTCCATCACCTGAGAGCGAAGGGCTGAAAAGATGGAGCCCCTCCTGCCGGAAGCAGGCTTCCAGTGGGGGGCTCTCCCTCATCATCACAGAACACAATGTGTGGAATGGGTCATTGTCATTCGCAAGATCCAAACCTCACTTCCAGGGGAAGCAACCCGTCGATATTCAGATGAGGTGTGCATTTGCATCCGAGAGCTATGGTGACTGCACTGCCCTGGAGGGGGGTGTGAGGAGTTTTCTGTGTTAAACAGCGTCTCATTGAGGAAACAAGAGAAGGGAGGGGGGTGGGATTTAGCATGACAAAGGCTGCCTTTGTGACTGGCCCCATGCAGCCAAAGCCGGCGTGAAATAGGAGTCGTGCAAGGTTCGAGCGATCCAGTCCCATCGGTCGCTCAGTGCAAGTCTGACACCGAGGGCTAAGCCAAAGCATGCAGGACAGACACACAGACACACAGACAGACAGACCATATATGAACTTAACTGGGTTCGAAAGGCTGACTGTGTGGCTCTGCAGGTGGGCAGCACGGGGTTAAACGTGGTTGACATACTTGGAATAGTCAGACAGGGAAGTATGCTAGCCAATGGCCCCAAAATCGGGATGCTGTCCAGGCAGCAGAGGCCTGTCTGGGTCAGTCAGCCTCTCCATTACTGCGGGGCCCTCAAGCCCTAGGGCACCTTTTGTTGGGCCCACTCAGGTCACAAGGGGAAAATCAATAATGAATGGTGATAATCTTATGATCAGTTTGACTCCAACCGTCCTTGCAGCCCCCTGCTGACAAAGCTCCTCCCCAGCCAACCCGGATCCCGGCCCGGCTTCCCGACAGACGTTCCGGGGCCCGTCACAGAGTGCCGGAGTGTCAGTGGAATATGCAATCCACGTTCTCCCAAACCACGGATGTGCATTTTAATGACAAGACACGAAGATGACAGGTGTATTTGATTTGATCTGCTCTCGTGGTACAGGCAAACCCCGTTTTTTCATAATGACGATGCCTTGCCTTTTCCCTCTGTGTGGTATTTTTTTTTTGGGGGGGGGGTTCTCGTCCATGCCCTCCCCACCCTGGCGAAACAAGGGGCTGGGCTCCAATACAGAAAAGCGAGTCACGCGCAGCTTGGCCAAAATGCCCTGACTTTAGGTGATGGCTCTATCAGGGGACCGGGAGCTGCATCCACAATTCCCCAGTCTCCAAAGAAGAAAACGAGATGCGTCCCTGGACAGGCGCTCTGCATTCGTATCCCGTAACCTTGCCTTCGGTGCCTCAGCGCAGCTCCCAAGACTAATATACAGACCCCCCCCAGGTCCTCGGTCTGTCCATTGGCGGCTCCAAGGCTGTCACACTTGATTGGGTTGAACAGGAGGTGCAATCTGGAGCTGCTCATCCTGCTCGTCGACGGGAGTCCCCAGGCCACTTGGACAGGGGGAGGACGGCAGGTGAGAGATCCCGCTGGCCTTATTAATCTCTCCGTCACGTGGCCGTCCTCCACGTCTGACGCCTGCCTGGGTGGTGTCCATTAACTGGAGAAGCGACGTGGGTATGGCGGATATGAACGCTGGAGCGTCTGAGCGAACTCCCAGTGGCGGAGGTGCTAAAGAGGAGGAAAAGGGGGGCTGCCAGAGACGGAGAGAAATAGGCCAGAGAAGGATGAACGGCGGTCTTGAGGGAAAGCCAATCTTAATGCCTGTCTCTCAGACTGCCTCTGCCACGCTTAATGAAGGAGTCGCTCCTCTCAGGCACCGGCAATGAGATCAAACGGCATCAAGTAGGCCAGGTCAAGGAAGCAGGTTATTAGTCCTGTTTCAGGGACCAGCCGAAGGCAAGCATCAAAGGAAGACGAGCCCGCCGGCAGCAAGTCAGCTGACCATGGCAGAGAAGCCCCACCCTTTCTGAATACACCCCACATGGGATAATGCGTGCTCCCGTACACCTGAAGGTGCTCACCAGTCCTGGGGGGACCCCCGTCAGGCCCGCTTGGGCCCCGTCTCCGACGGCGACCACAGCCCAGGCTCAAGCAGGTTGACAGAGATGGGCCGGAGAAGACATCTCAGGGTTTGGGAGAAACGCTGGACCAGCCAGCAGGACGAAGAGGAGATAAGCACACACCAGTACACTAAGTAGGACAGATATTTAGGTCACTGCGTACCAGACGGCTGACTTGCCAAGCCTGGGATCCAGGCTACGGTGTGGCTCCCTCAGCTATGACTTGGGGAAATACATCCATGTTTTAGAGGAAGAATCATTTTGCTGGGCCCCCCAACACCCCCCGAGCTGGTGGAGGGGGAGTTACTGACAGCACAGATGGCACAGGGGTGACGTGACGGGTGAAAGAGGTCCCCGGGGTCACCGCGGGCTTCTGATGTGGGCATCACAAACGGCAGCTGAAAGTGGGCTGACCGGCCGAGGCTTAAGAGGGCTCACCTTTCACACACACACACACACACACACACACACACACACACACACACACACACACACACAAGCAAGCCAACTGACGAGTCATCGTACAGCAGGGGGCTGAGAGGTCAGAGACGCGTCACACAAAGACTCAGAGATGGTGGCAAGACACCCTTGACATTATTGAGGGGCCTCAGCTCCGCAGGCTCCGCCCACCGACACTCACTGACCAATCGCTAAAGAGCGAGGCACATATTGCCAGGTATAACCGCAAGGACACTAGCCCCTCCCACGAGGCAGCATATATTACGGCCGTAACAGAGCACCACCTTCCAGGAAGTGCGAGGTCGGTGTTCAGGAGTGTTCCGAGGCGTGGTTAGGCTTAAAAATACCTCCGAGGTCAAAGGGGCGGAAAGTAGCACGTCAATGCCAAATGGGTCTCGATGCAGCGTGATTAACCCTAATCCGCTGTCAAGCGGCCACAGATATCTGAGCTCCAGGCATTCCTAGCTGATCTTACAGGGTAATCCTGCCTGGATCTGCCGATTCCCTTAATTAGGGAACATGCATATGGAGAAGAGCTAATGAGCTCCTACATCGGTCTCGACTGAAGCCAACACCAGGCGTTTTTCTTTCAAGGTTAGCCTACACAGGCCGAGATACACATACCCACAGCACACCACTGGAACGCTAAATCAGCTTTTAACATTTAAACCTAGCTAAACTGGCCCCGCTGATGGGTACGCGCATTACGGCAGAAATGTGTTTCACGTGGCCCCTCATCATGACATTGTGCACGGAGCCCCCCTGACAGACAACCGATCTCACCCGTCCGTTGGGGACCACAGGCCGCCTCTGATCCTCACCCAAGGACAGGCCTGGCTCCCGTAGAGAGGCCAACGAGGGACAACAAACTCATCGTCCAGGAATGAAGAGCATAACAGGAACGATAAAGACAGACTTACAGTCTCCTGTTCCATACCTGTGTAACTGCTCCGTCTTCTGAGCTTTACTCAAATTACTATAACTAACTGAGAGCTGAACACGACCTTTACGGTCTGACCGAACCCTTGGCTCCATCGCTCACTAAAGCAGACGGACAGAAGAGTGAGCAATCTGTCTGGAAGGTGGGTAACACTCCGCCTTGGCGCTGAGACCCCCGACAGGTGAGCGTGTAATGAGGGGCGGGGGAGGAATGTGCAGCAAGCGAAGGGGAAAGTAACCATCCGAGGAGCCATTAGCGAAATGGCTCTCCAGCACAGGGGAAGGCGATGCCCCTAGCTGCTTTCATCTTTTATTCCCTGTACTATTCAGAGTCGAAGCAAAGGCCACCCCCCTTCAGAAGTCAAACACCCCCACAGCTCCGAGACCCTCGGCCAGCCCACCCCATACCGCAACCTTTCACGCAGACACCCGCCTCTTTGTGGAGGGAAAACAATAAGCCCCTTTATCCAGGCAACACACGGCCTCCCGCTCGCTAATGGGCCTGGGAGAGAGGTGTGACTGCGACACCGAGGCAGGCAGGCCGGGATCTGCCCAGGAAGAGCGTCCAGACAGGGAGAGAGGTGTGACTGCGACATCGAGGGAACACCGAGGCAGGCAGGCCGGGATCTGCCCGGGAAGAGCGTCCAGACAGGGAGAGAGGCGTGACTGCGACATCGAGGGAACACCGAGGCAGGCAGGCCGGGATCTGCCGGCGAGGACCGTCCAGACAGGTTGACGCTCCGACACAGAGCCAGACACTGGGTTTAAAGTTACCCCAAATACTCGGGTTTTAGCTGGGAGGGGACGTAAAACCTCAACTCGGGGAGGAGGAAAAGAAGAAAAGACTGAGGAACGTTCCGTAAATCGCTCAAGCACTGTGGGATGATGTAACGTCCACCTCGACAGCACAAGGCAGCACCGGGGAAGCTGAAGCTTTCCCCAGGGAGGGTCACCTTTCATTCAGCACAACTGATCCGGCAAAGAGGCACATCTTTGAAACTCTGCGCGGAGCCTAACTGTGTCATGGTTTTTAATTCAGGCATGAGCTGGCCAACCATTTTGTATGAAGCAGGTTCAGAAACGGGGGCCAAGGGTCCTTTCTTATGGCTCATCCAATAACAGCTGGAAATGACAGCCTCTCCCAACAATAGCAGGGCATGTCTAAACTGAGCCGGACAGAGTTCCCAGAGAAAATATTTCACTGCTCATTGGTTAAGCAGACAAAAAACATACATGCATTCACACAAAGAATTTGATTCAAGTTTCTAAAATGGTCAAAAACTAAAAAAAAAAAAAAAGAAGCACAAGCTGGTCAGACTGGGCTGACCGAAAGCTCAGGACTCAATTAAAAAAAAATAAATGACCTGAAACGGCGACAGTGAGGGACAGAGAACCTGGGGTGGATGGGCTGTCCCACGAGGGTGCCACACAGCCAGCGCCAGGATATGGCAGGGAGGGAAAAGGCACCGTCATTGGCTGAGGCCTCAGCACTGACCTACATTCTGAGCCAGCTGCCAGGCAGAGTACCGGTTGGGGGGGGAGTCCATTGTAAAAATCTCCATCTGCAGGTGGCCTCACGCAGCAGCACCTCCACGCCACCTGACCTCCCAGCGACAGAAACGTACTGGTGCGTGACGGTGGCCCGCTGCACGTGTGCCACCCGTTCTACTGTGACAAGGGAAGGTGACATTCTGATAAGGTCAGCCCCCGTAGTGGGGATTTTGTGTGTGTGTGCGTGGTGGGGTATATGAGTTTAACAGTGACTCACCCACATGGGTCAGGCTTAACAAGTCTCTCTGGTGGAGTGAAAGGCGATGTTAAACCAGCCAGGAAACAGGCAGGAGGGGGCTAGCAATTAAGCAGGACAGGGGGTAACAATACGACACGGTGGGGGGGGTGACAGTAATTATAGAAGGCTAACTTTGGCCCACTTTCTTCAGCCTTTCATTACCCGTGTATCGTTCATATCGAGAGGTCCTTCTGAGACAACGTCCCGCCCCGGCTGACTGGCGGCCACGAAAAACCAATGTCCTTCCTTATCGGTGGCCCTTGTGTCCGTAGCGAGCACTCCGTCTGACGGGGCTCCTCCATACTGCGCCCCTCTATTCTATATTTGAATTAGACGGTGGGGACCGGGACAGATAATCATCTGCCACCCCCTCTGCCCCCACCCCCAACACAAGAAGCTCCAGCCACACATTCCTGGGCAGGCTGCCCTGGAACACCACCCATTTTCAGGGAGACACTGCCACAGTTGCCCAGGTGCTGCTCTGGTTTCAGCCCCTCCTCCCTTCTAAAGGGGTGCTCAGCAAATCAAACCAGACCAAAACAACCGGCACGTCTCCACGGAGCACGTCACTCACGCACAACGCGGGGCGGGTTCACGGAGGCACTCCGGGTCAGGGCAGAGACCGCACGCCGGTTCCCCCTGCAGGCCAGCACTCTGGGCCGGCTCTTTCCACAGATTTCCCAAGCACGCCCTTTCTCCGCTTCTCTCGTTCTGTGATTGTGACACGCTGCTCCTTTGGCGTGTGACTGGCCAGAGGAGAAGCATAATGTGCCTTAGTGGCTCTGGCTAAAAGCACACCCTGTGATCTCCATGTCACAGCCGCCCCCCTCCCAGGGGGGCAGCCGCTCTGTATCACAGCCACCCCCGGGAGAAAGGAGCCCCCCCCCCATGCCTTTTTATGGCCTGTCTCCTTTTAGGGCTATACGTTTTTCTCTTTGTGAGTTTATGACATGCACCCCATCAGCATTACAGCCCAAATTCCTCAGAGAATGGAAGGCCATTAACACCTGGTCTCTTCAGGGCAGCCCCATCACTCCACAACCTGGGGGGCGGACATCTAAGGAAGGCCGGACCCTGGAGGTGCGAATGCTCAGACACACGCTTTGTCGACACAAACGCCACTGGCCCCATCTGCCCGCCAGCTACATGAAGGACGACGGCCCCAGGACTGAGCAGAGATTACGTCAGATACCCTCCCAGGACATTCCCCCAGACCCATCAGGCCAATAACCACATTACTGTAGGTGCTATTTCCCAGACAGCACTGGGGTGCACTGCAGCAGGATCTGGGCCAGCCAAAGTCTAAAGGAGACTCAATCACACTTCAAACATGTCAAAAATTCAAACCACGGCACTTACTACAGAATGAAGAAATGGAGCCTTTCGGTAAATAATCCACTGCATGCCCAGTAAATATTTGTGTCAGAATGACACAGGGGTTAATTTTCTGGCATTGCCAGAATCATCCTGTTAATGTTATGGGAAGGTTAATGTACTCCCCTACATCAGCACCGGGAGTAATGCACGATTACAAAGGCCAGGGAATAGACAGCAGCAAGACAACCACCAAATCAAAGACATCTAAAAGGACTCCAAAGTGATGGTTTTATAATGTCCTTAAGTATTTGCAGAGCTATTACATAACCACAGATTAAGTGTCGTAACTGTTAGCATGAATGTGATCTTACACTAATAAAAACAAGCCCCCAGACAGACAGACACAAAACGTGGACGCCTACAGGAAACTGCACTGCTTCCAATGAAGCTCACAGGCTAGACTGGAGATGTCTGCTCAGGTTATCACATGGCAGGTGTGTCTGGATGCCAAACTGCGGGGGAAGCGTTTGAAAATCCCGCCCAATCAGAGCACAGCCAGTGGGAGACTCAGCCTAAACACACCCCACTCGCGTTGACTCCTCAGAGGAGCTTAGGGTGGGCTTAACGGTAGCCTCGATCCCTGAGGAGAGGGGCCGCAGTGGTGCTGTATCGATCACGCTTCAGAAAGACTGAAGGCAAGCAGGTGAGTGGCGTGATCTGAGACATGGAACCGTATCACAGCAGGCAAGCTGATCCCCATCTCCCTAGGGGGTGGGCAGTAGGGAGGGGGAAAGGTACCCTGAAGGATAGAGACAAAAAAAGAAAAAGGCAGGCCAAAACATCAGCAAGCCTCCAACGACTCCCTGCCCGGCAACACAAAGTGTCACAGACACACCATCTGCAGACATAAGCAGGCACGGCCATTAGGAACAGTCCCCGCTTGCTCCTGACACTTTCTGCTTGACTGCCTCCATACTCAGGAATTGATTTAAATGAAGAAGCTATGAATATTTTACAGCCGATGCCCCCCCCCCCCCCCAGCTCCCATTCCCACCCTCAGTGTGTAATCATTGATAGAGATAAAAGCCCATTGTCAGCCCCCCCACCCCCATTATACTCAACCCACTCATTGGGAGTGGGGGTTGAGACGATCCATTCCAGGCAGTTAGGGCTCTCACTTAACCCTCAAACGACCAACCTCTCACCTGGGGGGGAGGGGCATAAACAAGAAGGACTCCAGCCAGAAGAAGTGTGTTTAAAAAGCCCAACTCCTAGCCCTTGCCCCCACACATCAGCCTCAACACTTCAATGTGAGACAACATTAACTAAAGCTACAGCCTTTGATCTTCCATTCCTGCAGGCTGAGTTTCGCTCTGTCGCTCCGGTACTGCCGGTGAAACAGCCCCTGGGCACGGCCGCCAACCCGGCTCGCCCTGGCACCACGAACAAACCCCCGCTGCCGAGCTGGTCATCAAAGGCTGCACAGCTGCCTGAAAGCGGACGGGCTCCGCAGATGGGAGACGGAGGACGCACGTGGTCACCGGGGGCGACAGCCCACGGGCCGGGTGTGGTCGATCCGATGAAGGAGCAAGGGATACAAAACAAGGGGGAGGGCACAAAATAAAGTGGAAAACACAGGAAGGCAGCAGGGACGACCCGGAGGAGGGGCAGGGTCATCGCATTCACGCTGATGCACTTCTGCCCGTCTCATTACACTGCGTCGCACCCTAACTGCTTTCCATTCACATGACTAATGGCTTCGAGCCTTCCCTTCCTCCCTCCCTTAAACTAAACGGCTGACGCTGATATGCCAAAACGTGATCGGGGCAAGGAACCCAAGCTCCCACCATCGCTAGTAGACGAGGTCGTCGTCCCGATCCAGTGGCACATCACACGACACTTCTCCTTGGCTCGCCTCGGCGCCCTTCCTGTTTCGGGATCTGCACGAGCGAGCTGCACGTTGCCAAGCACATCCTGCATCTAGGAGCAGGAGGAATGTCCAAGAAAGAGGGGGGGGAGCGGCGGTAGGTGACAGCGGCCGAACGCAAAGCGAAACGGCCACGGTTTCCATGTCCTGTAAAACGGCACGAGTCCTTCCCAGTGGCCTCACCGCACCCTGTGAGGCACAGCCTTCGGCCCAGAAAACCACACAAGTTTACACTTAGCCAACGGACTGGAACTACCCCCACACCACCACGACATACTACAACCAACAGAACTGCTGCTTTGCGTGGGAAACAATAAAACAACATCTGTTTTTCGGAAAGGACTTCCGCAGTTAAACACCACATGAGTCGGATTACGGTCCCGGTAAGAAACCTTTGAATATCGGGTGATTAGGGGCACTTAGCCTCCTGGCGTACTGGGAGGCTGAGACTGTGTACAGGTCCACAGTTCAAAGAGGGGCTTTAAACCACACTAGGAGTTAAATCTGCCCAAAAAGTCCTCTTTTAAATCAACATACAGGTTTTGCAACACTGGTCAACTGAGTGCCAGAAATCTATATGCAGATTGTAAATCAGCAAAGCAGCATAAAATGAAGAGAGTTCTTACTGCAAAGAGAAAGTGGGACCAAGGAGGAATCTCAGCCATCACTGCCTTCACGAGCAGTTAATCCACACTCAGGCCTGTTCTATGACAGCAGCAACATTAACCCAAGAACCACAAAGCCTCCAGTTGGCTCCGCCAGGGGTGCCATGGGCACGCGAGGGCAAACAGCTGAAAGCACATGCGATGGCAACCCAGACCAGCAGCCCTCCAGCTGAGGGCAAACCAACAATTTTCACCCCCAGCATTAGCTGAACACCCCCATATGCAACCAGCTGGACGGAGAACTTCTCCAAAACCAACAACAAACGAACAATTTACACTGAATTCCTTGGAGCCCTCAGAACCAGCCTCACACCAATGACCAGTCCGGAGCCTGAGAACCGTCAAACCTAAAGGATAACAGCCAGGTGACACCTTTAGGAGAAACATTATCCCCTAAATATAACGTCAGCCTGCCCTTTGTCACAGCCACTTCCTCAATGCCCCCCTCCAGCGTCAACAAATGTCGTTTCCACAGAGAAGGAAGTGCCAGAACTGTTTGGGTCATTCTGGGAAAGCTTAAACCAAGAGAGTCCTTTTTGGGTTTCCTCCTTTTAAGGTCTGAAATCAGAATTCCAAGCCTACAGAGCAGCCGAACCACCATAACCAGATTCCACGAGGACAAAATAAAGGCCAGTGAAGCCAAACCAAACTGAAGGGCCATTCTGTGTGGGCACAGCAAACAGACGAATTCTGAAAAACTTCCTGTCCACACCAGGCCTGGCCCGAGCACTCTGCCACCACCTCGTTTTAATCGAACTCAAAACAGCATTATAGTAACACAACGCTGGCATCCAACGCTTACCAACAGCTGAATCTGCTGCCACAAGTAGAGCAATTGTGTGTAAAGTACGTGGAAAGCAGGACGGGAATCTCGGGCTCTTTATACTGTTCTTTAAGCGACAGATCGCTGAAGAGCCCAAAGGAATCTTTGACTCAAATTACCATCTTTAAAGCAAGCTCACTTTAGATTTGTGTCTCGGTGCGTTGATTTCCATTAAGGGATACACAGAAGGGCAAAGTAACTGCCACTATTCATTCAGCAAGCCCCAGAAAACTAGCGATGGCACAAATGAGGCTTCAAAACCCGTGGTGGGCGGGAGTACCTGAATTACCTAATCAATGATCCCACTAAATGAGGCCGCAAAACCTGTGGTGGGCGGGACTATCCTGAATTATCCAATCAATGCTGCCAAGCCTCATTTGCCCCACCATTACCAGCAGTGTCGTCCGTTACAATTCTACCGTGGCGGAGAGACGAGCACGAAAAGCTCATCGATGTCTGTTTTCTGTCGGTCGTGTTCAAGTACCCCCGGGGACCTCCCCGCCTTCTAAATTCAGCATTTACGATAAGCAGCTCAAAAGTGGCTGTGGTCACTTCGCTGGCCAGCAATTCTCCTTTTTATAGGCTTAAAGACTACGCTCGCTCCTCATCGCCAAGCTAGCACAAACTAGGGTTTTGGAGGTTATCCTTCAGCTACTTTCGTTAAAAAGCATGCTTTTTTAATACTGAAATCATTTCTTAAATGCGACCTCGTCCGCTTTTAAAACCGTGGATGATCGGACAGGCCGTGTCCAGTAAGGTCAGATGGGGCCCCCACCTCAGCCTTTATATAAGAACAATTACTTGGATGTACGGCACCAAAGAGACTACAGGATGCGAATCAAACCTGTACATATGATTTTAAACCAAATATACAAAATTATAAGTATTAAGCTCAGAATGTGCAGAAGAATGTGGGCATGCTGTTTATTCAAAGTCATATATCACCTGTGGCAAAAATGGACAGCTACTGTAATTATAAGTAAGTAGATATTTACATTCACACACATCCCCCCATTCTGCAGATCTCTTGGCACAGACATCCCGCAGCACGCTTATTTTTACGATTTTCGGTAATTTTGCCCAAATGTCTGGTACATCTTGACCTTGAGACACGAAGATCCCCCACCGTCCAAGTCTAATTTTTACCAGACAGCATGCATTAAGCATCACATCTCGACACGTGTAAGTGACCTGTACGTTCTCCCACAGAACCGTAGTGCAGGATGACTAGAATCTGCATGAGGGAGAGTCCGTGACAATAGAGAGAAATTCAAAGACATCGGCGAAATGAAAGTCGAGCTTTTTCTTTTTTGCATGACGCAGATTCATTCCATAAAAATATTCTGCAGATGAACTTGTGAAGAAAGACAGTGTCCCTGGAACTCAGACCGTCCAGAAAATAATTCTGGGCTTGGTTCATTAATCCTGTATCATAAATCACGCTTAAATACACACACATACACAAATTTGGCTTTAAACAGTTGGTGGGAAGACAGACACGGTGCCAGTCAAATTCTTTCCACACTGCGGCTCGGAAGCCTCCTCGGTCCCTGGGTCCGGAGGCCCGGCCAGCCAGAGCGATGCCGGCTTCCCGGAGGACGGTAGTCTGCTAAGGCTTTATGACAACACGCTGTGCTGTTAAGTGTAATTAAAAGTGTGTAGCAACAGCACCGTGTAACCCCACACTCAGACGTACGGTACACGCATGGACAGTCGTCACTCGGCTGTGTCCTCCTCCTAGGCTCACATCTAAACTTCACCGTGGCTCTTAAACAACGGAAGGGCATCAGCAGAACAGCAGGAAATAAGCGGGAAAATGAGCGCCAGATACGGCGTAAGACATGGTGAATACACAGCGGAGTGACACACACGTCAACCCCGAACCGAACGGCTGAAGGGCTGCCGAATCATCCCGCGCTACATGAAAATGACACAAAACAGACAGACAGACAGCGACGTGAAGTAAGTAGCTGCGAGGACCCGAGTGTCGCCGCTGTGTGACCCGCCGTCCCAAAGTCGCTTCAAAGCCACATGACGCAACTCGGTGCAAATGGGCAGCACGCGCCGCTCGCCCAGTCGCGTGTCGTTCAGCCTTACAACCGATTTTATACACACGCTGAAGCCCGCCGTGTGGTGCGGCGTTGACACGCTGAGGCCCGCCGTGTGGTGTGACGTTGACACGCTGAGGCCCGCCGTGTCGTGTGACGTTGACACGCTGTGGCCCGCCGTGTCGTGTGACGTTGACACGCTGTGGCCCGTCGTGTGACGTGTGACGTTGACACGATGTGGCCCGCCGTGACGTGTGACGTTGACACGCTGTGGCCCG
>JAACJT020000075.1:21477337-21495811 GCA_009936485.2 Gymnarchus niloticus | reverse complement strand
GGGAGTGGAGGGGGGGCGCGGGAGTGGTGGGAGGGGTGGGGGGGGGGGGGGGGGGGGGTGGACTCTCAGACTCTGGGCCGGACGACCCAGATCAGGCTGTCAGTAACACAGCTAACCTAACCTGTTTACTGCTGAATGTAAAGTGGGTCTAAAACGACCCCACCTAGGGTTTCCAGACCATGCATGCAGAAGCGGCGCTGACCCAGTGGCCGTTACACCTGACCTGTTGTAACATACAGCAGGAGTAAAACAAGAGTAGCTACAGGTGAAGTTCATTTACTGTGTGGCCGCCCTGCAGATACAAACAAAAAGGCAAAATTTACTACTGCAACACTGCAGTCCATTCATGTTTAAGTGTGAGTGATGACTTAATCTAAAGCGGGGCACAAAATAAAACAGCTAAACACTTTCATTTATTTGTCAGACATATTCAGTTGGTTTTCTTGTTCTATGCAGAGACACCGGAGATTATTTAAGATTAATGGAACGTGCCGTTATCAGGCTACATCTCCAAGAAAAGTTCAACACATTCAGGAAAATCGGTCCTCAAGCATTTTCCGGACAAATGTATGACCACAGCCTTAAAAATTTTACCCCAAATATCCCGATACTGCCGATTAATAAAATGCTGTAGACAGTCTTGAACAGCCACTGATATGAATGAATTCGTTTGGGTATCACAGGCCTTGCTGTAACAATGTGGCTGACACCTGGCTGACAGTAGAGTGTCCCATGACTCCGTCTGACGGTACCGTGGCCGGGGTCTCGCGGGGTCTCCCCGTTTGACCACGTCACCCCCCACCCCCCCCGTGTGCCGTCCCGGGAGACTAGATCAGTTGTAATTCATAAATCATAACGCAATGTGGAGTAACATGCTCCTATCACACTCGTCTGTCTCATCACTGGGACCGTTGGCTGGTTAGAGCCCAGCATGTCCTGTGCTGTCGTGTCGCTTAGCAGGGGGCTCATTGGCGGGAGCTTCTCACGCACAGATGAGTCTGTAAGAGAGTAAAACGTAGCGAGTCTCCTCTCTGGACAGCGGAGCGGAGGATTCCTCCACACCGTCATGCGGGTGTGTGTAACTCACAGTGGCAGGAAAATGAAGCACATATCAGAGACGTACCAACGCAACAAAGTCCCCGCACACGGTACGACGGTATGATGACTGGGCAGACGTTGGGAGAGGGACTGAGAGGTAGCTGTCTGCAAGTGTCAGCCTTTAATGTCCTGAGCAAACACACACAAACTGCGAGCCAGGGTGCTGGTCACGTCAGCCTGGTCTGCTTCCCCGCCTCCCGTTCGCTTACTGAGATGACATCACCACGTTCCGTCTGCAGGGTTCACTTTTTATTCCACGTGTCCCATTCTAAGGGCTCACAAACAGACATGTGCTTCATATAATTAACACACACTAAAGCGAGGCTTCAGAGCAGACACCAGTAACCATGTGACCGGGTATCTGAGTGTGACTGACGGCTCATGAGCGAATCTAAAGGCCACAGACACAGCGAATGGCCTATCAGAAGAGGAGACAGATGTGATCGGGCGAGCCCGGCCTTTCAGGGGCTCCCCGTGTCTTTGTGCCAGCAGTGCCCGTTCAGAGGCAAGCCTTTACAAGGGTAATTTACAGCCCCACCCCCCTCCACTTAATTTTCACTGCTGCCAGGCCCTCATAAAACGTCTGAGTCTCATTGTGTCTCTGCGAGAGGCAGATGTCTGCACATCCAGGGCAGTCTGTCATAAAAGGGAGAAGGAGAAAGTCACGGCTTGGGAGGTGGAAGGAGGTGTATGGAGGTGGGGGTGCCGCTCTTCATGATGACAGGTCGCAGCCGAGTGGTGCAGACAGCTCTTCGCAGCCTTCCCGTCCAGAGGTCCGCAGAGAGCCGCTCACGGTCACCACGGCTGCGTGACGCAAGGTGCCCTCCGCCGTGCCAGCGGGAGCCCCTGGTCCATGAGTTTACGGCCCCTGTCATTTCCTGCCTGTGTAGCAGCCTCAGACTGGTGTCCCTAATTGATCATTATTAGTTCCTGTTAATAGAGTTTCCCATGGCAACTCAGCAATCGGTTTAACAATGATATCATTAATCTTATTACCTCTTAATGACATCTCTTGACCTCAAAGAGTATAATATTGTTAAATTTAATCTGCATTAAATTAGGGCAGATAGCTTACATGAACGCAAATCACCTACAACGTTCTCCATGGGTTCAAAAATACCAGCGTCTTCCATAGCCGGTGGTCTGAAACGAGTCTGTTGAGAGCAAGGTCTGTTTTTGGACTGCAGGAGGAAACTGGAGCATCAAGAGAGAACAGGCAAACACAGGGGGAACATGTCAGCTGAACAGACACAGAGCGGAGGTGGCATTCAAACCCCTAATCCTGGAGGTGCAAGGCCACCGTGTTACCCGCTGAGCAACTGTATCACCCAGGACACATAACCTGGAACAAGCATATACAGTACGCATGGTGTGACCAACCAAGCACCTTCCCCGGGTTTGGTACCAGAGCACTTTCTACACAGCAGTTTGTATTCACTCTCCAGTAAGAATATGACAAGCATTGTGAAGTGTGAAATGATTTCTGGAAAGAAACCGCACAAGGTAAATAGAACCCCAGTAGGGAAGGAGTTAACGGTCCACAGAAATGGGGAACAGCACCACCTGGTGGCAGGAGGCTGCAGGATGACTGCCAACCTCAGTCTCAGCCTAATGAGCCATTCCTATTCCCCACTCCACACCAAAATTTCAACGAAAAGCCAGTGACTGCCCGGCTCAGATCAGCGTCAAACCGATCTCTTCACTTTAGGCGTGTGTCCCTCTCTCCCCAGCAGGGGGTGGATTTTGGTACCCCCCCGTACAGGGGCTGCTGGGACACCGCTGTGTGATGTGGCCCAGTTTCCTCCAATCAGAGTGGATGACTGCTGGGATTTTTTTCTCCTCCTTAAGGTGGAGAAATGCTTTAACTCTGACATGATTCTCAAGGTAAAAAAGGAATGTCTGAAACATCTCAGAGCAGGCACACGCAAACACACACAGACACACACACACACACCCAGTTCACAAGGACACACTCGCATGCAGGCTCTCACACAAAGACTCACTCTCTCTCTCTCTCTCTCACAAACTTGATGCTCTGGCTCTGTTGTAAAAGGGCCGTTTCTCAGGCCTCCCCGTCTGAAAGGTAACCCGACCAGTGAGAGGAGGGGAGCGCCGCGAGCCAGGGTGGGGCCACGATCCTAGGCAGGCGGCCTAACGGCCCCGCCAAGACGTAATTAACGACAGAGGCCGGCATCGTGTGCTGCCCTCGATTTTCATTTTCCCCTCCTCTGCCGGAGGAGTCTGCAGTGCTGGAATTCTACCCTCGTCACTCTGTTCTTGTCTCCAGTTAGACACAAGGCAATTAGCTGGTTCTGGTTTGGGGGGGGCACGGCCACAACATGGGGCCCATACTGCCATCTTGGGTCGGACCTTTGCCTGGAGCCCAATGACTGGGTTCTGATATCAGTGCAGATATTTGATTTTTCTGCACCAAGACACCTGTCACCCGAGTGTGTGTGCGTGCGCATGCAGAGTCCTCGCTCTTCTGTCTGTCAGTCAGTCCCGCAGCGATCCGTCATCAGAGGAACTCAGCTTCCCCCTCCTCCGCCCTCGGCTCTTTACTCCAGACTCTCACTGATGCGTTATTTTAATCAACTGCCTGCCGGCATTAATTATTTACAATGTTAGTGAAGTAGGAAGCGGGACAAGGGTGGGGGCTGATTAAGGGGATCACTCCAAGGAGCTGGGGGGGGGGGGGGGGATGTGGCAGTGTGGCATGGCACTTTGGGAGGTGTTATTACATACAGTGAGTTAAACAGAGGACACACCCCTGCAACCCACCTCCCTTAAACCTGGGGGAGGAAGCGTTCCTGGAAGGGCCTCTTGCTTCGTTAGCATGCGTTCGCTTGCTAAAATCCCGCCTCCCTCTCCGGATTGGACTTGGCCAACGGCCAGCTGTCCACAGCTCCCACAAGAATCCGGCTGTATAGTTTCCAGTGGCCAGGCCTGAGCATGTTCCACATGACAGAGTCGTTCCGGTGTCACTTCAACTTAGCCCTCCATCAGAGGAGACCATGCTGGGGGACTCCCTGGAGGGCCAGGTCAAAAGGGTCAGATACTGGGGGGGGGGGGGGGGGTGCCTGATAAAAGGAAAAAAAAAAAAAAGAAAAAAAACAGCGTGGGGGGTGTTTGTAAACACCTAGAAGGAAGACGCCCCACCCTAGGCCAGGAGCCCCCAACAGCATCCATTGCAAAAAGCAACGAAGAGAAACACACATCATCTTATAAACGTCAAGCTTTACGGCGGAAGTTCGATCGCATCTCCGACTGACACGCGGGATAGAAACAACAATCCGGTTGTAGTTAACCATCATGAAAACAAGACTACATCTGCTCCCAATCAAACCCGCCCCCACAAGTCGTTCACTGGCAGCAAAGACACACAACCTACCGGCTTTCTATAGATCTGTAATTAGTAGGAGTCCCTGTGCGTAAATTACAGAAAGGCTAATGGCGTTACCGGTCAGGGGAGTCAAATTTGATTACCTGTCTCCAATACGGTGGAGCTCCATGGCATCAGAAATAAAATGGGGGGAGGGGGGTCCCACAGCCTGCTCATTACCGCAGTCATTAAGTCCCTATGAATAAACTCTTAGCCAATGAGTGCATGTGAATTCCCAGCTGACGAGGGCAGCCATCACGCTGGCCAGGGGAGGCAGCCGGTCCCATTCTCACCAACATTCGACTGACAGCTAACGTCCTCTCAAGGCCAGGGCTGCTGGATAACGTCTCTCTTGTAGAGATACCAGAGCTGACGTGCTCACACAGTTGCGTGTATCCTCTTATCCAACACATACACACACACACTCACCACGTACGTAAATATACACTTGGTAAGTAATTCATCAGCTACGCCTACTCATTAACACAAACAGCAAACCATGTAGATCTAGTACTGTGTACAAGATGTGCACCAGTGTCTGGAAGGATGGGGGCTCTAATCCCATGGCCAGCAGGCTCATAATATCCTCTTTGGGGGCTCTAATCCCACGGTCGGGCTGGCAGAGTAATGGTATCCCCACTGGGGGCTCTAATCCCATGGCCGGCAGAGTAACGGTATCCCCACTGGGGGCTCTAATCCCATGGCAGGCAGAGTAACGGTATCCCCAAAGGAGGCTCTAATCCCATGGCCGGCAGAGTAATGGTATCCCCACTGGAGGCTCTAATCCCATGGCCGGCAGAGTAACGGTATCCCCACTGGGGGCTCTAATCCCATGGCCGGCAGAGTAACGGTATCCCCACTGGAGGCTCTAATCCCATGGCCAGCAGAGTAACGGTATCCCCACTGGGGGCTCTAATCCCATAGCCAGCAGAGTAACGGTATCTCCAGTTGGGCCCTTGAGCAACGCCCTTATCACCAACTGCTCCAGATGTGCTGCAACAGGCCAACCCTGCATTCTCACCCGACAAACTGTGCATCTCATAGAGAGCAAGATGTGTCTGTAAAAATCAAAGAATTCCTACACACCACGTGCAAAAATCAAACACAGTTAATCTCATCTTATTTTTATGCAGGCAGGCAGAAAGAATGCTAATCACCCTTTAAATTGTTTCTGAGGAGAAAAAGGGGTCCTAGCTGGTGCTGTGTCATCCCACATAAAGTGGCTATTGGGCAGATGTACAGAGAGACAGAGGCACACCATTCCTCCCATATTCATCACAGTGTGAAAGCTTCCATGTGACGTTCAGAGGCCTGACTAGTGCATCAGCAGCTCGGCCCACCAGCCCTCAGCTTTTGCCTCGCGTTCTCCATACCCCCAGACCCACTCCCTCTCTGCTAACATTACCCTCCGCTGAGCGACAAACGCTGTCTGTGGGCTGTAAATCCAGCCCCAGCCTGACAGCCCTCCCAATCAAACAGCTTATTTTCTCTCCGCTCTGCGGCGTTTCCTGGGGACCCGAAGGAAGTGAGATCACACCCGGGGATGCGGCGTCAGACGGCACACTGTCAACATAAACAGCACCCCTCCCCCTACCATCACGCTAATTGAGTTTGCAACTGACTGATCTATCCCTTCATCATGTTAATTAAAAAGGTGTCGAGGGGCAAAACACCAATGGCTAACATGGTTAACGGACCCCTCTGGGCCAAGGGTGACCACGCTGGGGGGCCCAGGCGTGCATTTGCCCTCTTCTGCTGCCTTACTGCCACTGCCCAGGGCAAATATGCAGGAGATGGAGACCTGGATGACAATGGTAACAGATCACTTCTCTGCTGAAGATTCTCATCATCGCTCCGTTCCGCTTAGCGAAAAGCCACCCCCCCTTTTGTTCTCACTCCCAATTCAATTTAACTTCCATAATCCAATTTTCAATTTCTAGGGGCCTTATTGCCTTGACAAGATGGTGCTGCCACCAGGGTATTCCGTGGTGAAACGTCCGCCACACAGCACACACTCAGAGCTGGGTAGAGGCACGCTCCACATGACCAATACAAGTCATTAATTGTAGTCATATCTGTGTGTAAGCCCGCCCCCTTGGCTCAAATTGCAGGGCAGAGATGTCACTCATACAGGTGGCCCTGGCTAACAGCGAACATTAGAACATCGTGTGCAGGGCAGAGAGAAATAAAGTACAGATAACATGCAGAGAAGAATAAGGTGGCCCATCCTGCCTTCTGACGCAGGGGGAGGTGTGCAGGGCACACCTGGTGCTCATTGTGGCTGTAAATCAGGCCAGAGGAGAAAGTGGCTCGGATTGCATTGCAGTTTTGTTTTTCAATCAAATAAATCATTACCTCACAGAAAATAAATTCTGCACTTTAATGATCCACCCAGTGTTTGAAGTCGCTGAAGGAGCGAAGCCCTTTGAAGACGAGGAGAGGAACTGCCTGGCAGGCGTCTGGAGGCAGGGCTCGAAGGGGGAAGGGCTCTATGCTGTCATTAAAGTGACGGCACCCCAGATAAGGGCCTGTTCTGCTGGCCGCACAGACTTAGTCTCTGCGTGTGCTCTGTAGGGATGGGGTCTCTGCCGGACCACTAAAGTCACACACGGCATTTAACGTTATGTCTTCAAACAACGCAAACCAACTGCATCGTGGTACTTTGACAGACAGACAGACAGACAGTGACAGTCTGCCTGTATAAATTGCATGTGTTTGTGGAGGCGACTGTCCTGATTTTACACAGATGCATACATTTATGTATAAAAACAGACAATGCGGGTTCTTCCCCACAAGACAAACAATTTGATCCTGGAAAACCCCCATAGACTCCAGGAAGAACAAAAAGTTTCTGCCTTTTAAAATATTTGTCATCCATTTCTGACATGGTGTTTGAATAGATTACATAAATAATGATGTTACAATGAGGGCAAAAGGGAATTCATACAAACTACAGCTGTGTGTGTGTGTGGTGTGTGTGTGTGTGTGTGTGTGAGAGAGAGAGAGCGGGCTGGAGGGATGCGGGGCACGGACCCAGAAATAAGCGACAGCCACACCGGACGGCAAGGGGGGGGCAGTGCTACATGTGCACCGGGAGCGGAGCAGCGTGAATGGAAAACCAGAGCCAATCACCCTAAGGCACACCATGGGGCGGGACACCCAGATCGCAACACAAACATCCGGGGTCTACAGTGCTGCACAGCGGTGGTCTGCCAGGCCAATGACACACAGACACCCCGGGCTGCCGGGATTATGACACGCAGACACATGGCCAGGGTATTTATACCGGAGGTTTGGGGGCAGAATGGAGAACGGGGGGGAGGGAGTGAATCAAAGGCTGGAGAGTCAATTAGCTCAAAGACGGAGGAACCACGCTGACAAGACGGAGAAACGGAAATGAGCGAAACGCTGTGGCACTCAGCAGTGAAGAGCACCTCTTCATTAGTGCTGAGAGCGGGGGGGGAGGGTCAGAGGCTCCACGCTGCCATGGGCGGCCAGCCCTCAGGGCCCCCGGCATGAAAAAGAGCAGCCGTGTTTTTTTGTGACCCCCCTCCCCCACTTGTTCCCTGAGCAACGGGACCGGCGGGCCATTCTTCCCTCATGATGGGCTAATTCGGGCCAAAGTGCTTTGCATGAATCAATTAGCTTCCAAGTCGACGAAGCCCTAGTTCAAAAAGGGCTCTTAGCTACTGAGGAAGGCTGTGTTCCTTCGCGGGGCGGCCCCACCCTCACTACGCTCGGGCTCTCACTCCACTGCCCCCACCCAGCAAGGCCCCCTGGGCACCTGCGGCGTGAGAACGGGCCACCGGTCAGACAGTGGGCTAACATGCTAAGCGAGTGAAGATCAGCCTCTGAGGGGGTCACGATGCTAAAGACAGGCAAACAGACTGGGACCCTAGTGGTCCCTCCTCAGAAAACCATCACCCCCCAGCTCTGAGAGCCACTGCGTTTGAAAAAAGGGAAGCAGCCATTGTCATCCACCCGACCTTGCAGTGACAGGTGGACACGAGAGGTCGGGGGAGGCCCCCCGGTGGCGTGTGCAGCTTGACATCTCAGACGGCGGAGTCCCACTCATGCAGCTGTGTGAAACTTCCTTCCCTGTGTGCTCGCTGGGGCAGAGCGCAGAATGAACGCACACACGCACGCATGCACGTACGAACGAAAGCTAAGGTTACCTCCTCTCGGCTGAAGGGCGTTGCTGGCCCACAGGTGAAGCTCCCCGGAGAGGTTCGGCGTGGCATCGATCACTACGCTCCCTCCAACACAGTTGGGAAGATGTTTTGGTGCTAAAATAGAGCTCATCTTTTCACCAAACTTAATGGTGTAAGACCTACCAAAACGTTCAGGGTTTGTCACGTCTGTTTACAGACCAACGTTCCAGTAGTGTTATGAAACATCCAGGTGGTCCTTAACCAAACTGAAACAGTTGGGGGACCCCCAGAAAGAGTCCTGACAGCCACTCTTCATGAGGGTAACGCTGCCATGTTTCTTTCATTTATATCTCCCAAAAACTCCCCTTCGAAGCTCATGTCTGAAATCTTTGATCTTTGACTTGAGCGGAAATCGGTTGTGAGGAGCAAGTCATATTGAGATAGTTGCCAGCATTGATTGGTTAGTTCAGTATATTCCCACCCACCACAGGTTTTGAAGCCTCATTTGTCCCGCCAACTAGGAGGAGAACAGACTCTCAAAGCCATACCTAAAGAGAATGGAAGTCCAGACCCCGATTACTCTGTACAGGAGCTCCTTTTAGGGGACCGTATACTTTTTCCACAAAGGTTGACACAGACTGATTAAAACGTTCATGTGCAGAGTCCACTATACGAATGTGTCTATTTATTATTATTATTATTATTATTATTATTATTATGACTTTGATGAAAATCAGATCCCACTTCAGGAGCCAATTGGAGCTGAAATCCAGATCACGCCAAAGGATCCACAAGCTTTTTCTCACGACTGTAAATAAGCGGGGGGATGAAAGGCGGTCCGCCATCTTTAGTACCGATGAGTCACAGCTGCTGGAGAGCTGACACCCGGGATGTCGCCCTGGTCACACTGACTCACTCCTTACTCATGCCGACATTTCGCAAGACTAATGAGACACATGCCTTCCTGCGATCTTCCTTGCCCCACATCAAGTAGCAGAAAGACTGGAGAACAGCTACAGCGCTCTGAGTGAAAAGCAAGGGGCCACAAAGCCCTCTGAAGTAGTCGACCTGGTCATTTCAGAGACACCGGCAGCCCGAGTGGCAGGACCACCCCATGCCTTCCGGTGTAGTCCTGGCTGGGTCCGGGTGGGCAGCTAGCGGTCAAATGGTGCCTCAGCTCATTCCACTGTGCCAACAGACCCTCCTTCAGTACAATGCTGCTTCCACAATCTTTGGCCCTAAAAATATCTGACTACTTGCCAGCCGGGCTCCCTGGGGCGAAGTCACCCACACGGGATTACGATGAACTCCCAGCACCAACAGGTTCCACTACTCTGGCCATAAATGTTGACATTCAGATCCAGGTCTGGGGGTCATTAGGTCCACATTAGGTCCACACTCTGGAGCCCCTAACGAACTAGGAGATCCAGTAAAGACCATGTCATACTTCAGACGCTTGTGCACACATTACCAGCCACACAGACAAAATGATGCAATTTTGAGGCAACTGCAGACGGACGCAGGAGAACGCAGGGACGACTGCATGCAGGCCAAAATTTCTGCCCACATGGACAAGTGCGCTACAGTCAATGGTGTTCACATTCCAATTTAGACACACACAGCACAAGCGTGTGCTGTGTGACTGAGTGTCCGGGCCGCCTCAGCACAGGGCCAGATAAGGACCATCAGCTGGATAATGGCAGCACGGGTCGGGACACTCCCTCTGAAGGACAGAAAAGTCGCAAAGAGGTTAGCTGAGAGGGGGGACCTGCCAAAGGGACGCTGGTGGCACCCCCCACTGCTGCCTGTGCCCCAGGGCAGCCCAGAGCCCACAGCCACGCAGCACACGGTCACCCTGCCCTGGTACTCCCACATCAGCGGTGTAAAATCTAGCAGGAATGGCTGACGTTCCAGCACAAAAGTGGGAATATAAAAGGTCTGAGGGAAACAAACTCTGTCAGCAGAAAAAAAGAACACAAAAACCATGGGGCACCCGGCGACACGTCAACTTAAAGACCTCGTATCGTCAGCCGCAGTTCACCTTCATGACAAAACAGAGACCAGCCTTTCATCGTACGGCCTTGTAATTAATGCTTCTAAGGACAGTAGCAGTTAGCTACGCAGGATCGGCTCAGAATCTTCAGATTGAATGTAAATCCACACTGGCTCATCCCTGCCTCAGTTGGGACCTGAGAGCAGAGCGGCGGGCTAAGACAGATGCAATGCAGACTCAGAATCAGAATCAGAATATCTTTATTGTCATTGTAACGGGTACAACGAAATTAAGTGCAGTCCCTGTGTCAGACGCGTCCTCCATTATTCCAGCCAAGAATGCTAACTGACAAAGAGTCACATTATTAACGACCCACAGCCGACAGCTTTCCAACTCAACTCGTGTGACGGATGTCGTCCTCTGGCCCATTAAAGCCTGAGGCCACCAGCCCAGGTTTACAGTTTTTACCTATGGTTTGCCGGCGCTTGGCTGGAGAGCAGCTAGAAGGTATGCGGTTAAGCCACAGCAGCCTGCTCCGGTGGCCCGGATCTCAAGGCGCGGCAGGATGAAGGCTGGAGAGAGACATCAGTGTTGCTCTCCCCCAGCCGGCACACAGAGCGCCATCCCCTGAGCTAGAGCAGGCTCTGTGCAGGGCACTTTATGGAGTCAGACCGGCTGATGTTTATTTATAGAGGTAGGTAGCCTCGCGGACACCGGGGGGGGGGGCAGCCGCTCACCACCCAGTCAGGGCGCCATGGTTACTGCGTCCACCCGCCCCCGTCGGACTGGCACTGAACGAAACCAGCATCCCCCGGGATCCAGAGTGTAAGACGAGTCCACAACGGGATTCCTGAGAGCGGAAGAAGGCGCGGTTCCCGTGGAAGGAGCTCAGACCGCGTCGGCATTCAGCAACCCGCAGTAACCACGGACACGTCCACTGGCCCACTCTGTCCACTCTGCAGAGCGGTTGTGAACGAACGGGAAACGAGCCGTGAGAAGATGAACTGGCGCAAACCGGTCTGGAAACAAAGAGCGTGAGGGTGGCGTGTCCACAGGGTGGAGCCGGGCGGGGCCGGGCTCAGGAAGCGCCGTGCTTCAGCCTCTGCCCTGTTTACAGGCAGGAAATGTTTGCTCCGCGAAAGGGAAGGAACCCGGCTGGCCTGTGCGGTAAACACCGGCACAGCGTCCTGATGGTCACGCAGACGGGCGCCGTGTATTTCTGGGGATCTTTGGAGGACGCGTGTATCACAGTAAGACAAGCACCTCCCTCACACCGCACCAGACCATGGAGCTGGACGAAAAGAGGCGATCGCAAGAAGGTATAGCACCTGAACAACCAGTGGCCCCGGGGCCATATTCCACGTAGCACTGGCGCCAGGCCGTGAGGAATGGGGATCTCGGGTACCAGATCAGGCCGCTCGGTGATTCACGCTGCACTGGGGCACAGGGCTGAGATGCAGAGTGACATAAACACAGGGCAGACATCAGCGCCACACATGGCAGAAAGGCCCAGGGCACGAGGGAGGGTACACACAGACATGGCAGGAACGCCCCTCGTGGATCCAGAGGTGTGGAATGAAGCCAGAGGAAGCGGAAAACAGGACGGAGGGGCAGCAGCGGACTCCCACTTTCTACAGTACACCACTCATCTCAACTCCACCAGAATATCCGAGCTGACTGGCTAGTTTGGGCTGGGCAGTACATTTATGAGCCTTAGGTAACCAGTGGTTTAGCGGTTAGGGTAATCGTGGGAAGGACCAATGGTGACAGTATCAGCCTTCATAACCAAGCCAATGTCACACGCCATTTTAACTGGTCGCAGTTTTCCATGTTATCAAATGTTTCCCTCAAGGTGTAACAACCACCAGTCATAAAATATTAAAGAACAGAACTACGGAGATTTATGAGTGCTGAGAGGTGTAAAAGATGACAGCAACAAGGCCGTCTTCACACAGAATAATCCAAACGAAGATGAGAAATTACCAGACATAAACTGCACAGCACTGCATGGGCTGAATCCCTCATTACCAAGCATGACGTTTACAGCCGCACGTTCTGTGAACGCTCAGATGACAAGAAGAGAAGACGTGAAGTCGACAGCAGTAAGTCGTCGCTCCCAGGTCCACCAGAGCCACAGTAAAGCTCACTGTCATTCTCAATACTGAACACTAAAAGAAGTACACACCAGGTAAACATTCATCAGATGGATTTTAAAAATCTTTTATTGTACTTCAGGGTACTTCATCGTTTCACATTCCACATTTGAAATTTCTGAAATTAAAAGATTGGACTGCTCAAATGCAAAATACACAACTGGTGAATTTTGCTGTAACCCTGGACACATGACTGATGTCAGCTACTAGTTCATTCATCCTTTAACTGGGAGGAAGGTAAAACGGCAAAAACAGCAGAGCGATAAAACCCCTCATATCAGACATTTGTTCTGAATTCCGTGGAACAGGCACAGAACTCCACCCTCAGTTCATGTGGAGTCGATCATGCCACATGGGCCACCGATCCTGTGGATACAACCGGACATTTTATCGGTCGGCTGGTTCATCACCACATCTGACTAACCGACTCCAGTTACAAAAACACAACGCATCCTTTTGGGCTTGGTGTGAAGTGGTCCATGCAGACTGGTGTGTTTATTTTTAAATCCCATTGCGCATCTTTTCAGTCACGAAAAAAATCTGACTGGGTGTGAAAAAGACTTAAACGCAGATCTGGCATCAGGCAGATCCACAGCAGACTCACACAGAGAGCTTCAGAGAGGCGTACGGGGTCCGAGGACCCCGGTGCTGGGAGTGCCGAAACCGGAGGGCAGCTTTCATGTGTGCCTGAGGTCCCGCTCGGGAAACGCTCCCCTCACACACACTCTCGTACCCTAGTCTCTCGACTTATCCATACGCAGACAGAACCACGTGACGCGGAGCCCAAGTGCCACCCTTCAGGGCCCCACTCCTCAGAAGCAGCCCACTGAAACAAAAGACGCCTCTTATATAACAGCCATGGCTCTGACCCCCCAAGGCAGGACTACACGTGAGCCATTAGCAGGCCGATTCTAACGTGTGGGGAACCGTGACAATCGCATGTAGCCATGAGGAAATAGAACCTTCGACCACAGGCAGACTCGTGAGCCATGGGATCCCGGGCGACCCCAATAGTGCTAGACCATAATATGCCAAAGAGGAAAGACCCAGACGGTCAACTGAATTTCATTTCTGCTTTTTCCCACTCTTCCGTTTTTTCTTGACGGTGCTTCCTCATCAAACACAGGGGCATTTGGTACAGCCGTCGGTTCCGTGTGGCGAGACTCAGGTGACTCACCTGCAGACTCACCTGCAAAGAACCCGCACCTAGAGTTCGGGTTCTGCAAACACCAGGTTTCCTCCAGGCTTGGAAAGTTCCACACTGACGCAACACGACTGAAGCTGCCAGTTTGAACAGAACAATACACATTAAAAATAGATGTTAAAAACGAAAGCCATACAGCATACAAAAACCCAAGGCTTGCAGGCCAGTGACCTGATGTCCACACCAATATGCGCTCCGTCGGCGAGAGATAACAGCACCTAACAGAAACCTCTGCCCCAGAGTGCTTCCTTCAACCTCTTAAATCACCTTACCGCCCCAGTGCATTCTGGGTTAAACCTTTAAACACCACATTCCATTGGCTGGAGGAGTTCTGGGCAGTCGTCCTCACTCCGATCACTATGCTCCATGTTTGCCCTCGTTGTTTCAGTAAGCGGGTAAACGCACCGTTTCTGCTCCGTGCTGCAGACTTACTGCCAAGCAGAGAATTCGGCCTGCCATGCGATGGCCATCCTTCCCCGTGGCCACGATGTACACAAAACACAAATAATGACATGGGTGACGTTTCATAAGAGGTACGTCTTCGACCTGGAAACACTTCAGCACAGCACGACGATGCAGACCGCATTCAGCCGTCTGGAATGGAGGATAAGTGTGCCAGCATGCCAGGTGACCACAGGCAAATACCACCATGAAAGGAAAGCTGCTTAAGACCTACAGTTAGTCTTAGCTAGGATGACGAGCTACCTGCCTCCATTTATTCACTATCGCCTCACACCCAGAGCAGACACTGGGTCCCAGCTCCTGCTTAGGGGCATGAACAGACAAACACTAGTGTAGATTGGATGGAACCTGCTGTTGGACCTTCAAGGGACCTCGCCAGTGGAGAATCACGCACACAAGTGACAACATACAATGGCAAACAAATCGAGCCCCACATACACTCCAAGCTAGCCAACCAAATAACTCCACCGGTCCCCGTGAGGTACTTACTGGCTGGAGACGGCGTGCTGTAGCCACTGACAGGAAGCCCTGGCATCGTGGGCGGAGACAGCCCCCCCAGCACGTGGGGGAAGAAGTAGGAGTAGTGAGGCACAGGGAAGCCATTGAGGTGGGGGCCGGAGTTGCCCTTGCCGGAGGACATGGCTGCACTGAAAAGGGCGGGGCGAGGGCTCCTGCGTTCAGTCTGCCATACAGGTGGCCCACGGTAACTGGGTCGGGACACACAGCGTCACTGAGCTCACGGGAGGAGGGGCTAGGCAGGAGGGGCAGGACGAGGGCAGCGTCAGGAATCCAGGTGATCACGTCAAATCAAGCTGCCCCGCCCATGTGGGTGCCTCACTGGGGGGAGGGGCGGCAGTACCAGATGAGGGTGCGGCACGGTGCCGGCGATCACATGACGTGCCCCGGCCACCTGTCTCGCACGCTGCTCTCCGAGTTCCGGTGCTCCAGGATCTGTCGCCTAGAAAAGAGAGAGAGGAAGAGGTCAGATTCGAAAACTGAATTAACTGCACAAGATCGACTCCCAACCTGAGCAAGAACATCTTCTTGGAGATAATGGGCGCGGGAGCCTCCACCCTAACATCACAGAAGCTGCAGCTGGAGCATCGTTATAACACTGGGCCTCGTTATGCAGCCTCGGCAGACGCTCATCAATAATTAGAGCACCCAGAGTCCCGGGGCTTCCAAAAAGGCATCATTTACCACAGCTGAGGCAGCCCCTCTGCACAGCAGCGTCACGACGAAGGTTCAGCACCAGAACGGAGCCGGCAGGTATGGCATTTAACCACATATAAGGGAGCACAGACAAACGGTTAAAGGACGGCTGTCGGGGGGGGGCGCGGCTGACTGCCCTGACAGCCCTATCCCCAGGGGGCTGCTCCCCCCACCAAACACAGCCCACACCGGTCCCCCGAGCCATCACTCTCGTTCGGTCTGACCGCAGTCACGCCGCATTAATGGCTCTCCTGCTGGGCCCCGGAGCCCCACCATCCAGCACTCCATCAGTTACTGTCAGGTAACCTCCTGCTCAGCAAGCCTCTACACCTCCACAGGTGGGGAGGTGACCCGGCCAGTCCCATTAGCGTGCACACACACGCACACACACACCCAAAACAGAGGCCTCAAATTGACAGAGTCTGCAAAGCTATAAAGAGGCCAGACAGGCGGTTCCCTGTGTCTCGAGTGAGGAGACGAGAGGATGTTGCAGAGGACTGACGAAACAGAGTCAGGTGCAATTTCTCGACCGCTTCCCGGGGCCATCAGCAGGACGAAATAACCTCACTCTGAGAAGACCCGCCAGCGACAGGGGCGATTCTGGGGGGGCCCGCGTGTGGCAGACATGCTCCTCGCCATAACAGCAGACCTGCAGGACGCACGCTTTCGCGAGCCGTCAGAGCTTTGGCTGCATGTGTGTGATGATCTGTCACCGGGCCGCAAAACCGAGAAACTCAGAGGTGGTTACCGCTTCACGGTGTGATGCGGTGATGGACCGCCCGCACCAGCCCCCGCCTCGAACCTTACGTAACCGGCCTGCTTAGCTGTGCGTTTGTCAGTCTCCGGTAACGCGGAAAGAGAAGCTCTTGCAGCTGGGTACAACATCGCTGCTCATCTATGGCGTCGCCGGCAGATTCCAGCCACAGAAAAGGATTATGGGCCAGGAGCATCCTGGGCTGCAGAAGGCTCCACTAACCCTGTACACGGCCCCCCCCTTCCCCGAATATGTTTGGCGAGCCACTGTGAGGGCGTCCCTCCAGTAGACTGGACATGTCTATATCGATTCTCCACCCTTTTCAGCGTTCCCTGGGGGGACGGGGGCTGCTGCACCTACCCCCCGTACATGTGATGTGACCGGAGGGCCCCCTAGCGACACACCCTGGAAACACGGCCACATCTATGTGGCACCTGTGCAGTTACATGACAAACACACACCTCTACTGGAAGGCGACCGTCAGAAAGAGCGTCCCGTGCTGCTGGATTCACGCTCCCGTGCTTTTCGGAAGATGCCTCTCTGGTATCCATTTCATTAAAAACTGCATCTCAGCCAAGGACACCGTGCCAGCGGGACATATGCACAGAGAGGTGTTGAGCTCCCACGCTGGCATGAACACACACACACCTCAGACACAGAAAGAGGCTCGTCCTGCCATTTTCTGAGTCCCCTGAGTTCAAAGCCAAGTGCCCTGCGGTCGGCACCAATCACCATAAGGTCAGAGATACTGCAGCCTTCCGGGGGACAGGTTCACATGGATGGATGCAGCACGGAGCTCCCACAGGCATGTCCTTAACCAGGCTTCCCCTTACGGCCAGATGTTCTGTTCAGCGGTGACCACGCCATGTGGGACAGAGGTTATCTGACATCTCTGTCCCTTGTATGTGTGTCTGAGCTGCATTCTCCACACACAGCATTTCCTCAGCCCCCTCTCCGTGCGTTTACTCCACAAACAGACATTTATTCCACAAATGTGTCGGCCGGGGGGACGGGGTGGGGGTGCGAGCTGTAACTTAATGAAAACTGACAGCCAATGCTAAATAAATAATCGAAAAGCAGCAACTGGGGGCCGGGGGAGGGGGCAGCCTGCGCTTTCAAAGAGCGTCTGTAGGGAATGGCAAACAAGTACAAATAAAGAGGTCACTGTCAACTACGGCAAGCAGGAAGGGACAGATTGCTCCTCAGCAGCCCGCAGACAGACAGCGCGCATTCAAGGCCTGGTGGGCTGAACACTTCCTCGCTCTTGTGTTAATGACCAGCCTGTCTGCATGATTACTGCAAACAAGAAGATCTCAAACAGCCGACCGCGGGGTTTTCAACATGAGAAGAAAGCCTGTCGGTCAATCGCCACTCTCTGTGCGATACAGTAAAGGCTAATTTTTCAGACAGCCGAAAACCTCGGCTGCATATCAAACTGAAGTAAATCACATCAAAACTGTAGCAGACGTAAAACTTGCAGGGTGGCTTTCAAATAAGACATCATGGGTAATGGGTTCCATTCATGGGCCAAAATGTGGCCTGGAGGGGGCGCCGGCGTGCAGGCAAGAAGGAACCAATGGGGCGGCTGAGGATCTGCTGCACGAGCTTCAGTCCATCAGGCAAAGGGGACCGGGAAAGTTCTGCCTATATCAAACAGGTCAGCCTTTAATTACATGAAAAGGCACCTGGCGAACTAGCTAGGGACGGTCACAGCCACACATAGGCTAAGGGATCCCCGCCCATTACGGCCTCCGGCGCCTCCCCCCCAAGGATCCCCTGACTCGCCTCGTTATTCAGCCACTTTTCCTCAAATGGAGGCTGCCATGGAGGCCAGAGGCCTTTCAGATACACGGCAGCGCAGGGGAGTTCAGGCAAATCGCCGGCTGTTTTCACTCGTCTACAGGGTCAACGTTCTGGGGGCCATGCAGTCAGCATAAACACACACACACACACACACACACACACACACACACACACACACACACACACACACACACACTCCCCAGGGCATGGTACTGGACCCGCGTGGAGAAGGGAGATTCCGCCCCCCCCCCCCTCCTGAGTC
>JAACJT020000075.1:21438895-21458550 GCA_009936485.2 Gymnarchus niloticus | reverse complement strand
CCACCCGGGCCCACCCCCACAGAACCCCACCCCCCCCCCCCCCCCCCCCCCCACCCCCCCGGGAAACCCCCCCCCCCCCCCCCCCCCCCCCCCCCCGCCCGCTGCTCTTCCTTTCCTCCCCCCCCCCCCCCCCCCTTCTGTCACTGTTAATGTTCCAGAACCAGCAGGGAGTTTGAGAGACCTCAGGCAAGACGCCGTTAGAGCAAAATCCTAATCTGCGGGAGCCGTGGAGAGACGCAGGCGAGGGGGGAGGCGGGGCCTGGGGGATGGCGGGAAGCAAGCCCACGCTCCAACGGCTCCCCGACGTTACAGATGCCACTCTATATAGCGCACCACGTCCCGAGAGACCTTTTCATTACGTGGAGGCGTCTCGCAATCGATACGAGCAAAATCAAATTACAAACTGCAGCCCTATAAATATCGCTTTTAAAATAGATGCTTTTTGGGGCCTTTGAAGGCCGTTTCTAGGCAAAGAACAGTACGGGCGAGGCTATGACAATCACAGCCCGGTGCGCCAGTTCTCAGCTCACCACTGCCACTGGTGGACATGGTGATAGGTCAACTCGTACAGCTCTGTGACGTTCACATGAACATGTGGCGGAGACAGATCTTGCGACGGTCATGCCTTCACGTGTACTTGGCTGGATCCTCCAAGTCCCACAAAATGCCTCTTAAGTCAATACTGATGCCTTCACTAATTCCAGACCAGCCGTTGTTCATCATGAACTCTGCTCCTTGCCCAACAAATAAGAGACGGATGACTGGCACCGTTCAGCGGCCAGCACGGGGCTGCTCCGAGAGCAGATACACAGACACGATCAATCGAACGACACACCAGTAATGACTCGGATGTTCAATGGTATCCCAGAGTTACTCAATATACGATTTCAGTGCTGTCATAATGAATTAAGTGCTGGGCTCTCTTCCGAAATACAGGCAGAGTGTTTGATCAATGTCGTTTCGAGTTACCGATTTTAGGAAACATGTTTTAAACGTGGGGGCCACCGTTTTCCCCAATCGCCCCGCAGGTACCCACCCAGGAGTCTGAAAGGCTCCGTTCAATAAGCGTGCCGCTAAGGGCCTGTTGGCACAGTATCTCAGAGCAGATTCGCATGCTGGAGGCATCTTCAGATGTGCTGGACTGAAGAATTAACCATGGAGGGCAGCGTCTGTGCACAAGGACCAGGGGGCCCTGTGTGGATCACTGCTAATTGATGTCATTATTACCGTTATGATTAGTGTCCTGAAAAACAGTCTTGGCTGGGGTTGGCTCTCAAAAGAAGAAAAAGACATTCAGATTCTGTGGCACAGAGCGGGACAAGGGTGCAGATGAGTTGAGCGGGGGGGAAGCCCAGGGGGGTCATTTCTCTCACCGTCAGCCCCACCCTTCCCTGACCAGGATGCTTCCAAGGGCAATTACCGAGAACCACTTCATCACGGACTGCGAGACAGGCGCTGACGGGCCTCATCCAAACAAATGATGCTGGGGGTCGAGGTTGCAGGCCTGCCTCTGAGGTTGCCCAGCTCGCCACGCCACATTAGGCCCAGCTAAAAAGCCACCCCCCCCCACAAATGGACCGTTCATCAGCAGGGGGGAGTACACTGCTGTCACTGGCCTCTGTGTGTGTGTGTGTGTGTGTGTGTGAGTGTGAATGTCCATGCAGACAGTAAACCCTAAAGACAGACTTTTTAATGGAAAAAAATAATTATACAAACCTAAATTTTTTTATCTGCTGTTTGGTTTAAAGGCCTGTTGCTGCGCAATTAAAGCATCGAAAATTCGGTAGTGAAGCCCTCTACATGTGGCCGTGTGCACCCACATTTCAACATCACCCCTCTCCCATGATGCCACGATAGATGGGACAGCACATGACAACACGGTGCACCCCGTGGATGCATTAGTACACGCAGGTTAGGCCGTCCTGACCCCTGAGCTCCAGTCCTCTCCACGGCTGGCTAAGCAGGGTCACAGGCAGCCTTTACCCAGGCCAGGGATGGTTCTCTCTCTCTCTCTGTCAAAAAGAGGAGGCCACTTGGATGTGACTGAACACCTCATTGCTGAGGGTCAAGCATTAACTGTGTGCAGTGCCCTGGTAACTAAAATTTAAACTGCACATAGCAGCCAAAACCCAAGGCAGTAGTCTAGAGGTGAAAGGGAAGAGCCTGAGGTTCGAGGAACTCACAGCTGAACCAGTCCAGGCCGCCTCTCCTCCATCGCGTTCCTCTTCCTGCCTGCTCTCCCCTTCCCCAAATGAGGCAGTCGCCTGTTTCCATCACCCACCACATCTTAATCCTTTTGTTTTTTTTCCCACACCTCCCCGTGACGGCCAGGGCAGGAAAATGGAAGATGAAGGCGAGGTGGCGTGCACGCAGCGTAGCAAGCGGCGAGGGGCCGCCGCTGGACGTCGTCACAGGGCACCACAGACATCTTTGCGATATGGGACACTTTATTTTTCTGACCGTTCAGGAGCCCCCAATGGCATTTCAAAGGCTGCTGGACTGGAAAGAAGACCCCCCTCCAGTGTCAGAAGATCACCTGCCATCAATCAGGGAGCTCAGAGCTTCAGGTGAGGGCTGATAGCGGGGGGGGGGACAGCTCTGCCTTTTTAGCACCCTGGATTGCATTTAGTCGGCCAGATGAACCAGGTGGGGGTCTGGAAGAGGACTGATGGCCGGGTGCATGACAAACGACTTTAGCAGAAGGCCCTGCGACGTTTATGTTTCATGTCGTAATGGACGCTGACCCCAGGGGTCAGGAGGGCAATGAGGCGAGGGCCCATTCCAGGACAGACCCCTCCCCCTCGTAACCCAAGTCAATCCAAACAGACCCCCCCCCAGACACCACTGCAGCCCAGGGAGAAAAAAAGGACAAAAAAAGAAATGGAGGATCAGCGATGGCACATTCCTGCCTTATCTGTAGGGCTTCACCAGCAGGCCTTTTTGGAGGAGGGGGTTGGGGGTCCGCATTCAGTTTATTTAGTGCTTCGGAACGCGCTAGCCTGGATGAGCGGCACCGAGACGAGCTATGGAGCGGAACCGTCTGACATGACGGCGTCACGGAGCACAAACAGTATCACCAGGAAGCCGAGAGACACTCACAAGGGATGTGGCGTCCCCAGATTTAAAAATGGGCGACGAGAAGAGGAGCCACGTAGAACCACGGAAACCGAAGGGGGGGGGGAGCAGTGGGCCAAGCGCAGCCTGTCAGCGGATGTCGCCTACGGGCACTTTGCCCGGCCTGCCAGGCTGCCCAGTGTCACCTGGACACATGACGAGGGCCAGGTGGCTCTTACAGCGGTCGGGGAAGGGCGTCACCGCTTGGCGAACAAGCGCAGCGGGAAGAGGGGCTGGGGGGGATGCTGTCAGATGGCCCACTGCAGCCATGCATGTTTCAATGCAGAAACAAAGCTTGGCTCGGCCTTGGCAGGACAAACGCTCTCCTTATTAATGGGGAAAAAAAAAAAACAAAAAAAAACAGGCTTTAAATGCTGGCTAGACAGCCGTCAGAACGAGCCGAGGAACACAGCCTCATACACTACATGCCCTTTTGTTAAATTACAGAAATAAACCGTTTTCACTGCAGGACAAGTCAGAGGACCAGTTTGCAGTCTAGCATGTGAAAAAGTTATCTATCCGAGCTTTTCCGTTTCCACCTGAGGCCCCCAGAAGTTAAGGTATTGTGGGTATCAAATGACGGATTAGACCACTGGCCATCAAGAAACGAGGGGCATCTGAAGTCAAGCCTCTGTTGCAGAGGGATGCAGTCTGACTACAAAAGAATAAGAAATGAAAGTCCTTTTCATTCGTAACATGTGGCAGTCTTGTTTGGGCCCACGTAGGGCGGACCTCCTTCCCCTCGCTCAGCCTCCATTGGTTGATCCCAGTCACGTTTGAACATGATGAGCGAATCCATTCTGCCCCCCAAGCTCATATCCGCATGATCCATCGGCTAAATACGCTCTGCCTGAATGGGCCCGACAGCTTGGAGATGAAGAATTAGGCAAAACTCTTGCGAAAGGTCCTGGCCTGAGCACAGAAAAATCCCTGGGAGGGAAACACAGCCTCTGTCAGGGCATCTGCTTTCTGGATAGGCTCACCAAGGTGGAAACGGGGAGGCTTTTTAAACAAGCAGCCGGGACAGAGAGCAGCGTTAATGAGACCTCAACGGCTCTCTCTCTCTCGACTTACTCTCCTTTAAATCTACAAAACGTCGTCAACCGTGAAGCAAGGCTAGCCAAGAACGGCTTTGTCCACAGAGCTGAAGGAACTCTATGGGTCTGGACTCAACGCAGAGTCCGAGGTGAGAACGGGTGCAGAGCCCAGAAAGGCTGTACAAAAGTCTGATATCCTGGGAACAGATCCTGCATATTTCTGCAAATTGAGCAATGCACATTAAACATGCCCTGCCACCTCCGCTATAATCACCAACTACACAATTAAGAAGCAGCAATACTTACCACAGCTCGTGAAATTTCTGCGTGGCAAGCAGAATAAACTGCATTGTGTAATGGCTGCCTGTAAAAGGCTCGGAAGGATCCGTCACTCCGAAAGGCAAATACACTGATACCAGAAGCACCGCTGACACACCTGGTCTCATGCCCCAGAACAGCACCTGGCTGATATGGGGGGGTCGGCATGAAAACTATACAGAAAATGGTAAAAGGACTTTCATTCAATAAAAATAAATCAACCACACAAAATCACTTCAGTTTAACTCATATTCTACTATTTTTCCCTGCAAATTACTGAATAACTCAAACTGTATATTAATGTTTAAGTAGTACAAGGTTTTACCTATGGTCAATGAATTTATTGAAAGGATTTTTACCGTAAATAAATGCAGCACCTACATTAACAGAGTTCCGGTCCATTACAATTATTGGGCAGTTGCTAGAACTGAGGACGGTTAATTAAAACGCAATTAAAAGGAACAGACACAGCATCATTCTGGCTGACTTTGTTTCAGGACGGATGGGGCAAACTGGAACCATCCTCTTTATTCAAATGGGTTCAAGGGCAATAAACAAACAGCAGACCACTTGGGTGGCAGAGAATGTCAGGCACCAAGCCTGCATACCGGTGAATGTCCATGCGATGAGCCAAAATGCATTTCATTAAGACGGCCTTTAAAATCACTATAACAATGAGTCCTAATGATACCACAAATTATCCTCATTACTGTATCCACCAGAGAACCCTGAACTTAAGCTGAGAGCCTCCAGCCACCGTGAACGAGATTTAAGACCTCTGGAAAGTTCTCTCAGGTAGAAAGCAGCACTCATGCAGCCATCGTGACGTCTGAGCAGACGAGAAAGCTTCACCCACCTATTCACCCAAAATCAGTTTCGTTTTCTCCTTCCCACCTCTGTCTCCACACTCGGTTATCCAGGAACCAGACACCGCGGGCGTTGTTGGCGCAGAATATCGTCTGATTCTGAGATCAAGAAGCTTTTAGAAAGCCAACGCATCAAGGAACACCTGAGGGGACAGTGACAGCGACCACAGTTGTCACACATCACTGCCACATGACAGGAAGGCCCAGCAAGCACAGCTTCTTTGATCCGTCACCACCTGGTGCATCTTTATTACTACAGTATGCCTGTGTTCAGTAGCCCGTCACCTCCCAGGTCTCCCCTCCGTGCGTTCAGTAGCCCGTCACCTCCCAGGTCTCCCCTCTGCGCGTTCAGTAGCCCGTCACCTCCCAGGTCTCCCCTCCGTGTGTTCAGTAGCCCGTCACCTCCCAGGTCTCCCCTCCCAGGTCCCATGTTCTGTGTTCAGTAACCTTTTTTTCTTTTGCTGGCCTGTCACCTTCTCTCTCTCTCTACCCAGTGCATAAATTCCCAGTGCATAAATTCTTATTTTTCTAGAAAAATCACAACTGCTTTAGTCCCAAAGTGAAGCCTTTTTTTTTTTTTATCTTTTGCTGTTATTCATCAAGAGCTTGGCTAGAAAACCAGAGGGGAGAAAATGGGTGTGTGTGTGTGTGTGTGTGTGTGTGTGTGTGTGTGTGTGTGTGTGTGTGTGTGTGTGTGTGTGTGTGTGTGTGTGTAGAGCAGCACATGACCTGTGAAAAACCGCTTTGCAGATCAGGACACAGTAATGACCATAATTAACATGGCTCTGCTAAACCATCAGCAGCCAATCCATGCTGTCTGCCCCACAATGCCGTGTTTTCCAGGGTGACCGAGACATGCTCAGTGTGAGTTGTAGGTTCTCTCACGCCGAGTGAGGCAATTACCTGAACCACCTTTTTTCCAAATCTGTGTCCCACAGGTGCTTCCGCCAGGACCCGCCCGTTCCATCTGTCACTTCTCAAGGTGATTTAGGGATGTTCTCCCCGCTCATCAAGGAACGTGAGGACCAGCCTTGAATAGTGATCCATTGGCACCAAACGCTCTCGAAGGAATCGACGTGTGGCCATTAAAAGGCGCACGGGGCCACGGTCCCTGGCCAATCCGTGCGTGCCCACCACAACCTTTCTGCATGAGTCCAGTGTTGCACTCGGGGGGGGTCACTCTGCCCCTTCTCCCGGGACCTCCAGGAAGGCTCCGGCTCACAGCCGGTGACATCCACGCCCCCTGGCTGGACCATGGGCCGGGCTCAGTCGGCCAGAGAGCATTGTGAGCCCAACCGAATCCCGGCTGCATGACGTCTGACATGTTTTGCATCATACTGCATGGAAAAAAGCAACGACCTTCAGCCGCCAACTCCAAACGCACAGTTCAGTGTGTATCTAGGCAACATCAAGATATTCCGCCACCATAAGCAAAACCGTAGCGAACTGAATACCTGCAGTCTATACGTTTCCTTTAAATGAAGTCACTAGCTATTTATGATCTCAGTAAATCAGAGCAGAGGATCACACTAAAATTAGGGCTTGTAATTCTCTCTCTGACTGGGATAACTGCACGATGGCTGTACTGCAGACCCACCGAAACTTGTACAAGTATGAATGCACTTGGCAGTCGGTGCAACGGCTCAATTTAACTGCTTCACATGTTCGGTGTCCCTACACGTCTTTATTTGTTTGCCCTTTTTCGAAAGAAGATTATTTCTAAAAGGGCATCTTGTATGGGATTAAAACATGCATCCATTCCCCAGAGCGACACAGCCCGAGGCCCTTTCACTGAAGCAGATGGCTCAACGAAACCCCCGGCACAGGGACAATGTGGTAATACTGAAAATCTGCACCGATGAGGAGCATTTGAAAGTTACGGGACCGCTGAGGAGGACAAAGCGGAAGAACGGGGAGCTGGGAGAGCAACAGCCGGACAACGGCTGTCTGCTGGAAAAACAAATTAGGCCGTGAGGAGGAAACAACGTGGCAGAATTTTCAGATCTTCCCCATACAGCACAGCATCATCTGAGTTTGACCCCTGACCCCAATGGGCATCCAATTATCTGCCTTTTCGTCCGTCTGGACAGAACGGGACGCTAATCCAGATGGCACATCCATGCTGACTCTGACAGACGCTGAGCCAGCAGCACTGCCCCCCTTGGACTATACTCACCGCCTGACGGTAGTGGCAAAATCCCTCCCCCGCGCAGAACAGTCACACGTTCCTACAAGTGCGGGTGCGTGAGGTGTAGCCACCGGTCGATTTTGTCATCGCCGGCGTTGCATTTCCTTATATGCCTGATAAAGCACGGCCACAAAACTACGCTACTCTAGACGACACCAGAGAGGACGGTGATAAAATCAGGAGCAGCCTGACAGTATCAGGACTCCATCTGCTCGGCGCCCTCTTCTGAATGCACACCGGCCACCCTGTTTCCTTTGCACACCCTTAAAATTCACCAGAATAAGACTCTTATCGGTAATGAAGACGCCTTCAAAACAGGAAAGGGATTTTCTCAGTTGGCCCTAATAAAACAAGTGGGCCATGGTCAGCACCGACCCCCACTCCAGTCATGTTGGACAGAACGCAGGGCAGCCCCCCAAGTCCACTTCTACAGGAGGCGTAATTAATTTGGGCCTCTCGGTGCCCCCTTCTCATGTTATTACGAGCTGGATTGAAACCCACAATCCGGCCCCCCACTGCTATCGCCAGCTCTGATGAGAAAGTGGGGGGATACCGATGGCCCAAGAGTGGCACCTTCGGCTCCCATCCGTCTCTACAGCTCCGGTCATCAGGAGTCAGCATAATGGTTCATCGACACCAGTTAAATTTTTGTGGTGCTTCCCACACCCGGCCCGAGAGCGGCCCCTTTGGCCGGCCAGTCAATGAACGACGTTATCCTGGCTTGGAGCACGTTGCTGGCCATCGGGGTGTGGGGGCAGGGAAGGCCGGCTCTGGCCCTCAAAGAGCACCGAGGAACCACCAGTCAAGCCCAGGTTAGATGACAACGGGGGACAGCTGTTTGTGTTTGGCAGTGCCAAAATCCCATCAGAGGGCATATGGGGGCTCTGAAGAGGAACTTCAGATCACACGCTTCTGCAAAATAACAAAGGAAAGAAAAGAAAAGCCCTTTTGGTGATGTGCTCCACCAGATTGGCTCGCTGTCGGGGCGATGACTCAGAAGTTAAGCTCCTCCCACCCGACTTCAATCACTGAAAAGTACAGAAATGAGTAGAGTGCAGGAAGAGGGGCCATGGGCTCATCTCACCATGAGCACAGTAGCCACCGTGCGGGGAGGAGCCTGGAAACCTTTTCCTGTTCCGCCATCCGTGCCAATCAGCACGACATTCGAGCTGACTGGCCAGTTGTGAAACATTTTAACCTGCAGTTTTCCTTACTCGACCCAGTGTTCTCTCCCCGTCCTCAGGTGGCTGCATGTTTGCAGACTCCAATTCAAGAGGCCCCCTCTCTCAGAGCCCCCCAGCTCAGATATTCCAAAGCACCACAGAATCTTTGGCACCTCTGCCAGCCTCTTCTTCCAAAAAGCAGCTCCACCTCTGGAAAAAAAAAAAAACCCCAAATAAAAGGCCCCTTTGTTTCATCATAGCCAGGGCTGTTTTTCCGACAATGGCTCTAAGGTTACAGCCAAGCTGCGCGGCGCCTGTCGCATCGGGACGCCAAGCATGGTGCCGCAACTGCGGAAACGCCATCACGGCAGGCCCAACTGTCATAGGAACAGGGAGGAGGAAGGCGGCTATCCGGACATGTGGCCGCAGGGTGCGTGTGTGTGTGTGCGTGTGCGTAGACCCACCTCCTCCTCTTCAGGACGGACAGAGGCCAGCGACAGCCAGCCTCTTAACTGAAACTGTTTGCTGAAAGTAAGTCCCAGGAGAGGAACAGTAGGGAGACCTAACGTGACTCGGGGACCGTCGAGAAGCGGTCCACCTTCTCCCTGGTCTGTGTAGAAATGGCCAGGAGAAGATGTCTTGTCTTAGTGCTTCCCTGACGGCCCCAGAAGACAAACAGGCCATCACAAATCCCACCCCGGCTCTCACGGGACAACAACGAGGTAGGGGGTGGTCAGAAAGTGCAGGACTCACGGCCAGTGTGGTGTGAAGAGAACTTCAGGCCTGGTCCACCAGGTACAGGGGGCTCAGACAAACAGGTCACACTGCCATTAAGCAGCATTTGCAACAGATGGCTCCGGCAGGACATCTGCAGACGAAGACCACGGCCAGACAGGTTTCATGGTGGCGTCACACCACTGCCATCGCTGCCCCCGAGGTGGGGACCAGCCATCAGATGTCACCCCACAGAACAGTGCAGCTCTGGTGTCTGAGGTCTTACCAAACAGACAGGCAAACTCACTGTGGCTAGAGCCAGTGACAGGTTTCAACCTGCGACCTCGGGACGGCGAGGTGGCATCACGATGGCCTCAGTGACCACAGGCGTCTTCACCTGACTGCAGACTGAAACTCGGCGACTTGTTGATGGTCTGATGTCATGACATGTTATCCTGCTGGCACTAACACTACATTTCACACTAGCAAAACAACAACAAACCTCAACTTCACTGGAATTAAAAAGATTCTCCCCTCCGTACTTCCAGAGATGCGACAGGCAAACTCATCTTTATTACACATTTTAACATAAGAAGTTAGCAGACACAAACTCAATTATAGTCAAAAACATCCATTAATTCTTAAAGTGTGCCTATTATTCAATAATCCTGTTTCTGTTAATAAAAATGCAAGCACGGTCCAATGTCACCATCCCATCCGAGGTCCACAGATTGCGGTCACGTGGCCACCCAGGCCAGCTCTACCGACGCACCTGCCTTGTTGAAGCCGAGAGCGGCGAACACGTCCCAGGACCCCCCGAAAGAGGGGGCCATTAATGTGTTTGCCGTTTTCTCATGACATTCAGCTGTGCTTAATTAGGCATTAAGCATAATGAGACGCTGGGCCTGTGTGTGTTTTTTTTCCTTATGTCTTTTATTCATCCCGCCCCCCCCACCCCATTTGTTTTAATTGGTAGTTTAAAGAAAAAGCTTCCGTGGATGGCATGAGGGGACACACACACACACTCTCACACTCAGGAAGGCCTGCCTCCCCTTCCTCCTCTGCCAGAGAGGAAGATGAGAAATGAGCACGAGGAGGAAAAGAAGAGAAGAACAAGAGATGGGGGAGGGGTATCACTGTACAGATGACAGCTCATAGAAAGTAGGACTCCCCAGCACTCTGACACACACACACACGCACGCACGCACACACACACTTGTGCTTCAAAGAAACACCAAACACTCACGGTTCTAAGAATGACAAAAGCCACCTGTTTCAGTGCCAAACCACATGCATTACAGCTCCTGTTTGAGTCAGCACACAGCCCCCCGACCGACCCCAATACTCCAGGGAGACTTTTTATCTGACTGCACACAAGGTTACTTATGCCCCCCATTAGTGCAATGAGGGCCTTCCTGTGGCACAGTGACCACTTCCACACGCCCATCCATCCTCCACTCGGCCCAGGTGGCGTCATGCAGACTTAAAGCAGATGACGAGCGCTTTGGAAACACTCAGAAACATCGCTGACCCCGAGGGAGGAGACGCCAATCCATGACAGCCCGCACTACTAATCCAATAACCTAGTAAGTAGCTGCCCAACAAGTAGCCCCCCCACTGAGCAGGCTCACAGTAACGGCACCGGCTACCGTGTGTGGAACGGAAAAATGCCCCCGGTCAGTCCACCAGCTATCGTTATGCTATCATGTCCTCCGTCTTTCGAAGGGAGAACATTCCAGAAGCCCTGCCTGGAGCGGCACAGCCACGGCTCTCAACAAACAACCTCGAGAACGATCCTGTGACAGAAACGCCGGGCACCTCTTTTCTAGCCCACGTCTCTGGGGTACCCCAGCACAGCCGGACTCTGACAGGTCCTCCGCCGCCACCTGGGACCTGCAGCGCCTCCGTGGCCTAAAAACAGCCACGAGCAGGCCGCGGCGACGACAGGTATCGACACCTGCGACCCTAGCTGCCAGAGGGAGCTGCCTCTCGCAGGGCTGATGGCTGTGTGGGGACCTTCATATGGAAGACACTGTCTGGGGGACTATAATGTAAGAGCAACTTCTGTTTGCCGCCATCCTTGGGAAAGGAAGCCCAGAATCCCCACGCAAAGAGTTAAATAAACGAGATCGTCTGCCCGGCTCGGCTGGACGTGGCCGAACCCCTATGTAAGGGAGCAAAGACTTCTTTAGAACGGTGCACTGCAGACAGGAGTCTCTGTCAGGCATCGGCAGGGCACCTACGAGCATCAGGCAGCAGGAGCCAGGCCAGCCGGCCGCCTGGTAAAAGGCGAGGCTTTCACGGTGATGAACGGCACCACTCAGAAACAAGTGAGCAGGGAGAGTCGGTTGGGATGCCACGGCGGAAGACGGAATTTCCAGCTGTCTGACGCATCATCCATCATCAGAGAACGACCTTGAAGACACTTCACCGGCAGACACACGCCGTAGGAGACAGGCCAGCCCTGACCGGAGGCTCTTCTGAATACCGGCCTTCCGCCCAAACCACGCCGGCACTACTGGAAGAGCAAGAAGCGGGCAGCCGTAAACGTCAGACATTCACCTACGGAGGCTCATGTGAGCACAGCAGTATGGAGCTCAAACCAACTGAAGGGTGCTGTGCTTCAGTGAAGCCAGCCTGACTACAGGAGTCTTCATCACCTGACTGTTTATTTCTAGGTCAGTTAAAATAGACATTTCCATTAAATTCAGGGATCATTAGGAAGCTATCCTTAAAGTAAAATAACACGGTGTTGCCAAAACCATCCCCGCCTTCGGGGGTCTCCGAATCGGCACTCAAACCCATGCCACCCTTTCGGACTACATGCACGTGGCCACCATGAAGGATTGGCTCTCTCCTAGGCAGCCCTGTGAACGGGACTGCCCCGAGCAGCACACGGAGACAAAGGGAACAGCGACAGGGGCACCTTTACGGTCGTGAGACCTGGATGCAGGCGATACCCCCCCCAAAAGCCCCAAATCTACGAAAGATGCAGGGAGTAACAAAAGGACAGCCTAATGGGCCGGTGTAATCCTCACCCCCCCGTGGGCCCATTGTCATGCTAATCTGCATAATTGTTTCGGTTTTACTGGCCTGGTTGGAAATGATTTAGGGTGACAGAGCCGGTCTCCGAGGACCTTTTATTTTGGGGCCATATATCACAAGACTCATTAATCTATTAGCCCCTCTGAGCCACCTGTCACACAGCTACCCAAACACACATTCCCCACCCTGCTGTGTTGCTAGACGACTGCCCCAACCCGTGGCACACTACGCCCTCCCACCCCCTCTGCTCGGCCCCCTGCCCTTCGCTGGCGGTCAATATCGATTAATCACATTGACAGCTGACTGAATCACATCATGGTCACCCGAAAGGCTGGAAGACCGAGAGGCCCTTCCGGTTGGGGTTACGAGGAGAGACGCGAGAACACAGGAAAGAAGAGCCATCAAGGAGCAAATGGGGGCCGAGATGCCCGACGGGACCCCCGAGCGGCTGGGATACATGAAGAGTGGTCCAGCGGGGTCTCAGTCACCCATCCCCCGAATCACTGTGTCTTTCGGCGTCCCGGCCCAGAAGGGTTTAGATCGCCAAATGGCAGTACATGGCAAGCGCTAACGTATCATGATTGAAAAGGACCAGCATGCCTCAGCCTGTCGCTGCGGTCTTCGGAGACCGAGGCTCCACGTGATGACTCTCCTTTCATCATTGCTACAGATGTTTTCTGAGGGTATTTTATGCTAATTTTCCCTTATAAGGCTCTTTTTTCAATCACCCCCCCCACCCTCAAGCGGCACCCATTCTCTTCATCCGACTTTGTTACTGGGAACCAGTTCTTCAAAGCATCTGCAAAGACACTGAGGCTAAAATTAGAACTAAATCCCCGAACCTCCATGGGAGGATGTGGGGAAAGCAGATTTGTCTAGCCCCAATTTAGACTCTTCCCTGGAAAAAAAAAAAGGCAATTTAGTGACACGCTATGACCCAAACCAGACCCACATTTACCAGGACAAGTGATTTAGGGACGAAATCACGGAACTCACGTCCACTGCTTCAGAGCTGACTCTGGTCACAGCTCCCTTCTGCTACAGAAGGAGACCAAGCTTTACTCTCCCTTCTCAGACAGGTGTCACGAGCTGATAGAACCAAGTACCCGATTACACGTGTACTTCTGTCCCCAGGACAGCGAGTTAAAGTGAGGGAAGTCTCACCTGAACTCCTGCAGTAATGTAGTGGATGATAGTAATATCAGTGCGGAAAGAAATATTTAAAAAAAAAAAACACGCACGATAAAAAAGCCATATTCAAATAACCAGATATAAATAGTGATAAATACTAGGGTCGGGTCGTTTCCACGTCATAAGTAGCATAACCATGAAACGTGTTCAAACTGTGAAACATAGGAATCGTTATGAAACAAAATGCCAGTCTGCCAACGATAAGCGAGGTTTGTCCATGTGCCTCGTCGGATTACACCTTTATTTTTTTCCAACGACCGAACCGATGTTTTTGGCCAGTATTGGGACTGACACTGAATACAGTTTACTATTTATGCAACCAGAGTCACTCTACTTAACAGACACCAAAGGAAGATTATTTAAGTGACGAGAGAAGCCACTCACTAGCAGCCGGAGACACTGTAAGGTAACTTTGACATCACTGTGCTGACAGAACAGAGACCATAAATGTACCGAGACAGCCCACACTACCGCTTTTGGGAAAATAATTTCATATCTAAAAATCCTTACTTAATGATAAGCATGCTTTGAGCCGGTATCCATTCATTTATTGTGAATTAAGTTAACATGTAGCGCTGTTGAAATGAAAGAAAGCGATTCTGGAAAACAATCAACGTGTTCAGCTGCACATAATACATAACTGGAAGCCTGTTTATTTACGAAAAATTACCATAGCTGTTGTTTTGCAACTCTTAATGGACAAATGTGCTGGACATCATCAAGTTTTTATTAAATTGCACGTTTAAAAAATTTGTATTTCCCAAAAACTGAACACTCGAGAAATTTCAGCCAAATATTCAAATATGAAAATATTCCAAAGCGGCAGCCCCCTTTACTATGCACTGTCAATCAAAGCCCGCAACCAACGAAGTAAACCAAATGGGAAGTGGGCGGGCTCTGCTTGTGACTGACAGTGCACTGTGATTTCATCCACCATGGCTGTTCCAGACAGGAGGTCAGGGGCAGATGCCAGGGTCAACCGCAGGAGCTGCGCCCAAGTGCCATAACTCACCATGGCACTGCTGAGGAGCAGAGGCAGGAAGAAAAACTTAATTTGTAAATCATCCAACCACTGAGAAAGACACTGGATGAAACAGAACAACCAGGAGAAGATTTGTTTATCTTGTTAACCAAGTATTACGTATCACAGGAGCTCCACCATAGGCGCCATACCTTCTGCCCAGCCAGTGTCCAGCCTAATCCCCTCTCTTCCCGTTCCCCAAAATCCCCTTCCCTCCCAGCTGATCTATGTGGTGAGCTGCGAGCAGCTAGTGTTTACTCTAGAGCCCCGCCCCCCTTCGCATCTAGCGCAGTCGAAGTGCGTTCTTTACACCGCGGACAGAAAAGCCAGCTGAGTCCTGCGACCCCCCTTCCCAAATTAGCCGAGCAGTTTAAGAGAACCTCAGGCGGTTCCTGATATCTTCCTGGAGACATCCCAGAAAGAAGCCAGCATCACGGCTGGAAACATCACTAAGAGTGAGAAATATTTCATCAAACCTAAAGATTACACGACGGCCGCAAAATAAATAGATCGACAACAACAGAGGGAGATTAAATTGTAGCGGGGTGGTACATCTCCCCAGAGCCTGCAGCTAAGTCAGGCCCCAATCCAGTAAAGGGTTAAAGGCTTTCCGGATGTGAACTGACAGGGACGTGACGTAGGGGCTCCGGGTTGACCTCCACAGGCCAAGAGGTGCTTAACTAATACCGTCCATCACTAGCCGCTGTCAGGTTAGCATATTTTGAACATTTATCACCCCCCGCACACCCCGCCCTCTGGCCCCCACGTCCCACCCCCATGAGCTGCTGCAATCACTTGAAAAAAAAAAATAATAAAGAGAGAGGAGTGTGCCTGCTTATCCGTGAAAGCAAAGCCCAAGGAAGACCAAGTGAAGAGAGCCGGTTAACGTTTAGAGAAAGGAGCTGCAGAAATGTTGCCACACTGCTGCCTTTAATGAGCGCAGACTGGGCTGTACCTCGAGCTCAAATGTCTGCCAACAACAGTAATAAGCCAATGCTTGGTATCAAGGGAGCGTTTTACCTACCCTGATGCGAGGTCTACTTTGCCAAACAGAAAAGCAGAATCGCAATAAGGAGTATATTAATAATCATTTATTACTGTTAATCAGAGGAGAAGAATAAACAAAACAATGTCACAAGTGGCTCTAATTGATAAGACTATGGGCCGAGCTTCCTGTCGGGCCGAGACTCTGGTGGACTCGCGGTGTGTGCCGGGGACACGGTGTTGACGCCCCCCTCCCGTTTTTGGCACTGGTGCAGCACGCTGCTGGCTCCGGGCTCGTACCTCCGCCGCGTGTGTGAGCTCAGCAGTTCTCACTTCCTGGATACCTGCTTAATCATTTATCTGCAGCTGGACAGTTGAGATCGGGGGAGGAAATCAAAACGCCTTCATGGCAATTTGTCCATAGATTGCTCGGTGTTCCCGCCGGTTGCTATGGTTTCCGGGCAAAACTCACAAGGCTTCGACATCAGAACTTTGTAAATGGGAAGTTAAGAGGCGAACCGCAGAGCCACAGTGAAAAATGTAGAGTTAAAAAGGCTTGGGGCAATTGCACAATAAAAAGAAGACGGAAATAAAGAGACCATCAAAAATTTAACTTCTTCCAGAAAAACTGGTACTTTCACAGCACGTTGGTATTCCGGCACACACATCCAAACTCAGACCAGACAGTAGGGAAAAAATGAACACTCCAACAAAACAAAACATCACACTTCCATAAACCTCTGTTAACTATTCACATTCAGCTTGTTCAAAACTGCCAACGATAAAGTAAAACAAACACGAGAGCAGGCAGCTAAACACAGTGGTTTTATTTGACTGTGAAAGGAATGAGAGCTGTAGCGAGGCAAGAAAATCCGGGTCAGAGGCAGCATGGACTAGCCGCTGGCCGTCCGTCCCCTGAAAGGCTCTCCTCACCAGTGGAGTTGGCCATTTTTTCACTGAAGATGGAACTGCGTTCTACATTTCGCTGCACTGTTGTGCGAACAGTCAAATACGTGAACAGTCACGTGAGGGAACCGGGTGAAACTGTCGTAGTAAAGCTATTCGTTTGACAATTACTCAAACGGCAGCTGAAACTGATAGGAGAGACATTCACTTCATTTAAAGCAAGCAATATGACAGCAATGATTAAAGTGGAGGTTAAGGATTCAATTTAGCAATCTGAAGGTTGGGAGGTTTGAGTCCTGGATGAAGTCTCTTTACTTAAACTTCTCAAACTACAGCCTCTCCCATAAAATCCTCTCTAGTGGAAGCTCGCAGCTTAAGATGCCGGTAAAATCATCTGGGACATTAGGCTCAGCCGCATGCCCGGACCGCGTTGATAGGACCACCTCAGACGCGGACCAGACGAGTACCTTTGATCATCGTGTTTTAAAACACCCTTCCAGTCACACTTTGTAAGTTGGTGAGGTTTTTAATTCTTCTCCCACTGTTCTTCCTCGTGCTCTAGTGAGGAGGAAGGCCCTCTAGATCTCTCTACACTCCCTTCTTTTTCGTTCAGCCGCACGAGAGACAGACACGGCTCCTCTCGGCGTTCCACAGCTAGGATTCTCCACGGCTCTTCCCTACCACCGAGGGGAAGTGTGCAAAAAAACCTATGGACTGCATTAACTTAGGAATTTCCCTCCCAAGAGACACCCCCCCACTCCTGACATCCAAAATCACATAAACCGTCTAGGAAACTGGGGGCCCACAAACTACTAGGTGCAGCATTCCCCACGAGTCGAGCACTACGCTCCCCACATGAAAACGTCCTTATCCAATCCCAGTTCTCCAGACAATCCCATTTTCGGCCACACCACCGAACAGCAAGGCTCCTGCTTATCCGCACTTCCCACAGCAAGGATAAATGTAAACAGGACGAATTAACGCGGAACAATGCCGGCAGCACCGAGATGGATTTTCTGCAAATTCATGCCGTTTATTTTGGGCGGGATGCGAAATGGTAGTGGCTCATGCGGTCTCGCTACAGCCTAGACACCTGGGACGGCGCTTAACAGATTCTAAAGAGATTCGGCAGTACACAAAGGCAGTCAGCCAACTACTGTGAAGATCCAGGAAAGAAAGTGGAGGAGAATGAGCATCTTTTGCCCACTGAGCAGCATATTAATCAACCATATCCATGACGGCTCCGGTGTAGACCTGCCCTGTGGCACCTGAGTGTTACCCTGAAGATATGCACAGTGCAAACACACCAGCGGACAGATTAAAGAATCGGGGCAGCAGTGCCACCTAACAGTCGTCCGACACTCAGGGTCTTGGACGTCACACAAATTAAACATTCTGAAAACCTGTACTGGCCACGGGGATCAAGCCGGAAAGCTCTGCAGATCAAGACACTCGCGTCTGCTTCTCACAAGCACAGCTCGAGTTTTGAAGCAAGTGTGCCGTCTGCTTCAGCTGCACCATCGTCAAAAAAAGCATGCCTCCATCGACGGGAGGGTTCGGCCAATCCCTGCACTCAAACTCAACAGAATCAGCTTAAAGACACTCAGCAAATCTGAAGCAAACGTCTGCAGACCTGTGTGGGCTGAGAACAGTACACACAATTTTCATTTACTGTTTTAATAGAACTATAGACAGAGAACTGTGCATTCGGAGTTAACCTCCAGATTTACCAAACACTCAGTTGTACCCGGTCTGAACACACCTCTATCTGCGCTGTTGCCCAAAGCCACCCGCCCAACACCGATCTTCACATGGAGCACGATCACGGTACCATCACACGTCATCCCGTGAGTCGCTGGGGCTCTCAGGAACTTCCCGGTGCACCCAGCACCTTAACAGCAGATGCCAGGCGACACACGCCAAGATTCACGTACCACTACGACTGCTTTCTGAGCAGCTGGTTGGCACACCCACAGTGCTTGGTAATGCTCACTGGTTTAAATTTACCGGCTAATAATGGCACGTTTTTGTGCCAGTCTAACCAGGGACTCATCAGTGACACCGTTTCACCGCAGCACAGATCAGATCTGTTCTCCAAACCATGGACCTTCCAAGCCGGCCCTCCTGTTGGGATGTGTGCCCCACTTCACACCTTCGCGACAGCACCACGGCGGCCCGATCACAGACCCTGGAAGTGGGCTGCCATCCATGCCACCCACTTAATTTGTTTGAACCCCAGAAGTTGGTGGAAAAAGCTTTTAACAGAGGAGTGAAAATATGCCACACACAAGGGGCCTTGGTGGACATGACACCCCCCACCCCAAAGACAGCAAGCGCTGTCACATCAGTCTAATCATCCAGACTTTCTTGACGCCTCAACAGCATTCAAACAGAAACTCGATTATGACTTCTGTAACCTACCTCCCCTGAGCATCTTTCTTTTTAAACTCTGAATGCGCTAAAAATGGACACACCGCTGTTTTATCTACGCTGTGCTCTGGTCACCGCTCACCCATTTTTCTTTGTAAGATGGTGCCCGTATCTTCAGTGTTTTCACATAAGTGAGGCAGCGTCTCACCGCCACCGTGCTTCACAGGTACTTTCCTGTTTACTGCTTTGCGCCACGACCGAACGGCAAGCTGCATGGCAGAAAGACATATACGCCCCTGCTGCGCCGAGAAAGGGATTCCAAGGGTGGAAACGAGACTATTGTCTAACACCCTCCCCATGTGCAGCCAACGCAACGAACACAAATAACGATGGCGGCCTGCATGTAGCTCCCTGGCACGGTGGCGGCATCACCAAACAGAGAAGGCCGCCCCTTTAATTTACCGCGGCACATTTGCCTTCACTCTGCCTCATTTAGCCGCGCCATTCCAGTGGGCAGGCTCCGCCAGCGTTTATCGACACGGCGTGCCACTGGGGAGGGACACAAGAAGGTGGATGGAATGTAAAGTGGATGAGGTTAAAGGTCACATCAGGTGAAAACATACAAATACCCCCCCTGCCCCCCACTCCCTCCCCCCTCCCCCCCCCCCCCTCCCTCCGCCAGCACTCCACTCCCATTTACCCCCTCAATCACCACACACCACTATCAATTCTCAAACT
>JAACJT020000075.1:21423609-21438885 GCA_009936485.2 Gymnarchus niloticus | reverse complement strand
GAAGATGGTATTCCTGTTTGCCTACCCCCCCATACAGAAGATGGTATTCCTATCCTCCTACTCCCCCCTCCCCAAGATGCTCTTCCTGTTTTCCTCTCCCCCCCCCCCCACCATCATATCCAACCCCACCACCCCCCCCCCCCCCCCCCCCCCCAGGACATACTCTACCAAACGGATGGCTTTCTTTACACACTACTCTACAAATAACCAGCAACGATACAGACGAGTCTAATCTGAGGAACCCAGCGCTACAGGGCCCATGGCTGGCAGCAATGAGACCGAGGTGCAGAATGACTGAGCAACAGCTTAGCTAACCAGAGAGACCATCAAGCAACCACACAAAGGGCGATTCATCCCACATGGGCAGCTTTGCAAAATCTAGACCAGCCGGACCAGTCCTGCCTTCCAGTGATGTCACTGTGTGTCCCAACGTCAGTACGGACTGGGCTCGGTCAGACGGCTTTGCCAGCTGGGCAGCAGCTCATAAAAGGGACTTGGCTGAAGAGAGCGAGTAATGATGATGATGATGATGATGATGATGGTGGAGGCTGCAGCCAAGAACACATTACACCCCTCCCTCCTGGTTCTGGGCCATTATCCAGCCATTCTCTGGGAGACGCGGCCACAGATCTAATGCGTTTTCGGCAACTAACTCCAACCGTCCAAGTGAGGTCAGGAGTCACAGAGGCCAATTACCCAGCAGCCCAAGGTGCGATGAAGACGGTATAAAAACACAGCCTGAGTGGTCAATCGGCTTTGTGAACTCCCACAACATACCCACATCAGCAGGACAATAGGTCCAATGTCCCCGTCGTCCTGTTAAGTGGTTGGTGCTGCGAGGTCAAAGGCAGCGTGCTGAGATGAGGGCAGTTAGAAGCAGACATCTCAGGGCAGGGAGGAGAGGGTTAACACGAGACCCCCCACCCCCACCGTTCCATTCAAAGAGAAATATTAACACCGAGTCTCAGGGTGGTGGGGGAGATTAGGATGGGAAGGGTGTGAATCAGATTTTCAGTGACAATGTACTTAAGATGACAGTTTGAAAGGAAGAGCATATCATCTGTCAAACGTAATGGTACTGTCCAGGGAAAATGAAGGAAAACAAAATGGAAGCCATTTATTAGGGGCGCAGAGCACAGCACGGCCGTCTCCTCGCCGATCGCCGCCCCGTGAAAACAAATATATACACAGTCATTATTTATCCGCCCGTTTTCCGGAGAGACGGGTCAGAGCAACCACCATTAAGGCTTGCTTCACACGCCGGAGAGGTAAGACGAGAACTCGTCGCTCGGAGAGGTACAGACCGGTGTCCAGATATCGAAGCAAAAGAAGTCTTCATTGACCAGGAGGGAACAGACACCGGTGACGCACGTCATCAGTTGGGCCACTCGGGCCATCGTTTTATTAACACGGTGAAATTTACAAATGACAATAAGATCCATTATGGAAAACGTTATCAGGCTTAATTACCTTCAAGAGGGGTCACGGCGCAAGGTTAGAGCTGGGCAGGGACACAGGTGAGTTTTATGATGGAGCTGGACGTTAAGTCAGAACATCTGTCAACACTCCCTTTCATAGATCTGTTAAGTTATATTGCGCTTGGGGTTTGCAACATTTCTTCTGTTGTACAGAAGAAGTAACACAATGCAGCTAAACAGAGGGAAACAGAACAGACCTAATTACAGTGAGCGTAAACGACACATTTTCCTAGCGTTACTTAATATGTGTGCTGGGAAGCCGGCACATAGAACAAAGCACCACTAATGAACGTCTATCCTTCTTCTCCCTCTCTTGGCCTCAGCACAAAACATCCTGAGACTAAATTTAATCCGATGCATAATTATCTGAACATTACCAGTAACTCCCATGACGATTCACACCTCAGATTTATTACAGAGGATCTGCTAAGTCTGGTTCGCCGAAGCGTAAAAGAAAACAACCCACCTTCAAAGACGTCAACTTTCAAAGGAAATCTCCCCACCCAACAATGGAGGAGGCTGCTGTATTGCGGCACAGGGCTGAATATGAGAAAGGACCTCAGGACAGAGATGTATATTACAAAACAGTTCATTCCTCAAGACCAAAGGCATTACAGTAGTGGCTACCTGACAAGCTCTGCTGCTAGTATCCATTAACAAATGCACAAAGATACAAAATATTCATGCCTCATATACAAGTCTAAAAACAAAGCAAAACACTCTGATCACATGCCCCATTTTGACAAATTTTGTCCACCCATCCACTCATCCACCTTTCCCTTCGCCCGAACGTGGAAGATTGCGGCTCTGGTGCCTTGAAGATTTCATCGAGCACACAGCACTGCGAAGTTTAAATGCTGGTTCAGAGGCCAACTCACGTGTCACGGCAAGCATTCAAAAGGTACATTTTCACCAGATGGGTCACGACTGGCAAGTCTGAAATGCTACCAGTCAGCAACAGCGGTTGTTCTCAGCAGCCCCAGGAAAACCGCTCTTCTTTCCACTACTAATAGCAGCAATGCTAGGGCGATGACGGAGTAATCATCTCGGCCTTTACGATGCCCAGAAGGTTAAGGTGATGATGATGAAGTTGATCATTTAAAAGATGTGAATTTACATCACCTTATACGCCTGTATTGAGCAAACACTTTATGCTCGAGGTAGAAGACGGCCTGAAAATCAGGCCGAAAGCTGCAGCTTCTCCAGTTCGAGGGAGAAGGTAACCACGTGAAAGGCAGCAAAACATCCTGGGGACTCCTGCAATTTCAGCTCTACATTCATGCGATTGCTGCACTGTATAAAATCCACTTCCTGAACAGGCATGTTCCTGACAAGGATACCACGCCAAGGCTACATACTGCACAAACGCAACAGCTCGCATCTGGTTTCTCCTTTTTGGCCGTACCAGTTAAACCCAAAACGAGCGAAAAAATCCAATTAAGTACAGGAAGGTCCCTCTTCAGGGAGCTCGCCCGAAAGATCAGAGTGCCGCTAGAGGCCGAATCACCAGAGACAGTGGCAAAAATGAAATGGTGACACTTAACCATATTGTAGAGCAGACCAACTGTAATAAGTGGCCAAAATGAATAAGGCAGAAGCAATTTGAGCATGTGGGAGCCATGCAGTGACCTTGATGCCACTCGGATGGCCGGAAGCAGACTCGGAGGCAGCCGCCTCCACCTGAAAGCCGTCAGAAATCAGCCTGGGAGCCTAAAGATGATTCAGGCTTTGGGGAGAATAGCATGCAGGCAGCCAGGCATGTGGACGTTGACCCCAGCCTGACTGAGCCACATAAAGACCAACAAGGCCAGGGTAAACAGCATCAGAGTGACACGTCCTCCACACGATCTCAGCACGCCACCGCTGATCCTCATCTCCACATCACCTGGGATCTGGGCCTTTTCCAGGCTCACTCACAACATGTTCTGATTCCAGGTACCACTGGAGCCCACCACACATCTCATTGTCAGGGTTTGCGTTCATTTCAAGCACCAGGCAAAGAGCCGATAATCCACGTTTAAGCAGTGCACTTTGCAAAAACCAGGACTGGTGCAAGGATCAACGCAATACAGCTTTTCAAATGTCTGACAACCATAAATGACAGTATTACTGAAGGTGATTTATGACTCTGCAAACTAAGCCAAATGTATTTCCACTGAAGTCCCACGCAATATAATTCTAAGTTGTCGGTAATTTCACCATTATGAAAACACAACTTTAGTCAACTGCACTCAGAGAAAAACCTTCCAGTTCCTCACAGCACACTGTGAGGAAAACACACTCGGCTCTCACGCTGCCAACATCCTTGCCAACCAGTAACCAAGCGCAAGATGCACTTTTTAATCATTATTTCTGTGAGAACCAGAGCCCCATTTTTCAAACTGTGGTTTTGATTTGTAGTTTTTTACCTCTCACTCACAAACCACACTGCGAGTGTATCTGACGGAGTCACCAAGGTTGAAGTTCACGGTTCGGAGAGTGCTCACCGCAGCCTCTCGGGAGGCACCTGACACCGTAAAGTACCCGCCTCATCCGTCAGGGCTGTGAAGGAGCCGCGTGTCGAGCTGCTCTCGCCAGTCAACACCTGTTCACGAGCGAACGAGCCAGGATCCCGTAGCTTCTCTGAACCAACCTCTCCAGGCAAGCCGCCCCATCCAACAGACAAACTAATGTGCACTTATGGTCACTTAATCCAGGCCAATGTCAAAAGGAGTTTGACAGATGACAAACCTAGTAAAGGTACAAAAGTTTGGGAGGTACTGAAGGTACAAGCGAGCCAATCGTTTGGTATTGGCAAAGAAACACTTCAGGCGAAGAAATCTTTGAACTGCAGAAATGCTGTCCAGTAGTAGTGGGACAAATGAGGCTTCAAAACCTGTGGTGGGTGGGAGTATCCAGCACAACCAATCAATGCTGGCAATCAGCCTCATTTAGCACCAACATTGATTAGTTAATTCAGGATACTCCCATCCACCATGGGTTTTGAGGCCTCGTTTGTCTTTTCACTACAGAACAGTCTTGCTGACGTCAATGTCCTGTGAATGGACTTTGACAGATCTCACAAAGTCTGCATGAGTCTGTGGATTTAACATAGAGCAGTGCTCCTAAATACCAGTGCCAGATCACAAGCCAATGCCTTCATTCAACTGGGTGTGAAGATGGTCCAAGCCTAACAGACAGGTCTGCAATCTCACAGCTGTGATGTCAGACATTCCATCCCCTAAGATCCCTCTTCACGGCACCTTTTATTCCATTGACTGTAAAATCAAAATGTCAGGTCTTGCATAAAAATACAGGAAGTTGCCAGGAGACCGAGTCTCAGTCATGTTTCTGAGGCAAAAAAAAAAACATCTTATTTCAGAGGGGAAAAGTGCAATCCGGTTCATGTCATGAGGGGAAGGAGCCTATCTGAAGGCAGTGCGCTGACACATTTACCGTCATAAGAAAGTGCAGAGCTGGCGGCCCTTAACTGGCACATCTCACACAAGGAGGAAACCATCTTTCCATAGACACGTCGCTGAAGGCCGAATATCTTCTTCAAAGGCTCTTAACAGGTAGACAGTGGAGGGGAGGGAGGGAAAATAAAAATACATATATACACTTCCTGCCTTGCCAGCAAAACCCAATTTACACAGTATCAGACATACCAACATGCAGGCAAGAAGCTTGTAAAAAAAAAACCCCAAAGAGAAACCAGCCATGGACTTCAACAAACAAAACAAACCACCAACCAAAATGTACTTAAGCTTCCCTGTTTCAATAAAAAGCAGAGGCATTTAACAGGTCCCCCACCCCACTGCCAGCTCCTCCCCACGAAGCCCAGTACGATGACAGCACGCCATTTTAACACCTGCCTTTCTCTGTGCAGTTCTCCAGTACTTCCCAGCAGCCAGGCAGTACTGGCCACGTGCCACCACCATAAAAGGAAAATCATGGGGGGGGCGGGGCTCATCCACGTTCCCAGGTCAAAGATATTAGGTCCGTAGCTCCGAGTTTCTTGCAGAAATTACAACTCCATGCAGGTCACATACGTTACAACTCTACAGCAGGTGTCTGTGATTCACTGTAACGTAGTGGACAGGTTGGGAAAACCCAAGCACTAAATTTGTCACTCAGTGGCTAAGTTTCTCATGCGGGCCCCTGAATGTCATTGCTTGTTAGCACGAAAGGGCATTCAGATCATCAGACAAAATCCTCAACAGAGTTTCTGACAGTCTATGTTTTAGACACCTCAATGATAATGTCATTGTTGTTGGCCACGGCAAGAAAGCAGACACGGGATTGCAAACAAGCTTGGTTACTATGCAACAGCGTTAGTGGAACCCATAGCGAGCGAAAGTTGAATTACACCGATTTATATCTTTATTGTATGGATGATTTTGGATTCGGTCCAAAGGTTACTGTTACAGGCTAGCTGACATATAAAGTTACAGGCCTATCAGTCTGGAACTGTAAAGGACACAGGTTCAGGAATTCAGAACTCAGGAAAGTGGCTTTCTGTCGCCCCGATAGACATGTACCCCTCTAAAGTACACAATGGAAGAACATCAGGGACCCAGACGTCACAGGTCATAGGTGCTATCCTCAGCACCCCGCATTCCTCTGTCTCCCAGGGAAGCAGATCACCCCCACCAGCTACGACCTGAGCAGCCCGCTTCTTTACGAAGATGGGCACCCTCGAAATGCACCGGAGGCTTTCGGCTGAACTTTCACCAAGTGTGTGGACATGGTCCCAAGAATCGGCACTGAAGATGCTTTTGGGCATCTTTACCTCAATTAGGTGTGCTAATGCAAAGAGGACTTGACGTGTGACCAGAAGACGTGTGACCAGGAGACGAGTGACCAGGAGACGTGTGACCAGAAGACGAGTGACCAGAAGACGAGTGACCAGAAGACGAGTGACCAGAAGACGAGTGACCAGAAGACGTGTGACCAGAAGACGAGTGACCAGAAGACGAGTGACCAGAAGACCAGTGACCAGGAGACCAGTGACCAGGAGACCAGTGACCAGAAGACAGTAACCAGAAGACGAGTGACCAGAAGACGAGTGACCAGAAGACCAGTGACCAGAAGACAGTGACCAGGCAGGGACATCCTGCGCTGTATTACCGCCTGTATTACCACGTTTACCCGGCTGTCATGTCTAATTATGCTGCCCTATAAAATAATGCTCCGCCTGTAACTAAGGGCGGTAGATAAGCGGCGCTTTGTGGTAAGAAGATACTTTATGGGGGCTTTTATAACGCTTCACGTAAAGCCAGGAAGCCTCGGGACCCCCGGGAAGGGGCCGTGCCGGCTCATCACCGACCTGCTGCTCTTCATCACGCTCTTCATCATTCCTACGCTTATTTCCTTTTTCTTTCTGGAAACACGCAAAGTGGCCACGCGCAGCCGCCTGCCGGCACGCTGAATCCGAGCTACCAGAGCCGGCGGGTCGGCGAGGGGCTTACCGGGGGGGCACCGGGGAGGCACCGGGTGGGCACCGGGGGGGCACCGGGGGGGCACCGGGTGGCCGCACCGCACCGCTGCTCCAACCGTAAATACCCGGGACCTGTTGACTCCTCCTACCGCTCCGTCGTCTGCCGCCGGCGACAATGGTGGGCTCCACTCGGACGCTGCTCTCTCTTTTTTCCCCCGAATAGATCCGACACGGAGCACCGTCTCCTCAGCGGATGGCGAAGTTGCCGCGGCGCCCGACAGCGGCGGCGGCGGCGGCGGCGACTACGACGACGACGACGACGGCGGCCATCGCGGTCACGTGCTGCGTGTGTGAAACCCGACACTCCGGAGAGCCCGCCCCGCCCCCTCCTCGTATGTCCCGCCTACCTCTCCTTCCAGCGGGCCAATCGGCAGAGAAGCCGCCCCCCCCTCCCTTTCGCTCCACGCCCGCTACTCCTCGTCTATCTCCGCGTCTCGGCCGCGCGCGATATGGCCGAGTGCGCGTGCAGACGTCGCCCTCCTAGAAATGGCATAACTGACTGTAACATCTGTGAAATAACACGTTACCAGTTGTTCAGGAAGTGATTTCAACACATGCACCATACGCACAGTATCTCGGATAAGTCGTAACACTCTAAAAGTAAATGGCAATTGTACTAGGGCGAGGCGTATTTTATGTGAAGTAGGATATTAAGTCTACCATGGCACACGAATGTTGTTTTATGGCCAGATTAAAGATACAGTAAAACATCGAAACATCTTCTCATGCAAAAAGTTGTGGATGTATAATACCTAGAGGGCCATTATCCTAAGAGATACCAGGCACTAAACAGCAAGTCGTCAAGCAAATGGCTTTGGTTACTCTTGTTGTTGAAGTCCTAGCATGCCAGTACCTTTAGTACAAACACCCATCTATCTTCTGACTGCTTATCCAAGCTGGGGTCACAGGGGACCTGGAACCTTTCACAGGCAAGATAGGCCAGACGGATGCCAGCCCATCAAATGCTTCATACTTAGACTGTCTACCAGCAAACAGCCTGACCATATGTGTTTTGATGGGGGGGGGGGGGGAGATTCCACATGTCATGACGAAGACGTGGAAACTCAATACACACACGCAGCAGAGGTCAGTTTCGAACCCCCAGCATGTGAGGCAACAGTGCTACCCTACTGATCCACCCATTTGTCAGAGCATATGACAAACAAATTGGAAAAACATGTGTAGATTTAATTACAGGACTCCTGCTGAATTCCTGCTCTTTATGGGTGATTTTACTCTCAAAAGCACAACGTCTACACTGCAACATTGCTTGGTGAAGCTATGTAAGGGGATGGTCTCGTAGTCTGATGTGAAGCAAGCTTATTTACTAAAACGTAGCCTTTCCCTGGAAGCGATCTTCTCCTGAGAATGGCGGCATGGACGCGAGCCTAATCTGAATGTTTCAATCAACATGCGTATATTAATGTTGAATTAGAGTGTATTCTTTGCCAAGCTTGTTTCATACTTCTCATATGCATGCCATTAGATTAAATGAAACCTTTAACTAGATAGATGAGCAAGGCACCACACCACAGCACTCATGCAGTCGTTTAGAGTTGCATCTCCCCAACTTTAAATCACAACTGGGTCTCGTGTAGTAGTCTGTCTTTGAATTGCCACCCTACGACACTGCCGGAGACACGATCATTGCTTTTAAAGGTTACTGTTCAAAAGAAGCAATGTTCACTGCTCAAAACGGGCCGGGAATTGAGCTGCACTGCTCCCCCACGAAGGTTATAACTGCTGAGTTTATGGGCCGCTTCTCTGCAGGCTACATGTGAATCACGGGGTCCCGCGCTGCCAAAATGGGACTACAGCACAGCGAGACGTGAGCACAGACTACTCCGGCCCACAGCTGGCTCCCTTCCTCACGGCTGTGGTGTGTTAATTGCCTCATTTTAACTGAAAACCCTGGCACCTCCCACCGCGTCGCTGTGCTTCAGAGAAGGAGGATGTCCGAGCCGCATCGGGCATCACACTCAACCAAGGAGAAAGGGAGGGGGCACGTGAGAAGGGAACAGCTCAGGCGGCAGGAGTGGAAGAAAATTTAAAGTCTTTTTTTGTGGAAAGAGATGGCTTCAAGTAAGGGGGCTTCAGTGACAGAGAGACTTCCCAGTCTAAAAGATGTTCCCCTCAGAGTCACTCGAACTAAGCACACGTACCTGTCCCGTCTATCTGTAGCAGGACTTCTGTTAGCTAGGGCTCCTCCCTGCTTCCTCAGCGTTTCTCTGGCATCGGTGGGTGATCTCCGTGGTCCCCCCTCCCCCTGCAGCTGCATCCTGGAAAACCAGTGGTGTCGACACCCTCGAGCAAGATCCTCGTTGTTTCTTGATGCACTTCCTGTCTGAGTCAGAGCTGGCCCCGTATCACATGTCACTGTGCGATGCGTGAAACTCCCATGACTCCGCATGTACAACCGCTCCCTCTGGGCAGTCGGTGGAGAACTCGATCACTCAACAACATCAGTAAACAGCCAGCTGTGTTACCGCTCCATTCTGCAGTCTGATCTGATAACCGAGGACTAGCAATTAAGTCTAACCAGCTGTGTTTTTCATTAGGGCTGAGAGACTGACCCTGCTTTCACTTACTAACACACTAATTTTCAGGCTGTACCATCTGAGACTGAATTTGATTCATTCACATATTGTGTAGAAGATCATCTGCTCATTACATGAATCTTCCTGTGTTAATATGAGGCCTTTTTAAGGGGATTCAACTTGTCCTGGTGGTATCTTAATCCAAGAACACTCAGAGTCAACTAAAAGACTTCGAGAGAGTCAATAGACATGTGGCCTGACATCATTATTGCCTTATGTTAGACACACAAGCCAATACCAGCATGCAGAATTTGGGCTTGGGTTCAAACAGCTGGAGGTGCAGCTATCGTCTTCCTTCACTGTTTTACATTTTTCGAGGCGTCTGGAGGACCCCCAGCAGGTGCCCCAAACCCACTCCAACTTCCTGTGAATTCTGCCACCGTTTTCTGTGCCAGGGCTATTTCCAACATAACATTAGCCACCCCAACAAACGACATGCCCCTCGACATCAGCCAGATGTCACAGCGAGGCACAGAATCCCTGGGCGAATATTTTAGGTGTCTTCTTGTGTTGCTGCACAAATAGTGCAGGTGGTGAGGAAACATCAACGTTGACCTTTCACCCCGTAAGCTACGGGACCTCCGCCCTGTCGTAAATGTTGAAGGACGGCCAGAAGTATCACGTTGCTGGGAAACAAGGACAGGATCGCAAGGCTAGTCCTGAAAAGAGGAGTCGCAGGCGAACTGAATTCCGGTTACTGACCGCTTTTTCGAAAACGTTTTGGTCAAATATAGCATGAATAAGACAAGAAAGCTTTTTTGTCATCGTACGTCAGTACAATGGAATTGTGTTGACAAGTCTCCACATGCAGCAATTATATTAAAAAAACAATGACAGTCTAATGGACAATAGAAAATGCACTTAAAAATAAACGACACAACAGGTAACTCCAGCAGCATATGTGTTGGCCACTGTATAGTATACCTTGCACAAGGTAATTTAAGGAATAAATTAATATAAATGGATAATCTATGAGGTAGCAGTCTGCGTAAACAAAGTGCCTTTGTTTGTTAAGTGGTGAGGTATGAATCAACATTATGATGTACGGTCCAGCGGAGACGAGCCCCGTCAGCATGGTGTTTTTGGGTCCTCTAACTGAACTGGTTGATGTGGTAAGACCGCCCAATATGTATGCTAATGAGCACACCAATCTCAGATCTGCCCATTAGCATGTTGATGTTAGCTGTTCTGTCATCATGTTGACTGGTGAAACGAAGTTGCTAAAATACCCCCCCCCCAAAAAAAATTTCACAACAAATTCAGAAAGTTGTCTTTGTGAGAATGCTCGTACGCAGAAAACACCCCCTGTCTGAAAGATAAGTGGGGTTTCATACGGCTCCTTTTCTTTAGTGAAAAAAGACAGACGTGCTTTCAAGGCCCTTGAGAGTTGAGCTGTTACACAGGGTTTAGTCCATCTGAAAATATGTGTTAAGTCCTCTGGAATGCCTCAAATCATTCCCAGATGTGAGTTGCAGATGCAGTTAACCCCTTCCTTGCTGAGGGGGTGCCTAGAACAGGAGAACACCACCAGCTGGGAGCCTAGCCCCGGGAGCTCAGGCAGGAGCCACTCCAGAACCCCAATGCGAGGCCCCCAGGAGCTTGGGCAGGAGCCACACCGGAGCCGCCCCTCCCGCCCGGCCCCTGGGAGCTCGGGCAGGAGCCACTCCAGAGCCCACCCCGTGAGGCCCCCGGGAGCTCAGGCAGGAGCCACTCCAGAGCCCCCCCCACCATGAGGCCCATTGCTGTCAGCATTGCTTTGCTGTAGTTCAGTGGAGCGAGAGTTTGGCAGGTAGGGTGTAAAAGCGGGGAGGCCCTGGTGTCCATCCTGTAGGAAATGTGGGGCCATCACCTCTACCACTTCAGAGGGAGGTGCTAGGGGCACCCAGAGTATGATCCCTTAGTCTCCACGATTATTTTCAGGTGTTTAGCACACTCGTGCTGTTTAATTGTCTTCCTGCCACACCTTTGTTTTCAGACATTTGATTATTTCTGCCTTTGTTTTGCGTGTCTGTTTCTACTGCCTGAGACGTGCAAGAAATATAAAGTACTAATAAACACTTTTTTAAAAAACCCAGTCTTTCCTTTTCAAAGTGCAGCATAGGTCAAATTTCTTGACAGGGTGAATCAGACCGGCTGCAGCAACAACTGTAAACCTGGAAATTCTCAACCTCCAAACATTCCACTTCCTAGGTGAGCAATTAGCTATTGAGTTAAAAGGCTACCTCACAACAGCTGGCTGAATTAAATAAACATTTGTTTATGGATTTGTTTTTGTTAGCCCTTATTACGACAGAAAGTTGGCATGTCTTGATTCCTGGTGGCACTTGGGGCGGAGACAGCAGGCTGATTGATATGCCACTAGAAATAAACTCAGGTGACCCCATTCCCACCTCTCTCTCCCTCCCTCTGGCCCTCTCTATTCCCCCCTCTCTCCCTCTCGTTCTTTTTCTTCTTTCTCAATCAGCCAAATGAAGCCGGAGCCTGGTGTGCCTATCAGCCTGCCAGACAGCATTCGAAACGACACCCATTACACCGAATAATAACCGAGAGAAAACATGTGCAGGAGAAAAAAAATGAGGACAGAAAACATCCAAGTGGGAGGGTCTGAGTTTGGAGCGCTGCCCGACCGCTAAGAAGGGACTCTGCCAGTCGCAGAGTTCACCGGCCCGGTGGCTCCAGACGCACAGAACCTGAAACAGAACGAAGCAGCTGCCCATTTAGCATGTCCTGATCTGGTCAGCTGGGGAGAGAGTGGAAGGGGTTCCGAGTGAAAGGCAGAAGACAGGGGAGATGGTAGAGTCTGCTCTGAATGTCTGGCCAGACGAGTGTCGGGTTCAGCGTTTAGGGGAGTCCTCCGTGCATTTCATTTGCACTTCTGTCTGCGATGGGAGGCTGCCAGATTGATTTCAAGGATCAGATTGCTACTCCCCCTCTCCCCTCCACAATCCTCAGATGTGTGTGTGGGTGTGGGTAGGTGGAGGCTAAATGTGAAGCCTTGGAGAATGTGAGAAAAGAGGGGGAGGATATAAGGGCAGTGACGGGGCAGAGGGGCCGGAGTGGAGAAGGTGTGATTAAATTCGAAAAGATGAAGGTCAGAGGCAAGGTGACACCCACTGAAGCCGGCAAAAAATCTGGACTTCAACGCTGTGACTGCTAATGGAAAACTAGTTCAGAGGAACCTTCCAGAACCACATTTATACAGTGTATATATATATATATATGTTTTGTATATTTTAGAGTGGTGAAAAATCAGCAGTCACTGAGTGTAACCGAAAGACCTCGTGATGACAGCCTGGCCTGGCACGAGTGGAGGTGTGTACTGACGGGTTCTTAACAATGATGAATAATTCAGCCATCGACACAGAGTTCAGTCCGCCCTTTTAGTGTTGAGGCCCAGCAATGCGCCCATCTACTCGTTTGCGAACGTACAAACTGGCAAGGAGATGAAGGCCTGTGGACGGATCCTGCTGGCCTTGCAGTCCCCGCAGCTCTGCACGAGTGCCAGAGCAGGGCCCCAATTAGCCTCGAGCCGCTCCGTTCATTTCCCGGCTCATGTGGCTCTGCGTCTCTCTAATCAGACAGCTCGCGGAAATAATGGCACATTAATGGCATTTCTGTGGCGGGAAATGAGCTGGAACAACAGAAGCAAGACAAAATCACAAATCAATTTCAACAAATCTAATTAACACTTAATTAGCCTCCCGAGCATCACCATGAAGCGGCGGCAAACGGGCTTGGTGGGACAGAGGGAGGTGCGGCAGAGGAACGAATCCGAATGGAAACAGAGCGGAGGACGAGGGCCGGGGAAGGAAGGGAAACAGCACCCCGGCACTGGCACCAAGATCAAGCCACCAGGGCAGCAGCCATGCAGGGCCCTGATACCAACAAGGGCTGGGGGCGGGACAGGAAGTGTGCAGAATGGAGCCAGGCCTTCTAGACAAAGTGCTAACTCTCTACAAAAACACCCGCATGCTCATTTAAGTGTAACAACATTCCAGTGTTAAAAATCTGAGGTTTAGGAAAAAAAAAATACACAGAAAAAAGACACAGAAGCCACAGAGAGGCAGCGAGAGGCTGGGAAGCAGCCAGTTCACACAGACACACACTCCACAGCCAATAAATGAGCTTCGTAAACTACAATTAAAACCCTGGGCACTAATTTAGCGGAAATGGCAGCCTGTAAAAATGCAGAGTGGGGGGTGAGGAGGAGGGGTCAGAGAGAGGGTGCCGGGAAGCCTTCACCGGCCAAGTTGGCACTGTGTTCTCCGCGTCTCGGTCCCTTCCTCTCGCCCCCTGTTTCTGCAAGGCCGTCATTCTAAGTGCACCCCAAGACAAACGACGCCACAGCCCTCGGATGGTGAGTGGATCTTCAGGAACGGCCCCACAGCTGAGGAAACGCTATTTTCCACCTTCCGGAGCTCGACAGCCAGCCCTCTGTGAGTCTGACATCAATGACAAAGACTCACTGCAGCTCTGTGCTTTGGAAGAGCTGGAGCATGTCACCTGACATCGGCTCTGCACAGGTATTTATTTTTTAAGTTCATAACTCATGTGCTCTCACATGCGGTAGCGACCGTGTGCGGACCAAATTTTCTGTCCGTGCGGCCAAGTGAACGCCGACTACACGCAGATTTCGTTACGCGATTATACTTGTGTGTGTCATGAGACTTTTGGAGAGCCAAACAGAGACGCAGGAATACAGCCATGTCTGCATCGCTTGGTTGTAAACTCGAGTGCGGTCATGTGCAGAGAAGTTCATCCTGGCCTTAAGTTAAGCTCTGATCTCTCACAAGCAAGATGGTCGTAGTTGTCTGCTCCTGGCACTGCGGCTGCGTGTGTCTGTCTGCCGCTCTTCGCTGTCTTCACTTCCTCTGCAGTCCCGCTCCAATACTCCCACTTCAGCATAGAGACATCAGCAAATAATGGTGGCCCCCTCCCAAACAACAGCGGGCTTGTTTAATTCATGCTGCCGTTTGAGAGCTTTCATCCATCACAATTACATGCTGCGTGTGAACACATGTTTATTAGTCACTGCAGTGGTCTGTGGTAACTCTGGATAAAACAGAATGGCATCGGAAAAAATGCGATGTTCAGCTGATAGCGTGTTGTTAAGTGTTGAGAACCAGACCAGCATCGGTGAGCTGAAATCTCTTCGTCATTACAATGAAGGTTCCATCAATTAACAATCAGCAACTAATACAAGACCTTGCATCACTCAAGTGAATTATGGTATGAAATCAATAAAAATAAAATAAGTTTTTTATGTTTTCGTAGTTATAGTGTCAACGTGTTTCCATGGCCTTTGACTTGCTTTTTAATAGCACTCCGTTTAGCTACGTTCTGGGGTAACTGCTTTGCCTAGAAGCTGTGGATTGTGGGTTATTAGACATAAAGCTGTTTCACGGATGTTGTGTCTGAAGATCTGAAGTGCTGAAGCCCTGCACACATGGGCAACGAGCGTCCAGACTGCCGTTCGCAGGTGGGCACGGCCCTGAGCCTCAAGAGTGTCCTGCTGGCAGACAGTCCAGACCACTCTGTCCGAGACAGGTTTCAGCGCATCGTCATGAGGGCAACAGATGGCTGGGCAGGGACAGAGGGGACATACAGGGGAGCCCCCCCCCCCCCCCCCCCCCCCCCCCTCCCCCGGGGGGGGGGGGAGGGGGGAGGGAAAAAATAAAAATTAAAAAAGAATATGTGTAATTGTGGGTGTGGGTTTGTTTGG
>JAACJT020000075.1:21410539-21423509 GCA_009936485.2 Gymnarchus niloticus | reverse complement strand
GTCGAGAAGGCACGCACGGGCGGGGCGGGGCGAGAGGGGAAAGACAGGCGGCGCCCCCCCCCCCCCCCTCGCCGTACATGTAACTGGGGGCAGTGAGCAGAGACAGATGAAATGCTAATATATAATAAGGATTTGATGTACTGTTGGTGAGGCTTTTCTTGAGATTACTTCCCGTGTTTACATACCACCAAACTGCTTCTGATCCTGTAAAAACTGAAAGAATCAGAGCTACCATCCACATGAAAAAATGTAGCTGAATCTCATCAGAGGTCATTGTGTTGTTGCTTTGCACCTCCGGGTTCAGGGTTCGACCTTAGTTTCCTGCAGGTTTGCACATTCTCCCCACTGGTACCCACTGAAAAGGTTTCCTCACCTGGTGCAAAGACCTCACACACCTGTGGTGTAATTCTCTGCTTCCCGTGGTTCTCAGATTCCCATGATCCAAAGTGATTAAGTGCTCATTGATAACAAATGTCAACTAAGAGTCCTTTAATAAAACACCTCACTATTCCCCTGAGAACAGTATACCTGTCTGTTCCGTTTGTAACACAGTCTTCATTAAATGTTCACGATTCCGTCCTTTCATTGGTTACCTTCATGGAAACGTATCTCCATCCATCAATACTTTGGTGGAACTCCTTAGAGCACTGACACAACATACTCATGTGGGCACAATGCCTGCATTTTTCCAGATACGCCGGCATTGAAGCAGTCTCAGGCATAACCAGCTGATGGCAGAGGCAGGCTGGCAGGTAACATCCAGTGTCGTGTCAGTGAACGTGATGCCGATAACATGGGCGGGTGAGGGGGGGCTGCTCGAGTTCGCATTGTGGAAAAAGATGCGAAGGAGATGCACTGGCATCCTCTTTTCAACAGGGGCAGCCAAAGCTGCAAGTGGTACAGAACAGACACGGTCTAACTTGCACATCGTACGGGAAATTGGATTTAATTGGTTTATATATAAAGCCATAACAAACCCTAATCGCCACCTCCACGTGGTGCCGGCTGGTAACAATGACCTTCAAGAAGTTGGCTAACAGCGAGTGTCTCCAACATGAAATGGAGCGACGCGTCGGTTGGAGTATTTTCGGTCGCATCAACATGCAATGCCGTTTCAAAACTTGGATCGAAATGCTAGGGCACCCCCCCCCCCCCCCAGGCGACGTGCGTCGTCCCCGCCCGAACGGCGTGAGAAATGAGCAAGGGCTACCCACCAGTGGACGGGGAGGGATAAGAAGTGAGTCCAACTACGCCTTGGTACCCTCAACATCGGTACAATGACTGGCAGAAGCCGCAAACTGGCCGACATTCTAAAGACCTGCTGCATCGACATCACGTGTGTCCAAGAAACAAAGAGGAAAGGAGCCAAAGCAAGAGACATCGGCGAGGGGTACAAGCTCTTCTACAACGGCTAAAGGACGACCCAGAATGGCCTCGGCATGGTGGGAAGCGAGAAACTCCGCGACAAGGTTGTCGAAGTGTCACGAGTGTCTGATCGCCTTATGTCGATCAAGATCAACGCCGGCTCGGCCACCCTGCAGGTCATTTCTTGCTATGCACCACAAAAGGACGAGTTCTGAAAAAACCTCGAAGCCCACCTACGATCGATTGGGCCTAAAGAATACATCACTATCGGCGGTGACCTCAACAGACATGTCGGAGTGGAGCGTGACGGATACTTAATGGTTCCATGGAGGCCATGGATATGGGACCAATAATGAGGATGGCGACCGCGTACTGGGCTGCGCAGAAGCACAGGACCTTGCAATTGCCAACACCTTCTTTAAGAAGAAGTCGGCCCACCTCATCACATACACCAGTGGTGGACGGGTGACTCAGATTGATTACTGGCTTGTACGGCGGCGTGATCTGAAGTTGGTGATCGAAGCAAAAGTTATCCCGTCAACCAACCTCGCCACCCAGCACCGCCTGCTCATTCTGAAGATCCGGCTTGACCTTGGCAAACAACAACGAGCACGACTAACGATGGTGGAGAAGATCAAATGGTGGCATATACTGGAGTGCAAGGAGCCACTAGTGCATGCCCTTAGCACAGTAGCGGTAGACTTCGACCAACCTGCGGCTGCCATTTGGAATGATCTGGCTGGTCAGATCCGTGAAGTGGTTGCAGCCATCCTCGGAAAGTCAAAACCTGGGAGGCACTTCATTGACAAGCAAATATGGTGGTGGAATGAAGAAGTGCAACAAAACATCGAGGAGAAAAAGGCGGCATTCAAGGCATGGCTCCAATCCCGTGACGGTGCGGATTACCAGCGGTACAAAACCCTGAAATTAGTGGCGAAGCGAGCAGTGGCAGCAGCAAAAGCCATGCACTATGACCAACTATATAAAGAGCTGGACACACCCAATGGAGCCAACAAGATCTACCGCCTCACCAACGTGCCCCACCGCTCGACGCAGGACATCAGCTAAGTTACATACATCAAGGATGTCAACAATCAAGCCTTGCATGACCCGCCTGTCGTCTTTCAGCATTGGAGCGAGTATTTATCTCCAATGAAGAATTTCCACACCTGCTAATCCAGAGCGCTGCCCCCCACCATGGACCCATACCATGAATTAGCATTGCAGAAGTCGAAGCTGCCATAAAAAAGATGAAGGATGGAAAAGCGACTGGACCTGACGACATTCCAAATGAGGTCTGGAAGCTCTTCGGTTGATGCGGTGCTGGCTTTCTTGCCAGGCTTTTCAACCGTATCCTTGATGATAGCAAAGCCCCAGCAGCCTGGTTGACCAGTACGACGGTGCCCATCTGGAAGGGCAAAGGCGATGTGGCCGAATGCTCAAATTATCGCCCGATCCGCCTTTTGTGCTACGCCATGAAGATTTTTGAGCGGATCATCATTGCCCATCTCCGAGAAATCATTACCATCACGCCTAACCAATGTGGATTCGTCAAAGGTTGCGGAACAACCGACGCCATACCTGCCGGCCGGCTACTCCTGGAGAAACACCGGGAAAAGAACAAGACGGTCCACGTTGCATTCCTGGACTTGGAGAAGGTGTTCGACCGGGCTCCGCACGAACTCATATGGCATGCTCTCCGCTCACATGGCATCCCAGAAGCATATGTCGACCGGGTGAAACTTCTCTATCGAAACGTCACCAGTGTCGTCCGATGCCCTGTTGGAATCTCACCTCCTTTTGCCATCAACGTCGGCGTACACCAAGGCTCGGCTCTTTCGCCACTTCTATTCATCCTTTGTATGGATACGATTACTGCAGATCTGCAATTTCCACATCCGTGGACACTCCTTTACGCCGGCGACGTCTTTCTCGTAGACACAGTCCAAGGAGATCTGCAATGTCAGACGCAAAGGTGGAAGACACGCCTTGAAGAAAACGGCATGCGGCTCAACGTCAAAAAGACCGAGTACATTGAGAGCGGCCCACAGACTAACGGCACCATCAGTGTCGATGGTGAAAGCCTCAAGAAGGTCACTGAATTCAAGTACCTCGGATCGACCATCAGCAGCTATGGTGACATCACTCCCGATGTACGTTCGAGAATCGATGCGACGTGGACGAAATGGCGACAATGCGCCGCCGTCCTTTGCGACCGTCGCATGCCCGATCACCTAAAGGCGAAGATATACAAGACTGTCGTGCGCCCGGTTGCCCTCTATGGATCGGAATGCTGGCCGGCTGCCGCGAAACATGAGCAGGCCCTCAGCACAATGGAAATGCGGGTGCTTCAATGGTGCCTTGGCCTGATGCGGTGGGACCACGTCACAAACACTGATGTGCGGAAACACCTGGGAATCACGTTGATAGTGGAGAAGATGTACAAGGTGAGACTGTGGTGGTCCGGGCACATTGCATGGAGTCACGAAAATTCGGTGGCCAAAACCGCTTTGTGTCTTGACCCTGAAGGCCGGCGCCCATGTGGAAGGCCAAAGAAACGCCGGATGGACCGGATAAATGAAGACATGAAGATCGTCAACGTCACCCCAGAAGTTGCACTGGATTGAAACAAATGGAGACGGCTTTGCAGGCACGCGGACCCTGCTATGCGGGACTAACTTGAGGACGAAGAAGATGATATATAAAGTCGTAACAAATATGGTTCACGTATGCCGTCGGACTATATTACATATGTATGCGCGGGGGGGTGATTGTATAACCTATTGAAGTCTACTCGGTTTATATAGAGGTCGTTCCACAGGCTGATTTAACACATAACGCAGTGCATTGTGGGAAAGGATAATGAACAGGGCGAACGGCTGCATGCAGCAGCTTTTCATTCCAAATGCTTTTTCTTATTGCAGCATCTGTAAGACTTGCATGCAGCATGCTCTCAAGCACTGTTCGACTGGCGTGACTGCTCACAGCTGCGTTCTGGTTTTCCTCTCCCCTGAGTGAACCCGCCCCCCCTCCATTGACGCATCTCAGGAAAGCCTGATCTCTTTTCTCTTCTTGTTGACAACACCTTCTCTCTCTCTTTCTCTCTCTCTCTCTCTCTCTCAGGCAACAGCCTGGCGGAGCGTGAAGCTGGGCTGTCACCTCGCGTTACTGAGAATGGGCAACCAATGTCATGATATTTGGCGGGAGAGACCCAAGAAAAGAACAGATGATGCAGGGTAACGAGGCGGGTGAGTCAACGTCCTTCAAAGAAGTGGAAGGCTGACCACACAAACAAGAGATGTTACTGGCATGAGGAAGCTGGGGTCGAGGCCATCAGAGCATCAAGTCAAAGGGCAGCCGTGGTTTTGCTGGTATCACGTTGGCAGACACAGGGCAGTCTGTCATTCTGGCAACACCGCAGCTCTCACGCCAGCCAAATGAGACCATCGTAGAGCTACAGGACGGCCCACTTCCTTCCCACTTTATGCTCTTCCTGTTCTCCAGTTTTTTTGAAGTTTACTTTTTCAGCTTCTTGCTTTTCTTTCATGATTCTCTTTCTAACGACAAATTGTTGTTATCTGTCTGCCCATTTTCCACGTCCCAGTAATTTTCATCCCAAATCCGCTTCCGGTATCCCTCAATAGCCAGCTTTGCCACAAAAAAGAAAGCATTTAAATGCATAGCAACAACCAGCATAGCCATAATTCCTCCTCATTGTTTTTTTTTTTGTTCGTCACAGCTGTTTTTACACCAACTGACTGCTCCGCCCAGCCTGAGCTTTTCATGTTGAACCTGCATGCTTCTCATGCTGCCCCTAGCTGCCGTGCCCCCCCCCGGCCCCCCCATGCCACTCATCTGAAACCTCAACCCATCTTCCTGACTCTCTCACGCAATGTGGAGATCAGTGCTAAACCACCCTGCCCCTTTCTACAGAGAGAAGTGAAACTGTCGGGGTTACCTCAGGTCAAGTCGAGAAACACTAAGAGACTCTCGAGCGTTCGCTTTTCGAACTTCTCAAGCGTAGGGTTTGGGGGGGGTGGAGGAACAGCAGAGTCGGCTAAAGGCTGCTCACGCTCACTACACGTGCATGCCCTATATGTGGAGGAAGCAGACGGAGAACAGAAAACTGAAGTGCCGTTGTTTCACACACAGGCAGCTTCAGACAGACGGTGGCCTGACTGTGAATCGGGGAAACTGCGCTGAACTCAAACCCAGGGCGGCTCGCACGGCGAGTCTCGGCGGGCACCAGGCACAGCATGTCCTGGATATCGTTTAGGATCTGAGCTCTATTTTTATACTGCAAAATCTGGAATGCCACCACCAAATATCGGAAAGCGCTAATTTTTCATTTGAGTGACAAAAAGGCAGTAGAATCCTGTCACATCCATAGAGAGAGAGAGAAGGATTGAGAATGTGGAGGGGGGATGGGAAGAGGGGGAGAGAGGGGGAGAGAGAAAGAGAGGGAGAGGGGGAGTGAGAGGGAGGGAGGGAGAGAGAAGGATTGAGAATGTGGAGAGGGGAGGGGAAGAGAGGGAGAGAGAGAAAGAGGGGGAGCGAGGGATAGAGAGGGGGAGAAAGAAGGAGAGAGAGAGATGAGAAGTGGTGCTTAAACCATTCTGCTAATGGCCACTAATGTCCTGCTACGCTCGGACCACCCAGCCTTCCGTTTGAAGACACTGCCTGCTTTTTTCCACCACTTTATTTACTTTTTTCCACAATCCCTTGGGGCCAGACGATGCTGCCCAGGGCCCAGCGTAGCTACACTCACACAGAGAATCACAAGGCCGGACGTCTTTGGCCATCAGAAAGCCAGGTTTACTCCACAGTCCACCCTGTTTCCAGATCCCAGAACTGGCACACCGGTGTTCCGGCGTTTTCAGTAGTCCTGTGGAGTTCAAACACCCGTGAAACAAATTTGGACAGTTTTTCTGTGAGCTGCAAGCGTAAAACAAGCCTCATTTCAAAATGATAGCTTTAACTTCTCAGTGAATTCAAAATGATAGCTTTAACTTCTCAGTGAATTCAAAATGATAGCTTTAACTTCTCAGTGAATTCAATTACCTCATTATTTTGCCTTTGCAATTTCTACTAAAAGCTGGAAGTCGAACTCATGAGAGTGAATTTTTAATTGCGAGCAGACAAAAACCATTCTTCTTCAGGGCCCAAGAACACGGCATTTACCCGATCACGTGGTTAGCCGTGAATGTGGCCTCTGCCTGCTGTCCCAGGTAAGGAGCTGGAGTGAAATTCTCCAGGTTCGTCACAACGCTGACTAAATGATGCTCACAGAAGCGCATGCCAAGACCAAAACTTTCCCGGTCCGTTCTGGCACGGCGAAGCTGTGGACAATTAACTTTTAACATCGCAGATTTAGACGTGCTGTCACCATGCTCTGAAACAGCTGTGTTTATTTTCATCTGGCTGTACAGCTGCAAGCCACACTGGATCGGCCAGGCCTTCCATTACCTCCTGTTAAATGTATACGCACAGGAGTCCTGGCATAGTTCTCCTGCATGGAATGAGCTATTGGACCACAGTGTGGAATTGATCAAACTTGGCATGGAGGCTGGAGCGAGGCTGTCAACACCAGGCCTGATCGATGTACCTCATCGATCCTGCGCAGCCGAGGGGCCGTGCTTGTACACGTGTGACCGTCCCTGCGTCTTTGCACATTCACATGAGCATCTGTCTGGGAGCTGAAAGTCAAATGTCGGCCGTGTCGTGGTTCATGTAACACAGAGGCTTTATGATGGTCCTGAACGTTCTCACACCGGGCTAAGGGGAGGAGACGGCAGCCATCTAAGACGTCTCAAACACTGATGGAGCGGCTCCGCCCTCGGGAAAGCCCAGAAGTGGACATCTGGGTGGAGGCTGATGTTCGATCTTCCATCCGCAGTGAGCACCCGACACAGCGTGTGTAGGGATTCCTCAGCTGCCCTACTTTTGTGCCACAGTCCTTGTGGGTTGTTTGACAGTTCAAAGCTGCACATTACAATGGGGGCATTTTTCGCATCTTCTCCTGCGACATCAGCAGACATTGGGGGCGGAGCTATGTCTGTGCAAGCCCTGTGCCCTCTTAGGCCCGTTGACTGCAGGGCTGGAGGAACCATCAGACCTGGCTTTTGACCTCCTTCACAGAGGTTTGTGGAGTAGCAGAAGCGTTTTATAAATGTTGAAAGAACATTGGCAGGATGTGGAGCAGGGTGTTCCCGTCACAATCAGTATGTTGCTGGGATTACCTGTTAGCTATTGGAGGTGTGAAAACCTACAATGCTTTTAACACTGTTTTTAAACAGGAAGCACTTCTATGTAGAGAAAGTCTCTGTTTTGTCCCTGAGTACAGCTGGCTGTTTTCACTTAGGGGTAAGTACTTTTCTCAGAGGTAGAATAGCAGTCAGCGGCTGCCTTTGAGTTACAAATCCACGTCCACAAGTGCGGCACCACCTGGTACTGAGGTCTATTCATGGCTGTTCGGGCCATGCAACGCTGCACCACTCATATTTCATATTCCATACCCCGCAGCAGAGTAACAGATGTTTGACGGAGGCACGGTGATATCCGGCGACGGAACCGGGAGAAATGTTTCTTGAAGGAGAGAAAGCGAGCCGCATGATGGCATGTGCTTGGAATGAAGGATACTCCCGGCACAATCCGACTGTGGGAGGGGCAAAAGGAGTATCACACTGGGAGAAGAGCATGAGAATCACGGAGAAACAGAGAGGGGGGAAAAGGCAAGATCTGAAAGGACTGAAATAGGAGATGGCCTTTTTTATGGTTAAAGAACAATGTTGCACATTCTTCCTCACCACCACCAGATCCTGCAGCGTGCACACTCACACATCTCTGTCTGTGAGGGGCGGGGGGGCGTCTCGCTTTTTCTTTAGGTGGTGATGGGGTGGGGGCAGGGCAGCGTAGCTCGGATGGGAGGGTCGTGTAAGATTTATACGCCACTGTTGAAAAACTTTGACCCCAGAGTTGTAAATCTGTCAAAGGAGTCTAGCCAGCCCAAGAGGAAACACAGAGAGAGGTGGGGAGAGAACACACACAACAGAAACGTTTCAAAAGAGGGGGGTCGGGAGACGATTAAAGCAATGCAACTGATCCTTCTCAGCCAGACTCTCCCCTCCCTATAAAACAAAACCAGTCCTCTGCCTGTTGCCCCCAACTTCGATATCCTAAACCACGTGTGTACCCCCCCAAGCTCCACCGTTCCAGGATTCCTCTGATGCCCCAGAGAAGAGGGGCTGACAGGGGTGAAATACCACTCAACGGGTTTGGGGCAGCCTCCCATTTCTCACATTTCTCCCTCCACTTTCTCCACTCCTCCATATTTAGCCATACAGGAAGTGGGAAAGTGGGCTTCCGGTCTGACCCGAGCAGCTGTACAGTCCAGCCCATGCGGCTGGTTCACTGTCCGTGGGTGAGGACACAATGTTCTCAGGCCTTTGTCCTACCTGGCCAGAGCAATCTTAAAGAGCATAATGAAGTGTCCGTGAGCATGCGCTGTGCGTAATGCAAACATCAACTCCCTTCTCACACTTTCTGTGCATTGTTGGTGGTCTTTGTCCTTGGTGAGCTTCATTAAGGCCCTGCTGTGTTTTTCCAGCCACTTCAGGCCATGGACTGGGCATGAGAAACCTCCTCCTTGGCACTCAGTAGCGGGCTGTCTCACTCGTACCCGCTAATGACTCAATTAGCCACTCGAGCACTGCCACAGCGCGGGGCCCCCACAGTGTGCACCTTGGGCGGTCGGGGCCCAGGAGCGTCGCCTCTGTCCCCTGCCCGGTCGATTAAGATGGAAATACACCCCCATACTGATGAATAGTCTCTCAGGTCTGTTTGGGTCTGTGGTTCTGGGTCAGTTGGCAGAATGTGAAAAGAGTGGAACTTGTAGCCTCAAGGCTATGTCTGTACTCCTCCTATGTGATATAATCATCATAACAACAACAGCAATAATAATTGTTATTATTATCATTATTAATGTATGATCTAGGATAAGCAGTTCGAAAATGACACACCAGTCCATCTTCCAATGACTTATCCTAGTTATGGTCACAGGCCTTTCCTCAGTTGATTCAACTAAAGTATCTTACACAAAGGTCCAACAGAGACACTCATGGGACACATCACAGATTCAGGTTCAATGAACATGCCCCTACCATCACTCTGTGCTACTCTCCTGATTCACACGCTAAAGGGCATGTGTAGGGTGGACGTTTTGTAAACGTCCAGGCGAGACTTCACACCGCCCCCCCACCCCGCTGGAGCACTCTTCACCACGACACAGCGTCTGCAGGATGAGTGCCATGCGTAGCCCTGCGTGTGCGACGGGAAGTTCTGTGCATTCGGAGGGTCTAGCAGAGGGCCAGGCTATAGTTGTACAGAGTACGGAGGCACCTCAGCTGACTGACAGATGACAGTGGAGATTCCTTTTTCTGTGTATCTGCTAGCCTGTGAGAAGTAACACATGCGAACGTAGAAGTGTGAAGCCTGCAGTCAAGCGGCCCTCGCATGTGGTGGCTGTGGAGGTGCAGGAAGCTGGTTGCTCTGAGAGAGCGGGCGGCCGTGTGTGCCCACGCGTGGAGGTCCGCCTGTGACCTTTGCCGCGGGTTCTCAGTGGGTTTCCCAGGAAGTGGGTGGGCCAGCAAAGTGGAACGTCAAGACTGAGCAGGTGACTGAAATGACTCAAGGTGAATTTAGCACACTGATGCTGCAAAGTGACACGTAAGGCATGTCGAGCAGGAAGACGTACGTAAAATCAGCTCGTAATCAGGATTATGACGGTAGTTTCACTTGCATCCTGTTCTTGACAATAAATTCAAAGAACCTAAAACAATCGTAGAACACAGCTTGAAGGGGCCTGTACATTTGCTGTAGATTCTGTTTTCCACTTTGAGCATGGTAGGAAGAGGTACTATGTTTTCTGTCCTAGGGAACTTGTGGTGGCTGATTTGTGTGCGGTTTGAAGAAGAGGGAAATGAGATTGGCCAGGGATGGGCACCTGAAGGGGCAGCTGCTGGCTTCATCCCCATGGACACCACAGAGTCGAGGTGCATGGAGGTGGAAGGCCTGTCAAAGAGAGACAAACACCCAAGGCAAGCCGATAATGTGAGCAGCCTAAATGGTCAAAATTTCTGCCTGTTTATCAACAAGAACACTTTTCTGAAGCAGCTTGACTTACGGAGGTTGTTCAAAGGTACTAGAGCCAGGTTCCAGCTGGGATCTTAGCCAGTAACCACGGTTTAAACACTAGAAGAGCATCTTAATTCTTCTCCTATGCACCATCTGGATAAGTCCTATCAGTTGCATGAAAATTGAATCTTGCACGTCTATCCATCCGTCCATCTGTCCATCCATCCATCCATCCATCCATCTTCATTCCCGTTTTCCCGGTACAGGCTGCAGTCCTTAGTGAGCATTTGTGGCTGAAATGAAAGCTTCCATAATGACGAGGGTGCATTTGATCAATGATTCCCAAACGTCTCCCTCACACAGCTTGACACTGGCAGGCGTTTTAATGTAACACGAGTAAAAAAAAAGGAGTGAAAGCGATTTAACTGCATGTTTCTTGACGTTGTTGATCCCTGTTTTGACAGCTATGTCTCAGGGGCTGTCAAGATCTTAATTCACAGTATTTTCTGGTAAAAAAAAAATTTAAAAAGAAGAAATTGATTGTAATCTACTTATGTCAGCAGTTGACGATTTGCATCGGCTTGTGTAGGAATATCCTGATGGTACAAAGACCTAAATCTGTGGTCAGCTGTGTTGAGCTGCTGTGGTGTGCCTTGCGAATGCTACCCACCCATGCAATTTGAAAATGGGGGAAAGCGGAAAGTAAATTCAAGGACTTAACCGTTTCATTTCAGGACAACATTAAACTTTGAATATGTACATTTGTGTGGGTGTGGTGGAGTGCTAGCTCTTGGTTTCTTCCTGTGATGAGATAAAAATATATTTCATGTGAAACTTCACTCCTACACTTGAAGGAAAGGTGTCACTGTGATACACACACGCAAACACGCCAGCACGTTGAACGTCACATTCTTACCTCATAACATCTCGAAACACGTAGCACATGAGGAAAAAAAGGATAAATAAGCCTTTGTTAGAGAAGAACCCTCCTCAGAAACCACAGCCGAACTATGAAATCGACATCCCTCAGCAGGAAATGAGAGATCTCCAGCGAAGATATTAAGAAGCGGGGGATGGATGGAGAAAGAAGACAGAGAGAGTGATGGAGAGCAGGGAATGGTGCGTGTGTTCCAGGCTGACACGCTAACGGAGTCTCCCCTGCCTCACGCACACTCTTCTCCCTCAAGCCGGCCAGTGACGAAGGGTGCACTTTGAAAAAGGCTCCTTGGGATTTGCCCCCGCCCCCCCGCCATTCAAGCGTTATCTCCGTCGGTTTGCAGTGTGGCCTAAGAAAATCTCGCTGCAGCCTCCACCTAGACAGAACATACGCAGGGGAGGGACGCCAGTCACGTGGCGGAGTCATGGCGGCACGGAGGACTATCTCGCAGGCCAAAGAGCGTGCAAGTAAGACGCGTGTGCACACAAGCTAAAGCGTGCACATGTGCACAAGAATATGACTGAGGGGCGTGGTCACATCCTGTTATCGAACCGCAGATTCTGGAAGATCCGAACCCTGGAGCAGTTTTCAGCAGGCACCCCAACACATAAACTCACACGCAGAAGTGCACATACACACACACAAATTCCCAGTACAGGGGGTGGGGTGACTGTGGGGGTTAGGTTAATGCCTTTTAAATTTCCACTGAGCGACTGACTTACAACATCTGTAGGAGGAGCAGATGTTTTCAGTTTCAAGGGACGAAAGGGGCAGCTGTGTTCTGAGAGATTGTTGCTGTACTGAACTTGGCTTCTCTCATGTAACGAGCTGCAATCCCCCAAGACGGACACACAAGCGTGTTCGTGTTTATGTGCCCATTTATGTGAGTGTTTATGTTGAAGTGTGTGTATTGTGCTCGGAGGGCTAAATCGGGCCGGCCATAGGGACCAAAGATACCTGTATACATTCCACTCCACCCCGATTGAACAGGACTGAAGACGGTATACCTGGACCACTGGGACGGAGGAGAGAGACCTGCTCGTACGCTGGTGGGTGGACTGGTGTTGATGGTATCACACAGAGTTGGAAAGATTGCAGGGCTGTGAGTAAGGAAGGGGACAGAGCGCCCTCACTTGAGCCAATGGGGTAGATAACTAGCACAGACAAGAATGAGTCTCCAGTTAAAACTTTAGATATCGAAATTTAAACAAGCCATGTTGAATTTTTTTAGTGTATTCCCCTTGGCATGAGCTGATATGAAGGAACCATTAAACTGCATTCCAGGCACAATGCAAACAGCCCCTTATTTTTCGGCTTTGTTCTGCTGCAGTGATGGAGTTTCACCATCTACATCCATAGCTGGGAGAGAGAGAATAGTGACACTGTTGACTGGCACGCAGGCCCAGAGCCAGGCCCGTCTCGCTGGGCCTCTGAGCAGGGGCTGGCGAGAGGAAGGGAGGAATGTACTCCACAACCTCTGGCGCTGGACCCTGGACCCCTCTCCCCCCTCTACACGGCCCCCCCCCCTACCTCCAA
>JAACJT020000075.1:21371558-21382987 GCA_009936485.2 Gymnarchus niloticus | reverse complement strand
GGGGGGGGGGGGGGTGGGCGCGGCGGGAGGGGGGAAGGGGAGGGATGAGGGGGGGGGGGGGGGGGGGGGAGAGAGGGGGGGAGGGGGGGAGGGGGGGGGGGGGGAGGGGGGGGGGAGAGAGAGTTGATTTCCTCTCTATTGCACTTATCTGAACTCCTGCACATTTACAAATTACTGCCAATAATACTGCAAGCAGGCCGATTTACCCTAGTCCCAAATTCACTGAATGAGGGAACAGGACCTTTAAGTTAATGCACAACCCAAGCTTTCCCCTCCTCAGGTCGTCAAAAAGATAAACCTGCACTCTTCACTTTCACCGTCTGATCCCCGTCTCATCCAGCATCCCGGCAGACTCACGTGGGAGGAGCAGGTCTGGCGGGAGGAGAGTCCTGCTCGTTGTCAGCTGCACCGTGACCCTCCGGAACAAACTCGTCCTCACTGCTGTTGCTCACTGCGGTCCTCTTCATTTCCGTACCCCTGTCCCAGTCGTCAAACTCACCCTCACTGCTTGACAGACTAAGCTTGACATTTGCTATTGAGAAATTGGGACAAAAGCGGACTCAATTATTATTCGTTCTAAATTCCCAAAATAATTTAAATATTGCATCATCCCGCACAAAACTGACGTAATTACGCAGTGTATACATCAGGCAGAACACATATCCTTCAGATTATCAGTATAATACACTGGAATTCACATTATTGTGTCATCCTGTTGAAAACGCTAGTGATGGCTGAGTTAATAGCACAGGTCTACCATGGATCGACAGCCATTTATGTCAAATGGAACCATGTAAAAATCGTTTAAGACAAACTGAACCTAAATCATAACCCTTTATATCCTGCCATTAATATTCAAACAAGCAGCTTCTGCTCCCGTGCAAGCTGGCTTCCTTTCATAATCTGAAGCTGCTAACATCATTTCCTAAATTAACATGACGCTGAATCAAATTAGTGTCTAACATTCAAAATGAGAGCAAAATGAAGACTGCCAGTAAACTTCTGTTGAGGGGAACAACCGTTCTGCACTGACATTATTTGCACTAAAGATCTGTAGATATTCTCAATTAAAAATCTCCCCAACATACAGAACCTGTAAAAAATTATCTTGCTTAAATGCAGCTTTGACTGCTTTAGTCCATAAAGAGGTGAATGAGACGCACCTTTAGTCTTCCGTTCCAGTTTCTCTCTCGGGGCTACATCGCTGCCGGCCTCTAATTCAGAACCCGAGTCATCATCGGACCAGGGGTTCCTCTTCTCCTTACTGGCCACTGGCTTGAACTGCAGGGTGGTCTGTTTGCCAGTCTTTGACACTGTGAGCAGTTTTGCCACATAAGCACATTTTAAAAAGTTGAGCATTTATATAAACCACATATAAAGAACCAGCTAACGAACGACAAACCCAAATATAATCAAGACTAAGCTAAAATAAAATGAAATGTACTAGAGCAGAAAGAAACTTCTTGAACTTGAGGGGATAAAGGCCACCTTTCTTCTTAGCCAGGGTTTTACTGCTTTTCTTGGCCAGCCTGGCTATCAATCCAGTCTCACTGCAGTCCGCATCTTTTTCTTCCTCGCCAAATTCCATCTTCACCACCACATTGGCTTCTCCAGCCTTCATTGGGGGGAAAAACAGGTGCTAAGACACAGTCCACACACCTCCAGAAGCTCATGCTGCAGATACGCAGTGTTTATTGACTATTCCTTGACCGTGATCTCTTCTAGTTCCTCGACTTTACGTTTCTCTAGGAGGAAGCCAGTCCTCACCGTGTTTTGATTTGAATACCTCAAGCGCTGTTAGGTTCAATCAAAAATTTCATATAGCTCTTCTTCCAGGGCTAAATCATACTTGTTACTCTTCAAATCAATGTCATAAGCATGTAGCCTTTTACCATCTGCCTTACTTGTAGCATCACTAAATAAACATGACAACAACCCAACGGAAGCCATACACAGCCCAGCATCCTGACTACAGGCAGTCCTACCTTTGCCCTGCCACCCTTCCTGCCTTCACCCTTCTTCACATCCGCCTTCTTGTTGGCATCGGCTTTCATGGCACTAGTCACGCGTGGAATGACGCGGCGTCCCTGTGGGGTGGGCAGGGTCTCCTCTTTGACTTTTACCATTTTGGCTCGGCCAGCCTTGCCCTTTGCCTGCTTTACTGGCAAGGCGGCGTTGGCCTTCTCCATCTCCTCCACGCGCTGAAGGAAAAAGCATCTCCATTTAACAGGAGCGTCACAAAGCAAAGCAGCCAGCTACTAGGTGTGTGTGACAGGCAGATGGCCTCGTACATCACCTCGAGTTCCTCTGTGAAGGCAGCCAGGTCCTCCTTCCACAGGTCTGATGGACTTTTCCTCTTCAGGGTATTCAGCTCTGTCAACTACATACAAAGAGAACAACTGATAAAACAAGGAAACCAGAGCAACAGGGGACTGAGTTAGAATGTCATGTACAACACGCATTTCAGACAGCATCTTACGATGGTAGGAGTTATCCAATACTCCGGATATGAACTTTCATATTGCCATAAACGCAAGTTCAGAAATTTTCAACACAGACCAAGAATGTAAGAATGCTCTGGGGAGATCGCAAATCATGGTCAAAATCATCACAGACCCTGGCATCTTTCTGCTTGCACAATTCTTCCTTCTTCTCTTTTGTCAAATACCACATGGGCATGTTCAGCAGGTAATTGTAGTCAGGGCCAGATGTGTCTTGCTCCTTCTCTTCCTCACCTTCCGAAGACTCCTCCGTCTCTGATGACTGGGGAGAGCCAAGAGCCATCCAAAAGATTGTAAACATCAAAGTAAATTAAGCAGCTCAAAGCAAGACAACGGGAATTCTTTGGAAGGATACCTTTTCCTGGGCTTGCTTCCAGGCCTTAACTGGGTCAGAGTCATAGCCCATCTCCTGAAGCATGCGGATTAATTCTTTCTTGGGCTTGTTTTCTGAGGTAGTATAAAAATTAGTCACATCAACGTCTTCAGGAAGCAGGTGAGAGCGCAGAGCGGAGGTGGAGGCTCACCGATGACCAGCGTTCCCTGGATCTTCTCCAGGATGAAGCGTGCCTGGTTGCTGAGCTTTGCACTCTCAGCCCCCAACATCCCCACCAGCCAGTCCTTACGCAGCATGTAGTACTTCAGACGCAACTCAAAGAAGTCCTTCAAGATGTCCTGCACGGTGTCATACTTCTTAAGGCTGGCCACATGGTCAAACAGCACCTGCGGCACAAAAAACACAAAACCCTCAGACAAGCAGAAATACCGAAAACACCCAACTTCCAAACTAGATTATCATTTTATTAGCCGCATCTTGCCAACAGTTATGGATACAGAACAGCAGTACAACATGACAATGACATTTCCTGAGTGAGGACTTTATTGAACCATGAGAAGAAAACCACACTCCACAAAGTGATGGTGCAGGGGGGCCAGAGGGCCAGAAGGACCCCAAGTCTTTACCATGGAGTGACAGGTCAGGGGGGTCTGCAGCTTAAACACTTTATGCAGGCCAGCAGCTTCGGCCTCCCGCAGCCTCTCCTCGGTCATCTTGACCACAAAGCGCACGGTGGTGTCTGTGTGGTACTCCTTGTAATCGGTGATGAGAGCTGGGACCTTCTCCGTGCCGTTCAGCATCACCTCAAGCACATTTTCCTTGTATGTCTGAGGGTCAAGCACAACCTGTCAGTCAACTGCAGGATAAGATTTCACCATCTATAGGAACCTCTTATTGACATGTTCAGTCTTACCTTCTCTCACCCAAATCAAATATTGCAAATGCCAAGAGTAATATCAACTTGAGACAAGGCTCACATCACTTTAGGGCAGAACAACTGCATGAATGACTAGCAAGACTCCTACTGGTACCGTAGCTTCAGGAAAGATACCTGTGTCCAGGTCTTCGCCGGCAGCTCGGAAATCTCAACTGTCGTAGAGTCAAGAATAGCCACTTCGCCACTGATCATGTACTGATTGGCCATGACCTCCTCAATGGTTCCTTTGAAGTTCTTGTAATTAGGTAGCTACGAGAAAACGAACTTTACTTCCAGGCCAATGTAAGAGACTTTCATGTTTCAGTCCAGTTACTAAGAATGATAACTGCATAACAAGCATTCACCTAAAATGTCACTGTCCATTTTGCATACAAATACAATTTTCCATGAACAGAAACATCCACTATGTTAAAAGTCTGGGATTCTGTGGATCAGAGAATTGCAATACTAATTTGATCAACTTAAAAATATCTAGTATTTAGGGAGCTGGTATCACATATGAAGGCCAACATGCCAAAGACGACAAATAAAGCAAACACTGCTTTGGCCAATGACAGCAGCCCAGAAGAGCAGGTTAGGTAAACTGATTCTGCAGAGTGAGCTGGTCTCACATGTCCTACACCACCAGTATGAGTGTGGGAAAAGCCAAGAGAGAACTTGTGGACATCTTACCATGGGAAGGGGGTCTTCTCCATTCAGCATACGGTGAATGTTACTAACAATCTCACGCACATCGTAGTTGGGGATGCGGCTGGACCAGCCTGTGCCAATGCCATCAGCTCCGTTGACCAGTACCATGGGCAGGATGGGCATGTACCACTCAGGTTCCACACGCAGATTGTCATCATAGTTATATTTCAGCAGGTTGTCATCCACAGCAGGGAAGAGCAGACGGGCTAGTGGACTGAGGGAGAGTCAGCTGTTATCTCACACAAACAGGTGTGAAGCTTCTGAGACCAAAAGAAGGTGCTGAAATGTGACTGACCTCAGCATGGTGAAAATGTATCGAGGGCTGGCTGAGTCTTTGCCACCATGCAGCCTAGTACCAAACTGACCCAAAGGCTGTAGGAGATTGAGGTTATTGCTGCCCACAAAATTCTGAGCCAGGCCAATAATGGTCATCATCAGAGACATCTGCCCAAGAAAGCGTGGAGAAAAAAAAAAAAAAAGCAGCTTTCACACAATCGCTCAGAGAGAGGCAGAGGACTCCAGCATGCCTTGCTTCCTCAGGCTCCTGTCCACTCACCTCTCCATGGTGGTAGGCAGACATTTCTGCCACCGAACCTGCCAGCTGAGCCACTTTCACCTCCCGCTTGTCGTTTCTCTTGAAGCAGCAGAACAGTACCTTTCTCTGGCCAGGCTTCAGACCTGGTCACACACACACACACACACACACACACACAAACACAGAAGGTTTATTCCCACTCTGCCGCTGTCTGATAGGAAAACAGCTAGTAGATTCAGGAAACAATTAAGTGCAACCTTTTTTCAATAGGATATATACATAAATGTACTTTATTCCAATACATTTTCTGGCTAAAATAAGTCTTAAGTTCGTCAATCAATACCAAACACTACTTCCCCGTGTGACCTAAAACCCACTAAACTTTTGCGATATGGTTTTGCGCCAACCACCTAATAAAATGTAGTCAGACTAGCTTGACATGGCAACTCACCATCGACCAGGCATGGGATAGACCTCTCATTGTCAGAGTTTGAGTACAATACAAGCTCTTTGTTGACAAAGTCATTGTATGAGAGGAACTTTGTGGCTTGACCATACAGGTAGTCCTATGGAATGAGGGGAAAAGGGGGACGTTTAATGGAAACGTGGAAATCTGCCTGAGCATTCTGGGGAGGGATCGTTTCTCACCTCCGGCAGGTTGTGCTCCCGCCGCTGACGCCTGTTGATCATAAAATTGGTCAGCCACTCTTTACGTTCCTCAATCTTCTTCTTACTGAAGGCCTAGTCAGAAACCAGACAAAAGCAGCGAGCTCATGTCAGCTACACGAATCATGTGCACGAAACGCAGCTGAAGTAGAAGAAACTGCAGGTAGCGAGGCTTTGAAGAACATTGAGTCAATGACTGCAAGCTCTAGCCCCCTAAGTGAACCCTTCTCTTACTGCACAGGAATAATGATTTTCTGAAAACGAGCAATAAGAGAGTAGCAATAATAACAATCTAGTATTCAGAGGCACAGCTTGAGCAGAAGCAGACACCGCAGATGTACTGGTGCTCACCAGGGTGATGGCCTCGTCATCCGCAGGCCCAGAATATTTGAAGGGAATGCGATGTCTCTCCATGTCGGAGAAGTACTCCTTTGCTTCCTTTGACGTGCTGGTACCCAGACCTGCAGGGGGGCAGGAGAAGATGGAGCCCGAATCCCCACAGACGTATAACCACAGCGTCACAACACCCGGTCAATGTGAACGGCAGGCAAAATCTCTGCCTCCCATCAAATCACAAGCCACCCATCACCAGTAACAAATCAGACAAAGTCAAATGGATGCTTACATGGCCAGCTGTACTACCACACAGTGTTTTTCGACAAACCTTTGTAGTACTTGATTTTCCAGGACTTGTAGTTGGGCTGACTTTCCTTCCACTCAGTGAACTCTGGTATACTGTAAAAGGACAGCTCCTCCTTTTTATTAGAAACCTGAAAGATTCAGATAACTTTCAAAAATGGTCTGCATTATTTACTAGAAAATGACATTTCTTCACCATTTTCATAAAGGTTTTGACAGGTGGGTCCAATTCAGTCGATGTCTTCCGTGGAGTCACATTTTTGGCAAATACCTTGATAATAGGTGTGATAAACTCCTCCAAAAAGCTGTGCTGCAGCAAGGAGGGCCAGTTATGATGGATGAAGTTAATGAGGAGTCCTTTGATGTGAGAGCCATCCTGATCCTGTGCAGCAGGGGGAGACAAAGGAAAAATTAATCCAAAGATTTAAATAAAAAGCAGGCTAAGGGTGGTTGTCATTAACTTCCTAGTATTTTACCAAGCAGAGGTTACATGTTATCACATGTTGCTGACCTGATCGGTCATGATCATAAGCTTGCCATATCGTAGGGTTTTGAGGGACTCGGGGTCACTGTAGTTCTTCCTGTATTGCAGGCCCAAGATCTTGATGATGTTGTTGATCTCAGCATTTTCCATGATCTACAGAGGCAATGGGAATAAAAGAATGTACTTAAGTCAACTGAAGGTAAGCTTTTTGTTTAAATCTAGGAAAAGCAGTAAGTGAAAGTCACTGAAACACAGCAGTACTGTCCTTTAAAGTGAATAGCTGGGTGCTTATTTCACCTAAACACTGCATGCCTAATCATTAAATTGTTTGTCAGATTAGAAGTTTACCACATAACTTAAAATAGCAAAGCCTTTATTCAACAGCCAGAGACTTAAAAACATATTCCCTGGCAGTCCAAGCTAAGCGAGTTATAAAGCCAGGATGAGGGTTAAAAAACCCCGGTGTGAATAGCAAAACGCTTGTTTAAAAAACGCTTCCAAGGAATGACATGAAACACAAAAATGGTCGACATTAATCACCATTTATGAGTTGATTCATCTGAATGGCTTTATTTTGCATTTATTGGGGGAAAACCAGGGCATTTGACTAGTAAAACTGATAATGTTAAAACTCAGTTGAACGAGACCCTTAAGAGTACTCAAATTTCATTTAAGGCCTGGAAAGTTAGCCTTTGAAGTTTTTTTTACGGTAATAAGCTGGTCCTACCTGCTTGTGTGAGGCCTCCCGTACATTGAGCATTTTACCACGCAAAGGAAACACTCCATAGTGATCACGACCCACGACACTCAGCCCAGACACAGCCAGGGTCTTGGCTGAGTCCCCCTCCGTAAGGATCAAGGTGCAGCTGCTTGAGTTTTTACCCCCTGAAGGAAGGGGAAAAAAGTAATGTCATCAGCATCATCGTGTCAAACTAATAAAATTCCGAAAATGATCATGAAAAACTGGAAGAAACTCCCTTGGCCTACAAAGCATTTACAGCATGGTATTTAACCTTGACAATGGTGGTTGTCACAGCTATCAAGAACAGCTTAAACGATATGAAAATTTTGTCTCCCGTAAATACAGGTTTATAATGCTAACTCCAACAAATAATTGGCCAATTATATACGATGAAAAATTACATGGATGCCAATAGTTTTAGTCAGTGCTTTAGTGGCTGAGTTTTAAAAACTGGCTAGTAAACCATATCAAACAGTACAAACTCACTAAGTGTTAAAATGTAAAACAAGCCATCCTATAACCAAACCTTAAAACTAATAATATGGAACCATAATAATGGCTGATTTGATCAGGAAACTGATATAGTCAACTACTATCAAGTCATTAATACTATTAAGGCTAATACTTGCTTTGTTCAGTTCAATACCTGCATCATTGGCATCGTCCAGCTTGGGCACACCCTTTATCTTAGTGTGCTTGACGGCTGAGCATTTCTTGTTCAACTGAGTCTGAGCCTTGAATTTGACCCAATTCATAATGCTCTCCACAATCCCACAGTTGGTAGCCTGGGAGACAAAGAGAGAGGAAGGTGGTCAGGTCCGAGTCCCAGTCACAGCAGGGACCGAGGGAACTGGGATCGGCGTGGCCACACGCAGCCGGGCTGGACATCTGAGAACTCACACTCTTAATGAACTTTTCACTGAGCGCACAGGTGGAACCAAAGCTCTTCTGCTGCAGAGTCATGTTCTCTTTGGTTTGGGAGTCGAAGGTGGGATTCTCAATCAGGCAGTTCACAAACAACCACACGTGGTTCTTCACCTGGGGAAGCAAACATAGGAGAGCACTGACAGCTGTGTGAAGAGCAGGGATCATCCAGTAAAGAGCTCCACGTGCTGTAAAGACACGGCACCTGGAAAGGCTTCACAGCCACACCAGCTTTGTTCTTCTTCTTCACCACGTCAATGAGCTTGGCCACCACTTGGTCTGCCACATAGTCAATGTGTCGTCCACCCTGAGGAGGGGAAGGGAGTCATAAACACATCCAGCCATACAGCTTCAATGACCACCTATCTCATCGAAGAGGCCTGCCTGTTTCACCGAGGCCATTTCAGAACCTTTCGACCACATCGATCGAGCGGTCCTTTGGTCAGGCGGGTACCTTGGTTGTAGCAATGCTGTTAACAAAACTGACTTGCTGGAAGCCCTTTTCACTCATCACCAGGCACACCTCCCAGCGCTCGTTCACCACCTCATGCACCACGGTCAACGGGGACCCCAGTTCATCCACTTTGTCCTTCAGGTACAGGTCCACATAACTGCGGAAACCGCCGACCTTCACAGAACGGTAGGAAGAGAGAAGTCACACAATGAAGCCAACGAACATCACCTTACATCCATTACTTAGGCTCTCCAAGCTTTTAACGGCTGTAAAATAAGTAGTATTGAGATGTTTTTTTTAATGACAATTCACTGTGTATACAGAACGTGTCTGACATTCTGAAAAACAGCTCAACTAACTCGCGGAAGACAAACAACAAAAATCGGCGATACACCACAACATCAAATCCACAGACTGTCAAAGGCGCTTTGAGAGCTTTTTGCTGCACTTACAGGCAGTCTCTGACCATTCAGGAACACTCGAACCCCTTTCGTAGAACCCGCAACATCGTAGGCCCTGCGGGTCATGAGGGCTACTGTGTCCTTGTCCAGTGTCTGCATCTTGAATTTAGACAGATCTGGCTGGAAGGTGATGCAGGTAAACTCCTCGCCATCGAATGGCTTGATCCTTGACTCACCTGCCCGCCCCATGTTGTCATACCAAGTCTGCATTAAACAAAGGCACAAGTCAGAACACAAACGGTGTCATAATGTACATAGTCTTGGGTTATTTGACTCTTAGAGTAACAACACATTTAAGATGAGGTAAGAGTAAACAGAAGGCTTCCTGCCCCCCAGGAAGACTCATAACTGCAGCTCCCACCTGCTTGAAAGACTTCTTGGACTCCCGGCAGGCTGTCTCCACGGTGAATTTGGTGCTGAAGATGTTGCACAGCTTGGCACCATATCCATTGCGCCCACCTGGAATTGAAACTCCTTTCAGGTTGGGGATATCAAATTCCAAAATGTACAGAGTACATTTGCATCACATACCGTGACATCCAAGGACATGCTGAAAACACGCAGATCAAATCACATGTGCTACTTCCCAGAATTTTTCATTTCTACCAACATGACGAATATTATTCTGAAAGATGCAGCTGGATGAGAACTCCAGTTACAGTCCTCACCAGTGACTTTCTTTTGGTCGTCATCATAGTTGCTAGACGTAAGCAGCTGCCCGAAGATCAATGCAGGCACGTACACCTTCTCCACCTTGTGCTCCACCACAGGGATGCCCTTCCCATTGTTCCACACGCTGATGGTGTTGTTCTCCCTACAAAATGTTATACGATCCTCGAATGGGTTTAACTCCTTGATGCACCAAGAGCTTTTGGGAGCTGATGACAGTAACAACAGGCTACATAAACATTAAAAAGTGATCAACTTAAACCTTCACTGCCAAGAAAGATACTCACGGGTCAATGTTGACTTTGATGCAGCTCATGTTTTTATCTCGCTGCTTGTTGTCTGCTGCGTTAACTGCAGAAAAGCATCTAACATTACTGCACAGCCAACGATGAATGCACTTAACTGTCAAACAATCCAAACTGCAGTATCACTAACATATAATATATAAAGCAGTCATTCATGTATCCACAGGACCTTACACAAGCTTAACCTATTGATATTCAACACGTCAAAGCTACTCACCAAGAATTTCATCAAAGATCTTGTAAAGCCCAGGAACAAAAGTCACATCTCGGCAGTTCATTCCAATTTCTTCATCAAACACCCACATTTGCTAAACACAAAAGGATCAAACGTGAAAACCATCCCACCTACCGCAGCCAAAGCACAATGGGACGGACCCGGCAAGAGGAGTTAAACGGAATGCTGTGCCAGTTTATTTTGGCTGCTTTAGACACTGCCAGTAGTGCGGAGATGTGTACAATGTGAACATGGTCACCGGGAGGGGGGTCCAGATACCCACCTGAGTGACTGGCTCCACAGAGCCGATGTAGGTATCCGGCCGGAGCAGAATGTGCTCCAGCTGGGTCTTCTTCTGGTAGATCCTCTCCACAGACAGGCGCTTCTCATCCTTCTTTGCCTTGTTCACCACTTTGTTCTCAAACAGAGTCTGGTTAAAACAGTCACAAACCACATTTAAGGAACCCGCCATTCATGGATATGTTGGTTTTGCCAACCACATGCATTTCTTGGGCAAATATAGGAATAACGGTTTATTTTAGGTGGCCAAATTCATTAACTTCAGACTACACAAAAGATGGATACGCGATCATTTATAAAATATAGGAATACACTCAAGAAGCCAGCTATAGGCGACCTGTAAACATGGTACCTTTGTCTTTACACCCTCAGCAGCACTAAGAGGAGTAATTATGGTGTGTCATGGCCGTGTCGTCACCATGCCGCGGTGTGTGCCATGGCCGTGTCGTCACCATGCCGCGGTGTGTGCCATGGCTGTGTAGTCGCCATACTGTGGTGTGTGTGCCATGGCTGTGTAGTCGCCATACTGCGGTGTGTCAAGGCCGTGTAGTCACCATACTGTAGTGTGTCAAGG
>JAACJT020000075.1:21318193-21339653 GCA_009936485.2 Gymnarchus niloticus | reverse complement strand
TTCAGACTGACCCTCCTACATAGGATATAATCCACCTGTGTGCATCTTCCTCCACTCTTGTACGTCACCCTGTGTTCTTCCTTCTTCTTGAAATACGTATTCACCACAGCCATGTCCATCCTTTTCGCAAAATCCACTACCATCTGACCTTCTGCATTACTCTCTTTGATACCATACCCTACCCATACCTCCTCATCCCCTCTGTTCCCTTCACCAACATGTCCACTGAGATCCGTTCCAATCACCAATCTCTCTCCCATGGGTACACTCTCCACCACTTCATCCAACTCACTCCAGAATTCTTCTTTCTCAAAATGAATAAATAAATAAATAAATAAATAAATAAATGTAAATAAATGAATAAATTATTATTTCAATAATTACTTCTTTGTGTTAGTTTTAAATAATTCAATAAAATGCACTGTATTTCATAATAATGATATCAGTATTATTAATCATTTTTATGCTACACAAATTTTACAGGAACGTTGAGTTTTATAGATGCTGGATGAAAATAAAAAAAATGTTTTTGTGAGAACAATCACTTATCACTGAAAGTTGTATTAATATTTCAAATATTTGAACTGTATATCTTTGTAGACTCTTTTCAAACCTTTTTTCGGATGCAGAGCATCTACTCGTGAATAGGGACTTCCCCTGCAGCGGACATCATTTACATCTTCTGGTTTCTTTATAACGAGGCCTGTGTTGTCTAGCAGAGTGGCAGATACTCCTCATGAAGAGAATGCAACTCCATTTACAGATTCTCTTTTAGTTTGCCGGCTACCTGCAATGATGGCAACAAACAAATGTGCCAGTAACAGCTATTATGATGGCCTGCTGGAAAAGTGTAAACCCTGTTATCTCCGCTGCTCCAGTTCACCTCCTACAAGCTGCACACAATACTGCACCAAACGTAAGTCTGACTTTGATTTAATTCCAAATGATGTTTTATGGATGGTGGATCCTCATAGTTCAGGGGAAATAAATTAATATAACCTTCACACACAAAGTCATAACTTTGGGAGTAGTTCTTCAGATCTGAATAGAGGGTGATAAGATCAAATATCAGCATTAATGTACACAGTATAGTCATGCCTGATGTTTTATGCACTTAAGAAATAATGTGAAAAGAAAGAGCAATACTATGTTAAGTTTGTTTGAACACAGTGACGTATTATTACTTGTTTTAATATAGTATTTACAGAGAAACTGCCAGCCTGTAATTAAAATGATCCCTTAGTTTTATTAAAATTTTATTTTATGTTTCATATTCTTTAATATTCTTTACAGCATCAGACAACCCCGTGCCTGAAAACAACAATGTATGGGTTATCTTGGTGGTCTTCTTGTTCCTGAACGCTTTTACAACAATGATGCTTATTGTTCAGGTTCTGTGCAAAAGGAAATGCCGGCAAGTCTCCATGAAAACAGGTAGGGGGTAAATTTATGAAGCACCATGGAGCAGTTAATAATTATATCTATTATATTTAATATATATAATATTATGCATTTGTATAATAGCGTTTTCCACATTCTCTTGTAGTGGTGATGCATAGCCATAAAAAATTACTGTGGTCCACAGAAATAAAAATGTTTTTGAAATCTTGGAATCCATGATTGCTTAACTCAAGTGGCTCAAGCCAAGATAATCTGAAAATTAATTAATAAATTAAAAATAATTATGTGTTTGTTTACCCTTTGCATATCAGCTGAATGCAATTTATGTCATGTCAGGTTTTAACCAGGACCAAATGGAAGAACCTGGAAGTGAGGGAGTTTTGGATACAAAGAAGCAGACTGAGGTGCCAAGTGATAGAACCATGGCTGGTGGGAATGCAGTGCTGAAGGAACAGACCGGTGACTCTCGCTACAACTCAAGTCTTCCCCTTCCATCTACTGAAGAGGGCAGAACTATATTGGTCACCACAAAAACAACGCAGGCCAACTGCATGGAGGAAAAGACTTTAGGCTCACGGGGTCCTGTCTTAGTACCTTGAGCAACTGTTAGTAGTCATGCCTGTCAGAAGACTAGACAGCAATTCTGAATGAAACATTAATGAACAATTGGTCTCAAAAATGTTGATAAGCAGCCTGTGCCCTGATTTTTGCATATATTGTTGGTTCTGTCTGTTTATGTCTTAAATTAAGCCAAAATATCGGGTGGAAATGAACCATGGAGAAGAACTATCTTATTCAGCTACATTGATTTGCTTGTTACTAATTTTCCCATCACATAAAAATCACAAGGTAAAAATCTTGACATCAGACATAAAGAACAACTGTGCTGCTAACAATAACAGAACATTCATTCAGAGTTTTCTAATTCTTATTCCCTTGCTCCAATCTAACTTATAATAGCGCAAAACAATTGAGGGAAATCTAATTTTAGTACGTAATTTAAAAATCTTGAGTAGCAATTTGCATATTCTGCGCAAACTTAGGAATTATATCGATGCTGGTATAATTTTTAATTATCTTTTTATTTTTTTATTTAATTTTTATCTTTTTTCCACATGCTACGTACTAATTTGACATATTTTATTTTGAAAAGAATATATTTGTCATTAGCACATGTTAACGCCTTGCACAATTGCTTCGATCCGTTGCATGTAGCTTTTCATAGATTCACTTGACGATGTATAGCGTAAATGAGATTCTAAACAACCAATCAAATCCTAATAACGAGTTTGAACGAAACATTCTGACATGGAGCATTACGTGTAGCGACAGTGAACGCGGTTAATAAACTACACGCGCAGCTGCCGCGCAGTTTCATAATGTACAGTCTCTCCACCGTCATGTGACGTACCCCTTGTGTCACGTGGCTTACGGCATGTTCGTGTCATATGACTTCCCTAGCATAGTGGCTGCTACGTTTTGTGGAGCTTTACCCAATGGCCAATTCCTTTTTATTCTTTAACTTCTGTCTTTCGCATTTATGCAGGGCGCTTCACGTTACGAGACAGCAATCTTGCTTTACGTGTTTGCATGCCGGTTTTACAGTTTAATCTCGTTGTAGACTTTAATTTGAAACAGATGCTCTGTGATGTCACACTAAAGGCCTCTCTTGGAGTCAGTCAGTGTAACTTTGTGATGTTTTCCTTAGGGAAGAATAACGGCCAGTCTTTTCTGCGCCATTGTCATTTTAAACCCAGAAAATGATTTGTGGGCAATAAAATTTTGCAACGAAATTGTTCGATATAAATTGCTTGTATTGTTAACTAGTATCGAGTTAAACAATCCTAGTGCATACCGCCAATAGGCTACATGTTGGGTAGTGAAAAATTAATCAATAACATCTGAAGTCGGACGAACAGGATGAACGGTGAGTAAGCCTATTGTGTGTGTATGTATGTGTTATAAATCGGGGTGTTTTTTATTTATCAGTTTGCGAAGTGGTTTTCCCAGTTTTATGTATGTGAGGACTGGAGCTCATCAGTATGTGCAGTATTGACAGTTGACGAAAATTCGTGCAATCTCAAGCACACATTGGTGTCATTTCTTTAGTGTTATGGTTTCTGGGGGTTTGCAGTGCATTACTCACAGCTGGTTTTTCATTCGAGTCGAAATCATTCCCTTCAGCTGCATCACAGTGACTTGAAACACTGCTGCTGAAGTGATGCTGCAGCTTAGGTTTTGTTGTTTTGCCAAGAGGAATAGGTGTGGCGTTATATTAATGTTATATAAATTGTTTAATTTTTAAAACTGATCATTTTTGCAAGAGTGAATAAATTTGAAATTAGCTATTGTATTCCTGGCAAATTAGTAAGTATTGTAAAACTACTACTTGAGTTTTGATTGGTTACATATAATATGGATTGCATTTATTTGTTTTGGTGATTTAAAATTCTAGTGTTTTTTTCAGTTGACAAGTTAGGGCACACATTTCTGAAGATCAAATGCAACACACTGGCTTTGTATAGGTAATGTTTTTTTTATTGTTGAAAGAAGGCATAATAGGCCTATGCCTTTTTGTCATTATTTGGAATGGATTGCTCTACTTGTAAGTTGATAGCATCTGCATTACCTTTCGATGGTTAGGTTGAGAGCTCATTGTAGCTTTGTAACTTTTCCTGATGTGAGCTTGCATACAGGCCTTGGTCAGATGACCGTATCCATTAACCTTGGAGGTACTCCTGGGGATTTTGTGTCCTTTTCAATTCCTGTTTGGCAGTTTTTGTTTCTATTGGCTTCCTTTAATGTATCAACTTTCCATAAGACAAGCAGACACAGGGACAGACCCATCATTTTTCTTTGTTTTAAAATGGGTTTTTTCACAAATGCCTCCACTTACCTAAAATTTGTTCCTGAAAATGAATTTCCAGTTTTGTTAGCCATAATTGTAGAACAGTAAAAACATTACACTTTGGGGACTTGAGAAATTAGTCTTATTCTACCTAACAAATTTATTAGCCTTGACAGTCTTGGTTTAGCTGTACTTTTGAATATTTTTGAAAAACTTTGATTTCCAAATTTGTACAGATAGCCGTAAGAGTGACAAGAGTGGTTATAAGAGTATGTATAAAAAACACCTAAAGTGTTGTTGTAATATAACATAAGAAATAAGTATAACAATTAAGCACAGATACATGCAGTTATGTGAGTTGCCATTTCTAAGGTGCTTGTAATGTATGCGTGTGTGTTCTGTGCATGTTGTGTGGGTTTCTACTTGCAATCTAATGACATGCGGTTAGGCTTGTTGTGTGAGTGTGTGTGTTTGCATTTGCCTTGCTGTGGACTGGCATCCCATCTGTGCCTCCATGGCGCACCACAGGGTTGTGCCCTAAGCTGCCTTGGAGAAGCCCCAGGCCTCCTTGCAACTCTGAATAGGATAAGCAATTAGAAAATAGATGGATGGATATGTTGTATTCTGGACAAAAGATTACAGTTTACCTGGTTTGCTATGTCATTTTCTTCTTTAAAGGTGTCAGTTATATTTTTCAGTTTAGTATTGCCAATTTGTTTTTGGAAAAGTGCTTTATGTCTTGCTATATAGAAATATGCTATATTAAAAATGTGAAGAAATAGTTGTAGCTCAGCAAATAATTATGAATTTCAGGTTTAATGTCCTCCAATAGACTGAAGAAATGAACCTTTTCCTATATTTTGGGTTAATAGAAGTATTACTCTGATCATCTTGTGCTATCAAAGTAGTTATTCTAATTTAAGAGAGAACTTCTGCTTTTCCAGAAATGTATAAATTTGGGCACAAAACATGCTTCTTACTGGGAAGCTGAGGTGTGAACCCCTCGGTAGAATCTGCTCTCTGTTGCAGCTGAAACATGACACACTTTAAATAAGTTGCCTACACTGTCATACATTGCTGGTCTATGGTATTACTGTTAAATCTGTAGTATATGTGCAATATATTTTTAATGATGCCTGTCCTACTTGCCGTATAGTGAGTGGGGTTTTGTTCTGCTGATTAGGGTTGACTAGGTTCTTGTCATGGAGTGTGTACATTTTTTTTATGGTTATGTTCTATATATTGAAATTGTCTTCAAATTTGTATGATGTGTGTCCTGATTTTACATGGTTGCAAAATTGACCATGAAAAATGAGGGAAATGAAGATGTGAATGTTTGAACGTGTGTAATGACGAATGGCCATCGGAGATTGAATGACTAAAAGATTATGCCAGTACTCACTGTGGATATGTAACCTTGGTACAGATAGGCCCGGCATTTAAATCAGCATTTTACTCTTGGGGTGTGGTCTGCAGCTGGATTCACTAGATATTATTTGTATCATGCAGAACTACTAATAACTTGGGTTTTTCCCGTTTACATTCACCAAGTGTTTTCCATTCTTTTCTAATTTAACTTTTTTTTTTTCGTTATATAGCACCATAATGCAGAACTTTGGTAACGTAGAAACTTTTTACTCTGGTTAATTTTAACTTCCCAGTCTGCTGATATATACACATTGTCATGACTTGTGTGTTTGAAAGCTTTTAAATTCCCTGATCATGTGGTATTTCTGGCTCTTTGTATTTCTTTTACATATTCCTGTTGTAATGTAAATTTATGAAGGAGGCTTGCTAAATGCTTGCCATCTAGGGCTGATTCCTTCTCAACACCTTGGTTTTTTTTTCTGCCATAACCTGGGTGAAAACTTCATGAAACAGCAGGCTTTTGCTCAGATTCATCTGTCTGATGTACTTTAAACCAAAAAATATTTAAATTTCTAGGGAGAGGTACTTCATGGAATAGGCCTAGAAGGGGAACCTTATTTCCTCTTTCCTCAATTGTAGCTCCTTTAAAGCCTCACTATTCTCCATAAGCTGCTCTCCATTATTGTTAGAAATTATCATGAAAAAAAACGTTTTAATGGCAAATTTAAAATGCTGTATTTTGCATTACTAGACAAAAGGTGAGTTTTGTAGAAGTTTGTTCAGCTCAGAAAATGGAGCCTTGTAAAACTGAAAGTTAGGAATGGTCCACAGTTTGGAGTATTTTGTTTTCAGTGTGTCTGGAAGGTGCATGGCCTAGGATGGGGGAGAGCACATCAGAAGGTCTCCTGAATAAGTGGTCAAAAAACTGGGGGGGGATGCAATAAATACTGAAGGTGCAAAAGCGCTCGGACTTCAAGCTTGATCTAAATGGAGTCCAGAGCTTCTTTCGAAACAAAAGAATGATGCTGCTTTGTAGAGTCACGGAAAAGTAAACAGGTGGGAGGATGATAGATGGTAAATTTAAGTGTTAAAATCCCATGATCGGAAAGACACCTGTTGGTACGTACTTTCCGGGGGTTACTGTGTGAGATTATGCATGGGTTTCCACTGTCTTGCTGGAAGTAAACTCCTAAAGACTTGAAGGACATGGAAAAGACAGGCTAATTATGTTTGAAAACTGGCAACTTCTGTAGTCCTGCCATATACCTGTTTAGGCTACATATTTCAAACCTGACCCTACGTGAAAATGTCAATTTTCTCCAGTCCAATGTGGAACAACATTTGAGTGGGTTGCATGTTTAGTTTGAAACCCATTGTTTTATCATTTTCCATTTGTCATTCGGTAGTTTAAGGGGTGCATGTTTTGTGCTGTGTAATTTGCTGAAATTGAAACCATTAATTTTGGGTGAAAATTGATGCATGGGTGGTGCCTTCAGTCTTGCTTCCAAGTACATACAGCATAGTGATCTCTGTTGGATCAACATGTCCATGATGTACCAGTACATGTTCTTGCTTTTCAGAGATTTGTCTCAAGCTGACATTCCCTTTTCATGGTGTTGAGTGGATCACGAGCAGCAGCAAAGTGCTGCTTCAAGTTCAAGTAGCTGTTTTACTGGTGGATAATAGAGTGATAAGGTATTAAGGAGCATGTGGACCACACAATTGTAGCCCTCTCTTCACTTTGGGCTTTAATTTGGCCATCCCGTAACTCTCCGTTTCTTCTTTTCGAACCATTTTTTGGGGAGCTGGCTTGAATATTTATGCTCACTCTCCATTTATGGTTCGGCTTGAGCATTTTGATGCATGACTTCATCCTCTCAAGTATTCTGTGTTACTAGGTGGAATTCATGGATGACTCTGTGATGACAGCAACCCCAAACAATAATGCATCCTGCACTATACTTTACTTTTGGCGAGAGGTGCTTTTTTTTTTCGAATGCAGCTTTTGGTTTTGGCCAAACATGACATCCAGCATCATCACCAAGCACCCCTGCCTTTGACTCTTTGGTCTAGAGTACATCGTTTCAGTAGTCCTGGTCTTTGTTGAGGTGTTCTTTTCTGAGCTCGTCTTCCTTCCATACCTGCCATTGACTTTATCTGTGGCAAGGTTGATATAAGAAGAGTCCCTTTTTACAGCTTTTAATGAATGTTCTGGAAATGAGATCACATCAATTGGTTTTGGCTTAAAATGGCCCATTTACTTTTCAGGTGCACAGCAGAATGATAGTAAAAGACAACATTTGCTGGAGAGACTGCTGGACGCAGTGAAACAGGTGAGAGCAGCTGAATGCCTGAGCAGCCGCCTGACACAGTAGCTTCACTTACAGCCACCGTGTGGCCTCTCAAGGTCATAAACATGCTTGGTTAATGTAAGCATACTGAAGTGTTGGGGTTGCCTTTCTGTCCAAGCCTGAGAAAGCTCTGAATGATAATCGCTCATTGAATGCTAAGCTGTCCATCCTCAGCGTGCAGTGTTGGTTATGGCTGGATGCCATGCTGAGTAAAAACAATTTCTGGAAACACTTTTTCAGTGTCAAATCCGCTTTGGGGGACGAAAGGAGATAGCGTCAGACTCGGACAGCAGGTAAGAGTACCTGATGAATGATCGTGGATAGGACGCACATTATAACCAATGCTTTTGGTTGACCTTCTGGGTCTTCAGTTTGCATTTCTTAAAGCAGTGTTTTTAAACTTTGTGTTGCCATCCAGTATTATATTTGGGTTAGTCTTTGGATTAAAAAGTATAAGAACCTCTGCTTTTATTGGATATTCAGGAGCTGTGTGGGGGGGATGGATGGTGAACAAAACTGTGTCGTTTCAAAAGAACTATTTGATGTAAATGGTGTGGTGATTTTGCAGTGCCTGAAGACCCTTAGTGTCCCTGCAGGGTCATCTGCTTGTGTGCTCAGTTCGAGGCGGTCCTTCAGCATGGTCTGAGGAAGAGCCGTGGTCTGGCACTCACGGCTGCCGCCATCAAGCAAGCTGCTGGCTTCACCAGCCGAACAGAAGCAGGTACCCGGGGTCCACATGCTACCATAGGGGGGTCAGCCCCTAGGGAGTCTTGGGTGATGGGCTCAGTGGGGGGGGGGGAGAGAGAGAGAGCGAGCAGTCATCATGCTTGTCGTAGGGGGGAAGGGAGACGTTTCACAGGAAACTCTGGCAGAAAAAGCAGATGCTGCAACTACTAGTGAAACAAGAAATGTTGTGTAAGAAGCTTCTAAAAAATGTGAAAAAGGGAAACAGTCATTTTTTTTTGAGGTTAGCTGAGCACCTGCTGTGGTTTGTATTCATGCAAACCCAGAAAAAGATGTATATAAACAAACACAAATATAAATATTGATTTAGCATTGAAATTCCTGCATGTTACAAAGTTCTGTGCAGAACATCCAGTTCAGGCTGAGCCTGATTGATCAAATTGAAACTATAATTTCCGAACCGTAATTTCAAAAGTATTGCAAATGCTGGTATTTTGGTGAAAGTTTACATGCTGTGACTTCTTTGGTTTCCTGTTAACGTGTTTTGTCTATCGTTTTGACTTGCAGAGTAAAATGCATATAAAATTTATGAAATCACATGCTTTGCTGACACTGAAACGTAATCAAGGCTGCAACAAAGTACAGATGCACCATTGTTTTTATCACACTTAATGGTGGAAAGGCTTATTATCCCAGCTCAACTAAAAGAGTAACTTGATCATCAATGAGCTAAAGCATAAAGAGGCTTTAATGCCTGTCTGTTTTGTCCCCATAAGAATAAGGAACAATCTGATGGTGTTCCCCTTTTTTTTTTTTTTTCTGGAGAGGTAGGACTCCCTACATTGGGCTTGTTCCAATGCTACATGGTTGGTGATAACAGCAAAGAGTCTGCAAGGTTATTCCTGTGATTTTCTTAGTGATGGTCACCCTCTTATCATTCCAACACCTTGTGCAAAGGAAGACCAGTTTAAAATAAATGTGTGATGGTGGTATGTGCTTTTGGGAAGCCCGTCTCTAGAAGGGCACTGGATTAAAAATGAACTCGTCAGATTAAACGCGGCCTGTGGACCATGAAGGTCGAATACTAGATGGGCAGTGTTATCACGAGTGACGGGGTGCTGGAGGCTCGCATGGCAGATCACCGAATAGACCATAGCTGTGTCGAGGAAGGGTGGATGTGTCTGATATCGGCAAATTGAAGTGTTGTGCCAAAACCCAGGGTGATTCATACCTTCATTAATCCTTTGGGGGCTGGCAGAGTTGGTCCAAAACAATTACCTTTTGTATTACAATTACTTTAATCCTAGACCAACCAAGATTTTAAACCAAGATTTTATTTTTTCTTGTAATTCACCAACTGTGATGCTTGGGGATTTTTTTTTTTGCCTCATACCATCCTCCTCACTGTATGTGAGGGCAAAATAAACTTGGGTCCTCTTCCAGACAAGTTTTTAAACAGTTCCAGTTGATGTCCACTTTATTACTGTCCTAACAGTAGAAATGGGCATTTTCAGACGGGTTGCTACACTATATGGACAAAAGTATTTGGGCACCAGTGAATGGGGGGGCCACATACTTTTGGACTTGGGTAATTAGGCCATACTTGGGTGTATATAATTAAACGCACAGCCATGCAATCTTCAGCAACCAACACTGTTGGCGGAATGGGTCATATTGAAAAGATTAGTGACTTGATGGTGCTACGTTAAAAAAGATGCTATCTTCCCAACAAGTTAGTATGAATTTTCTGCCTTGATTAACTGCAAGTGAAGTGATTGTGATGTGGAAACTTCTATAAACAGTGAGTTCAGTTGCGATGTCATAGGTCACAAAAAAAGGAAGGGACCTGATGACCCAACATCAATACCCAACCTCACTGATACTGTTATGGCTGAATGGCAGCGAATCCCACCAACGATATTCAAACATCTAGCATAAACCTTTTCCCAAATTTTGGAGGCAAAGGAGGACCATCTTCATATGTATACCCTTGGTTTTGGAACGAGATATTGCACAGACAGATGTCCCAATACTTTTGTCCATATGATTTATTTTTTTATAACCTTTCCCTGACTTATGAAGGTCTCCCTCATTTAGTTTGTGTGTTCTCTTATCTTTCCTATGTTGATGGATGACTTAAAGAATTTGTCCTCTGTGTCACCTCATATTTGTACCCCAAATAATCAGGATGTCATGGATTACAGCTTAAGTTCCTACTCACTCCAATCACCTGAAAAATGTACAATTTAAATGGGAAACATGCTTCAGTTACATTGTGCCAATAATTGTGGCATGTGTTTTTGTTGAAAATAATTATTTCTGGGTGAAGGATTTGTTTTTCTTTGAAAAAAATTTATATTTCTATTAAAGGTTGGATTTTTCTGTTTTTCAGTATGAGATGAAGCTACTTCACCAAAGGGTGGATTTTTTTCTAACCCTTTTTACTAAGCTTTACAAGTGGTGCCAATAATTGTGGAGGGCCCTGTATATCCAGTGTCTGTATTTTGAGGATGAATGTCTTGATGTGTAAAGCTGTAAGTCATATGCATTGATTATTCACATAAGTGGCAGCATACCTTCCAACAGGTTCCTGGTTGCAAGCTGCTTGGGCCATGCAGGTGCTGTTCTTGAAGTCATTTTGAAACAGCGTATAGTGATCAACATTGCTGTTAAGAACCAAAAACGGTTATGCTCCCGAGAGAGAAACAACCTGTTTCACTGAGGTCAAAGAGTGCTTTGTTAAATTTCATCTATGGGCCTTTCAAAATCATTCATTTTCTTTTAATTTTTTTGCATATTGGTAATGTATCCAGTCTGAAATGATGTGCCTGTAATGTCATCCACTAAAAACACATTTTTTGTGCAGGAGTGATGTCACTTTTTACTTCCGTCCATACTGGTGTATGATATATTCTAAGCTGGATTGGTGATTAGATTACAACGATCTGTCCTTTGTCACCATTGTAAGCTACTTAGTGTTTTGATGCATGTTTTATCAACTTGAGCAAGTGAAGATTGCTTTTCCCTGGAAAGATTTTGGTATTGTGTTTTATTGTTGAGGAGGGTCGTTCACTGGTTTAAATGGTATCGATAACTTGAATAGTCAGTCAACCTGTGTGACGTGCCGTGCTGAAATTTGATGGCAACAAGGCCATTTGGGGCTAAGTTAGATTCCCTTGCTCAAATTTGGACGACATGCCTGATGCATATTGACAGAATCTGTTGTTGGACTTCTTTTGGCCGTGATCTCTGTTAATGTGGTCCTGCCAACGGAGTCCACTGCCAGCCCACTTCTTGAGCCTGGCTTGTGGCTGTATTCCAGAGCTCTCCTTCTGGCTGTATGTGAAGGAGCACCTGAACCGTCACGAGCAGCAGCGTTTCTACTCGCTGTCCCATATCTCATCTGACCTGGGCCGCGGCCGGGCCTGGCTACGCTGTGCCCTCAACGAGCACTCACTGGAGCGCTACCTTCATGCACTGCTGGCTGACCGCTTGCGGCTCAGGTATGGGGGGAGGGGGGTCTGTGAGGCAGGGAGGCAGTGTCAGGGGTTCCGTTGCCACTGGGCAGGTCGATGCAATAGTGACCCCCGATCATGTCTTCCAGCGTCTTCTATGAAGACTGGGCTTTCATCCTGGATGAGGAGAGGGCAAGCATGCTGCCGACCATGGCTGCGGGTGAGTCTACATGGACGCCACTCTTGTTTCTGTAAGGAACCAGAACCCTTTCATACAGGCTGACTATTCTGAATACCACATGCACTTTCTTTAAGGTTCCCTGGATTGGCTTGTCTGAATTCTTGTTCATTTTTTTATTGCTGAAGTGTCTGACATTGTGTTCTGTCAATGACTTTCTAAAATGTTTTCACAAGGTCAGCAACTTGAGCAGCATGGCCTGGTAAACAGTAAGAAAAATGGCTGGAGGCTGTGAGACCTTCCTTAAGGCATCGGTGGGCCTTTGCTTTGGTGCTCTTCAATTTTTGTATAATTTCTCACCTGTTTCAATCCATCTCGGTCCAGGCAAAGTAAGGATGGCTTTCAGTGGGAGAACTCTTAAGCTTTTATTTGAAATTTTTCTACATTTGACAGGAAATGGAGACGCGGTCCAGTAAGCGCCTGCCGCAGTTATGTAATGAGATAGAAGGCAGGCTTCCCTGGAGACCTGGGGGTTTCACTTTGTAACGGAGGCCTTTCTTATGCCTGTCTGTGCTCGGGCAGGCCTCAACTCCATCCTGTTTGCCATAAACATCGACAACACAGACCTGAATGGGCAGAACAGGATGGGCCCCTCTGTGTCGCATCTGCTCAAGGAGTCAACGCAGGGGGTGAGCACATTGTGGAAGGAGTCTGCTCATGGTGTCAGCACCCTCCTGAGAGAGATCAGCACTGCGACTGCCGTGGTGCCTGGTCTCAGCCCCCGCCCTGACTGTATCACCGATCCACTGCCTGTTCTTCCTCGTAGCGCCTCCGCAGGTAGGGAGGGAAATGGTATTTTTGTTCCATGATGTGCTTTAAGTAAGGTATTTCATGTATGTCAGGTATCTTTCCATAGGGCCATTATAAGGTTGATATTCTTGCTACATCAAGATTCGATGTTTTAAAACGGCAACATAATGATTATGATGACAATGAATAAAATGTTCTTGCCCCTTCATTGCTAGGATCATTCCTTACAGTAGCTTTTACTTTTTTGTAAAGTACGAGTAATTCTGGAGTGATCTGAGCACTAGCATTCTTGGGATCTTGGTGCGTAACTGCTCTTGGACCTTCTGTCCAGACTCCGGCCTACGGAAGGAACGGCGGAAGAAGAAGAAGGTCACAAACATAATCTCCTTTGACGATGGGGATGATGGAGGAGCGGAGGATGAAGAGGAAGGAGGCATCCTGAGTAAGAGTGGAGCTGGACGCGACAGTTCGGAGGAATGCTTTGGCCCTCTCCACCCATCCCCCATACAGAATGGGGGGCCTGATGTGGTAGGCTGGGACCATGTCCCCAGCCACAATGGAGCACTGCCCCACACCAGGAGTGTGGATAACGATGAGGAGGATGAAGAACTGTATGGCAAGACTAGGCCAGAGGCTGAGGAAGAGCGAGGTTGCTTGGAGCAGTAAGTCTGCAGTGACCAGAGTCAGAATGTTTCTGGTGTTTATCAGCACCATGATCTGCACATATTAATGCTGAGGTTTGACCCAGCTGATGGCAAACACCAGGGAGACGTGTTATGTCCTTAAAGCCTGGAAATATAGTTAATGGGCTGCCATCAGGATTCTTTGGGTTGCTGATGTCAAGTACTCTTAGTAATATTAGTTTGTATGAATTTTCCCGCAGTTAAATCAAATATGAGATTGATAATTCAGTTGTATCCCTGTTCTTAAGTGTACAGGATGAACTTTCCAGCAAAGTACTGACTGAAAGAGTCGTTCAGAAATGCTTACTCGACAGTGGCAATTTGCATTTCAATACTGGCATTGTGTGTTTTGTTCAGGGTGGTGGTGGGAAGCCTGTGCAGTGTGTCCACCTGGAGCCATCTGCAGGTAATCAATGACAACGACAGCTCTGACATCCTCATTCCTGTGACCTCCACAGACGCCTGCTCCCAGCCAGGTAAGCTCACTCTGCTGGTTGATGGAGGGAAGCATCTCCAGGGGTTCCCTATCAGCTATTGTTACTGGTTTCCGGGCAGCCTGGTTCACCTGTTGGTCCATGTAGATTGCGCTCCCTGCCTGGGGTGGGTGGTATGATGGCAGTGTGAGAGTTCTTAGTATCTGGGCCTATGTTGGTGTTTCCAGAGAGCTCAGTTGAGGCCATGCCTTTTGCTGGGGAGTTCGAGATCAGCGGCACGGCATCAGACCTCTCGCAGACCAGATCCCAGTTGCCCTTCAGGTACGTAATGCATATTGCTTGTACTGTACGAAGCCTGGAGAGATTCAGAGGGGTGCAGAGGGCTGTCTTGGGGGGTGACTCGTATAATGAAACTCTTTCCCCTCCCAGTATGGAAGACAGCCCTCCAGTCCACCATCCCCCGCTCAGCGACGCCATCCCCACCCCTGGCCTGCCCGAGTCTATGACAGTCGGTAGGCATTTCTCCCTCCTTCTCCACAGCAGCCTCACCTGAAGCTGGCTGGGTCAGGTTCAGGTTTCAGGGAAGCCTCAGGCATACAGATAAGGCCCTGGGGAATGATCGTCTTCTGTCTGGCTAACCTAGCCCAACTGTTCAGCCGGGCCTTTCACCTTGTTCATTACTGGCAAATCATTTAGTTCTGTCATGCTGTCAGTCTGCCTTTTTCCCCAATGCCAACAGGGGCAGCAGTGTACCATACTGCAAACCTGAACGGCAGATGGTCCAAGTTGGATCGGCTCCTCATGGCACTGGAAAGTAGCCAGCCTCACCCCGGTTCTGCCCGAGCAGCCTGGCACCTACGTGGAGCTGATCTTCCTTGTTGACCCCCTGTTGAAGGGCATGTGGAGAGAGAGCTTGAGAAGAATGAAAGAGAAACAAGCCATGCAAAAATATGAGGGCAACATGAAATCTATAGATCCATTAGGAATGATGCATAGAAATCTCAACTCGGATGATTTTGATTCAGGTCAAAGCAATGTTGAGCTTTAAGTGTTGTCTAATTCTTGCAGAATAAGTTTGTGTTCTGTTCATTGCTCATTATTTGTTTGAGACATTATCAATTCAGTTAATGCCCATGGGGATTGTTTGGTACGACTTACTACGTGTCATATTTTTAAAGAATCACATGCATTAAGTAAACAGGTAACATGTTAACTTTAAAAAAAAAAAAAAAAAGACTAATTTGGGAATTTACTATGTAATGTTAATGTTTGTCATTGATCTCTGTTTAGACGTATTACAGAACTGTATCAAAGATGGCTGAAGGTGATTTTAGAGTCATCATTAGGAGCTCATAGACTTGGTGACTCCTTTGGTCAGACAGCTCTCTTGGCCCCAGGCTGTCGGTGTGGCTCTTAAACAGGGGGCAGATTTTACTGTGGTTGAACCCTGAACTGAACCCACCAGCACATCATCTTGTTAAGTGGTGCACATCAGGCCACTTGCACTGAAAGGAAGATTCCAGGCTTCCGTGCTGGAAGCTTCTGGAAAGTGAGCATGCCCCGGCTTCATTTCTGCTTCTTGAGAGGGAGGTGCAGCGTGCTGCTTCTCCAGCCACCACCATCGAGCTGTTTTTATAGTCTTTTTTTTTTTTTTTTTTCTTTCCTAAGTCACTCCTGTTGAATAAAAGATTTGGTCTTTTATTTATAAAAGCTTTAGCTTTCCACTTCATTTACCACAATTTCTTACCTGTTGCTGTACTTTGGGTCATTTTTGGCCATGCTGCTTGTGTTGTTCATCTTTCAGCAATCCCTAGGAAAAGTTCCTCGTGTGTGCCACCAAGATAAGTAATAGACCCACAAAATGTTTTTGAATAGGTGTGAAAGTTGCTGGTGCTGTATCCAGTGGATGGCACTGTTGGTTTACAAACGCAAAGCTTGTGTAGTGAGTTAGCGAGGAAACTGAAAAGGGAAACACCCTCGGAGATGAAATATCTGGCTTTTTGGGTGTGTTTAAGCCCTTGTTCTCTTGCTAGACCTTTGGTTTTCTCCTGGAAGAGCGCTGTTGGTTTTGCATCTGGCTTTTAAGCCTTCTGATCTCTGCTCTCCTTGTGCTGCTCTGAAGAGATTGTCAATGAAGGATGGTGAATGCTTCTCATAGGCAGCCATAGCTTTTCTGGTGGAAAGGGAAGACAGCTGTGCATGTGTCCATCTCACTGGCGCTTCCTTTGATATTTGGTAAACCAGTAAGGCAACCAGTTGCCTTGGCCATCTGCTGAGGTATACCATAAGGTTCTTTTTGTAAGACAGCACCAAACCAGCCCTGTAACAGCAGGCAGGCTGTGTTGTGTTGTGTGCTGTGCACTTGGACTTCTGGTTCCTTTGTCCTTCATGCTCTAGGCACTGCTGCAGCCATTGCATGGCAACGCAATGACATGTTTGGACACCTCTTCAGGGGAAGGTGAGGGTCAACTAAAACTCTGGGGGGTGACTACACAGAAGGGGATATTTTATAGTAAACAGTGATTTTAGGTCAATGACTGATGGCATTAGTCTTCCCCCCCCATGCCAGCTTTAACCATGATGATGTAGTGCCTGTTGGGTCTCTCATTCCACAGGTGAAGAGTTGCTGTCAGAACAGATCAGGTCCCTGGTGGATGTTCATTTCCTAGGCTTAAAAACAAATGTATTGCTGTTATGCAAGTGTGCCGTTTGGATGTTGTGCCTTTCTTTAGGATGGGTGGAAGTGAAAAAGCATTTCCCTGGCTTCTATGGCATTCCTTCGCTTGAGTCACCTGTAACGTGTGGCTTGTCTTCCGTTGTGTGGCTGAGGCCTGGGGACAAGCCCCGCCTAGTAAACCATCCCGGGCACTGTTCTGATGCCTTGGCATCTGTTCCGTCTCTGCATGAGCGCCCTCTGGAGGGGGCACGAGGGTCATATGTTGGACTCATTATGCAGCTCATCCACGCTGCCCTTTTGTCCCCCCTGCGATGAAATCACCAGGGCTTGTCGAAAGCTCTTCCTATGGCCAACTTAGGAAACTCACTGTTTTGTAATATTGGGACAAATTATAAAATGTGAAAAAAGCCTAAAGAAAGTGAACTAATTTCTGAAGGCCTGAATTGGCTGTGTTGTTTCCCATAGATGTGACCTTTGTGCTATGTGAATGAGCTCTTGGTTATAGTGAAAGAGCCCAATCTTGTGCTGGCCTACTGTTGTGTTGTCTCATGCTGCATTTGGCTGTGATTGAACTGACCAAATTGGGAGGCCCTCTAGGAAAGGGAATCCAGTAGGGCTCCCTGTCCGTCTGCCCCTCTGTGATGCCCTGGAGGGTCAGGCCATGCGTCTGCTCTTCTGTGGGGACAGTGCTTCCCTAAGAAGTGCTGTGGGCTGGAGGGCGGCGAGGGAAGGCTCATATGAAGCCCACGTTCTTTGAGGGGAACCCCATCCCTTCATCATCCAGTTTCCCCAGTGTTTCTTGGTCTGACCCGTGCCCTGAAATGGGCCCCCCCTAGTCTGACTGGTTCCGCTTGATGTATGTGATGTTTTATTCATTATGAAAAGCATGCAGCGTATTATTAAACAAGGTGGATGCTTGTTTACACAGTGTTTTATAGTGGTCCAGCTGTGTTAAACACTGTCTAACCATGTTTTTATGTATGAAATAATTCATATTACGGTCATCCTAGAAGTGACTAAATTTTTTATGTAAGAGCCATTGACTTATTTTTCATATGTCTACTTAGCTGACACTTTTGTTCAAAGCAAAGCATATAGGACTCAGAATGCTGGCCCACCTGGTTCAAAGATATGATTACTTTGTCAGCCAGGGGGTTTGAACCCAGATCCCTAACCTATGGAGTTACAGACCTACCCAGACCTGTGTTTAATTATTTGCCTTAATCATTTTGGGTTGTTAGGCCTTTTCATTGTATTTTAGCTGGTTTTAGACTTTTGCATGTTACATGTTTGTTATGACAGCCAGATGCTATTTGTGAGTGATGTTATTGTAGCGTTGTTACCCCTACAAATCTGAGAATATTGGGGGACATCAAGATGATTTTTTGATAAGCACATCAGATCTTAAAGGCAGAACATTTGTCTGATATCTTTCCATGGCATTTAATAACGAGCTGTTCGGCCCAAATGGCAGTATGATGGAGGTGGCACTTAGTGGGACACTGAATATGACTTTAATCACTCGCATCTGTTATTCTTTTTAGAAATGTTTGCTTGTTTTCGGTGTTGTTAAAATCGTGTTTCCTCCACAGTTGAGTTACGACAAGCCATTGTGGCCATGATGGGCCGCAAGGATGAGCTGGAGGAGCAAAACATGTGAGTTCTGATGGTCTGCTTCCTCACGCTCCCGTGTTTGGCATCACAGACTTGGCATATAACCTGAGAGGATGAGTAACTGCTGGAGCCCATAGCTGCTTCAGCCCTGTCAGTGGGTGGTGCTCTGTTGTGACCTTGTCTGTTCTGATGGCACAGGTCCCTTCGCAGCTTGCTGGATGGGGAGATGGAGCACTCGGCTAGCTTACGGCAAGAAGTGGACGGTCTGAAGAAGAGAATCAGCGAGCTGGAGGAGAGGCATGCTGCTAAGGTGCAGGCGCTCGGCAGGTGGGTGTTCCCTTCAACACTGCCTGTGGATGTTTCCCAGCTAGGGCAGGTAATCTTGTGAAGCTCCGATTCAGAACTCGGGGGGGCTGCCTACAGGTTAATGGTAGAAAATGTAGTACTTGGTGATTTCTTATTGTTTTCATTAATGTGTTGGTTTTTATTGTTGAAGTACTGCTCTGCGTGTGACCTTTCCCTGGGAATCTTTGCTTCCTGTGACAGATGCTGCTCTGCTTCATTATTGCCATTGTCACGCTGTAAACTTGTTATATGAGGATGAAAATGGAAGTAAAGCCAATGAACACTGGAACTGCGACATTCAATTTTCAGTTCAATTTATTTTTATAGTGCCTTTCACTGGGAAGGTACTTAACAGGAGGGTATGGTAATTGCAATGCATATTTATGAAAAAGGAAATGGTCAGAATGCAACAGAAGAGATGAACCAAAAACTCCTCAACAAGGAGAAGAAAAATCTACTGAGGACCATAATTATAATGTGTTAAGTAATAAGGTAGGATAAGCTAGACTAAAGTAGTAGGTCTTCAGCTGTGATTTAAAGACTGAGACACAAAATTGGCATCTTAAACAAAGGCTGGAAGACTGGTCCATGATCTCGGAGTGCTGTGACTGAAGGCTGTAGAACTAGCAGTAATATTCTTTATATGCCAGATAAGAGGCCAGGAAGAGACCTCAGTTTTGTGATCGAAGTGAACGATTTGAAGTATAAGCATTAAACAGTTCTATCAGGTAGGCAGGTCATTGATCTTTAAGTGCTTCATAAGAATATTGATGTCAGTGCTTTACCTGACCAAAAGCCAGTGGAGAGAACAAATAACTGTGATTATACACTCACTGGCCACCTCATTAGGTACACCTTGCTACTACCGGTTTGGACTCCTCTAGGCCGTTAGAACTGCCTTAATTCTTTGTGGCTGATTCAACAAAGTGCTGAACATTCCTTAGAGATATTGGTCCATATTGACATAATAGCATTACACACTTGCTGCATACTGGTTGGCTGCACCTTAAAGATGGGAATCTCCTGTTCCACCGCATCAACAAAGGTGCTCTATTGCATTGACATCTGGTGACTGTGGAGGCCATTTTAGTACGCATGTACTACGATATGACCTTTGTTACATGGTTATCCTGTTGGAAGTAGCCGTTAGAAGATAGGTAGACTGTGGCCATAAAGGGATGGACATGGACAGCAACAACAGGTAAGGAGGCTCTGGCATTTAAACAATGCTCAATTGGTAGTAAGAGACCCAAAATGTTCCATGAAAATATCCCTCACACCATTACACCACCACCAGCCTGAATTATTGATAAAAGCCTAGATCCATTCTACCTTGTAAGTTTTCAATGCCAAATTTTGATCCTACCATCTGAATGTCACATCATAAATTGAGACTCATCAGCCTTGGCACCATTTTTCCAATCTTCCATTGTCATATTTTGGGGAGCCCACGCCCACCATAGCCTGAGTTTCCTGTTCTTAGGTGACAGGAGTGGCACCTGGTGTGGTCCTCTGCTGCTGTAACCCATCAGCTTTAAGGTTTGATGTGTTGTGAATTCAGAGTTGCTTTTGCATATCTTGGTTGTGTCAAGTGGTTATTTGAGTTACTCGTGCTTATGTCTTAGTTGGAGCATGTCTAGCCATTCTTCACTGACCTCTGCCATCATCAAGGCATTTTTGAGTAGAGAACTGCCACTCCCTGCTTGTTTTCTTTTTTGGACCATTCTATTTATACCTTAGAAATGGTTGTGCATGAAAATCCCGGTAGATCAGCAGTTTCTGAAATACTCAAATCAGCCTGTCTGGCACCAACAACCATATCATTTTCAAAGTCACTTAAGTCACCATATTTTCCCATCCCGATGCTTCATTTGAACTTCAGCAGATCCTGTTGACTATGTCTACACACCTAAATTCATTGAGTTTCTGGCGTGTGATTGGCTGATTAGATATTTACGTTAACAAGCAGTTGAACGGGTGTACCTAATGACATAGCCAGTGAGTGTATGTTCAAGCTTACTGTTCTGAGTAATAATTCTAGCCACTGCTATTTGAATAGTCAAGGCAGACATGCCCAAGATCTGAGCCAGCAGTGTTTAATTGGCTTACAGGCATGCAATCCAATATGTTGCACCACATGGTTATGGTGAGTTTGCAGTAAAATGTTTTGTTTGTTGTACTTGATGTGTGCTGTGTGAGCTGACCCTTTGACTTGCATAAAAATTCAATCTGGCCCTCTGGAAAAAGTTCGGACACCCCAGCTGTAAAGTCTCTGTGGTGTGTAATTTCTGACATTCGAACATTTCAGTAAGCCCAGCCTCATCATCATTCACTTTAGGCTGCTCCCATTAGGGTTCGCCACAGTGGATCAGCCTTCTCCATCTCTTCCTGTCCTCTGCATCCCGCTCTGTCACACCCACCAACTGCATGTCCTCTCTCACTCTATCCATAAACCTCCTCTTTGGCCGTCCTCTTTTCCTCTTGCCTGGCAGTTCCATCCTCAGCATCCTTCTCCCAATATACTCAGGATCTCTACTCTGCACATGTCCAAACCAACGCAATCTCGCCTCTCTGGCTTTGTCTCCAAACCGTCCAACCTGAGCTGACCCTCT
>JAACJT020000075.1:21297750-21318093 GCA_009936485.2 Gymnarchus niloticus | reverse complement strand
ATAGGAGTGGAAGTTAATACCATACTTTCTAATTATGTCACCAAGTGGCAGCATGTACAGGGTGAACAGCAGTGGGCGTAACACAGATCCTTGTGGAACACCATATCTAACCCTAGTATGATCGATTTTTTTTTTTTTTTTTTTTTGGCTCCTCTTACTGCATTGGTGGTTGTTGTTGTTTCATTCTGTGGCATTTACTAATTGTATGCTTATTGTTATATGTTGTGTTTCATCTTGTAACTGGTCATCTTGTTCCAGGTCACCGGGGAGCCTGGAGCCTATATCAGGCTTTACAGATTGCAAGGCTGGGGTACATCTCTGGATGGAATAACAGTCCATTACAGAGCACATATACACACACATTCATACTCTGTAGGCAATTTAGTGTCAACATTTAGCTTAACTGCATGTCATCAGAATGCAGAAGGAAACCCACACAACATGGAGAGAATATGCAAACTCCATACGCATGCAAAGATGAGCTTTGAACCCTTGATCCTGGAGGTGTGAGGTGGTAGTTCTCCCCACTTTTAATAAAAACTGAGGTATCCTGCATGGCCTTTACAATCCTTTGGTCTAGTGATTCAGTCTCAAAAGGCTTGCTGCTGAAAACTTGCATTGATGGCCCAGAGGAGGCTGAGAGGGGAACTGATCAAATTTCTGTCTTTAATCCCATGGTAAACCAAACCATGGATTACTTGTTTCTTTCCCAATAATCCACCCTCTTGTGTCAGAAATAAATACCTGACACATACTGTAAATGTATGGAATCAGGCATCAGGAGTCGATTTTGACATAAATTAGAAATCTGTCCTGCAGGAGAGACCTCAGCTTTATAAATACAATCCTAGCTTACTGAGATATTAAGCTTACTGAACGATTAAAAAAAATGCCCTTCTCTACTAAGATGGAGAAGAGAACTTGACATGAGTCACAAGAATCAGGCCTCAGAGGAAATAAAGCCCAAAATGTGCATGGATAACTTCATAGTGCACCTAAGACGATGTGATTCCTGTAATGTAGAAAGAAAAACATTTAATCCCTGAGAGGAAATAAAGCCACACAGCGTGGCAATGTAAAGCATCCATTAATGCAGTTTATTAGATGAATAGTACAGTGACAGGGTGAAATGTGAGCTAAACATGATCAGAAGGGAAAAAGACATGTGAGAATCTATTGTACATGACCTTAACCATCCAATATGCAGAATACAGCAAATAGGGTCACCTGCCTAGTAGAATACACAACATTACAATATCTGTCTGCACCTACATTCTCACATGACGACATGTATCAGGTGGTTACAGTCATATATGCATCATTGTGGACTTGAAAGGTTACTTCACGGTTTGGTTTCAGAAGCAATTGCAAATTCCAAAATGCCTGTTTTATTTTCATCTCTCAGTCCTGAGATTTCCTCCTCAGATTGTTGAGATGAATGATAATCTCTGCATAATGAGATATTTGTGGTGCCATCTCATAAAAATGCTCAAATTTTACGTAATTCAGCACCATATCAGTCATAATGTTTGGTTCTCACTGTTATGTTCCAGTATTATAATATTATGGTGAAAATAGTTATCAGCAAAAGATTCTAATTACGCAGATGGTATCACATTCTGCCTTTTTATGGCTAGGATTTCAATACGAGTAATTGGGGAAAGTGGGGAAATTTGAGTTTGGTCAGGCCACTTGCAAATCTTTTAGGGATTGTAATGTTTTGAAACTTACTATTTGCAATATTTACTTTGTAGTCATTTTATCCGGTTCTCGAAATTTGTTTTGGAGGGAACAGGAAGTGCTTAAAATAGAAAAACCTGGTTGTGTAATGAAATGTATTTTTAAAGAGTCCAGAAGGGAATTAAGTTCCAATTATAATAATATTATACATCAGCTGCATTTTGTTCTTCCATAAATATTTATCACAGTATAAATCCAATATCTTACTGACGATTCTAGATAAAATTGGTATTTTCCTATTTGCAAATCATGAAGTTTAAACTTGAAAGTTAACTTACAAATTGCCTGTGAGCAGTGACTGACCAGAAGCCTCACTTGTTAACCTGGTGTGCTTCTCTCGTTCTTCAGTCTTGCAGTTTGTTTGGTTCTTCTGAATCCTCTCAACATGGCTCTGATTTATAGCATAGAGTGGCAGAAGAATGGCTGATCTTCATCTCATCTTAACAAGAACCCCTGTCCCTGCAGGTTACATATCCCTGCTTTGAATACTCTTGTATTGTTTGTTAGAAAGAAGATGCCAATCTTTTATTCATTTCCAACTGAAGTTGTGTATTTCAGTTTCAGTAATTTTAATATTCTTACTCGAATAATCATATGATTTCTTTGCATAGATAAAGCATGCAATCTTTTTATTAAATAGTTCATTCTGATTATAATTTTAATAGTTTTAATGTTTCTTTCCAGTGAATATTTTTGTGTATTAGACATTTACTTAATGCATTTAATTTTTTTGCAAGAGATTTGTACCTTGTGATTCTTGGGGTTTGCGATTGTGATTTTGCATTCATATCGAACATCTGTAGTTACTTTCTTTTTATGGGCAGTAATTTACCCTAACTGCCAGTAAAATATCTCCTATCATCTGTTGTCCCTCTTTCCCAATGTCGTTCTCCTCTATGAATATCTGTTTCTTTTGCCTCATTTGCTCTTTAAATTGTAAGATATTCAAAAGACTTGAATTTATCCTGGAATTTGGACCTCAACTGTTGTCTAGTTGCACAGACATCAAAAAAGGCATGTGGTCAGACAAGCCAGTTCTCCCCGTGTCCTGTTCAGTACCTGTACAGTTCTGTCCACATCACAGGGGCCTGTTCTGTACCTGTATGGCTCTGCCCACGTCACAGGGGCCTGTTCTGTACCTGTACGGCTCTGCCCACATCACAGGGGCCTGTTCTGTACCTGTACGGTTCTGCCCACGTCACAGGGGTCTGTTCTGTACCTATCTCTCTCATATGGAAAAGAATGATCCATGTCATGCTATGGGGTTGGAATGATGATTAGGGTCACCTCCACAGGTCTTTTACAAGTCATACAAAGAATGTATTTTAATAAATATAGTTTATAATCTTTTGGAAATGTTAATTCCCATAAACTGTTACCCCCCCACTGTATAATTTTGACATTTATAAATTTCTGGGTCTATGTATCACTTGTAACTGTCTAATATATATATAATTTTTTAATTAAAATTATCTCGTGGCATAGTTCTACTTGGTATTCTGTTAGTTTGGAAACTGTGCAAGATAAAATCTAAAGTAGTCGTCTTTTTAAACTTTTCCTTGTGTAAGTAGTCTTTTGAAAATTACTGCAGTTCTTTTATTAGATACACATGCCCTTAACTCCACTATGAGTTGAGACTTAAGCAGCTGATGTGAGAATCAGGCCCTAGGTTTTTGTATATGGTGTGATTTCTGCTGAATGGCTACTGTTTGGCCTCTCTGTTTCTTGCAATGCATGCAACTTTTTAGTTTATTTCTTTAAGCAATTTCTTTAGTAGATGCAAAGTGCTGTATAGCATAGCATGGCATATACATCATGTTGTACATGGAGCAGTTTTAGGGTAAATGGCCTTGCACAAAGGCCCAATGGTGGTGTGAGTACTTTCGCTGGCCATGGGATTTGAACCAGCAGCCTTCTGGTCATGGGCACAGACACCTAGCCGCAGAGCCACACACCACCCGTCAACCCCCTGTAATGTCATCAGGTCAGGGTTGGGCTCCTGCTCTCCTCATTGTATCCTTAGTGAGGTTTTTGTGAAGTTCATATTCAATCCTTGGGTTGTATGATTTATTACGGTAGAAAGGGAAGGGTCTAAATGATGTCATCCTGAGCTGGAGAATGTTTGCTTGCTTTCTTTGTGAAATCCATCTTTTCTGGCTTATATACATACTGTACATTGCTATTGCAGAGAATATGAGAATTCTGATGGATACTGGAATCTGTTGATAATTCAACCTGAATGAAGCTGACTGTATCACTGCCCTCTAGGACATTATTTTCCTTGCCATGCCTGTCTCCTAATCTCAGTTGTTTCAGTTAGTGTCTGGTGTGAAAAGGTCATAACCTGGCAATGAGTGTGTGTCGTGTTTATTTGCTCTTTCCCATTACCACACATTCTTTGTGATTGTTGTTTTCTCCCACATTTTCCCCACAGTCTGCAAGCAAGACCTTTGTCTCTCCTCAAGTGCTTTAGAAACCAAGATAAAAATGACCTGAGCATGTGCATTCTAATGAAAATATGGGGTAACTTATGATAATTCTTGTCTGACTGATTAGATCCTAGATGTTGGTTTCATGCTTTCCATCTGTGGCTATGTTCACTCTCTCTATGGCAATTGCCACAGACCATTATATTGCTCTTTCAATTTTTGTTTTTGTTTACAAAGACAAAGTTGCTTAGTCGTTGTTATATTTTTATTTCCTTGCCATTTATTGATGAATTAAGATGCCAAGGAACTGTTCCGATAGATAATAGCAGAAAATGTATCATAGGAAAAATTAATAGTGACATAATGATTCCTGTAGCTAGCAGGACTGATTCCCTGAAGATCTTGGACTGATGCTTGTCACTCTGATGATCGGCCACAGGAACTCCAATGATTACTTACACTCATGCAGATAGCAGCATCAATTTTCCTAGCAGATGTCAGTAATTAAAAAGCATTGGTCTCTTGTTTTCTTTCCCCTCATCCTTGGGTCTCCCTCTGAACAGGTCATACCAAACATGTGGCATTTGGCAAAACACTGACGTTTACTGACAAGTCCTTTTTGCTGAAAAGTATTGGTCAGAGTATTAATTGCATTGCCTTTGACTCCTTAAATTGTTTGTGGGTGAACTACCTTTGTTTTCCTTCTTGGGTGTCCTTTTGGGAGTAATTGTAGGTGAAATGTTATCCATTTCCTTTATTATAGTTTCTGAGGTTGGTGAGGCTGGGAAAGGTTCTGTTAAGAAACCACATGGCAGTCAGTCGTCATATCCTCTCTTTCTAGTTTCTTCAGTACTTTCAGGATCACCCTTAGACTTACATGGCTGTCAGGATGATACTGGTCCCCAGACCTGAGCTCATTTCCTATTTAAAATTCAGGCCCCATAGAGTTTTTGTAGCTTCTGTAATTTTCACATTTCTCTGAACTTTAAAAAGAAGGGACATGTCTGAGTTTTGGGCTCAGGATCACATTGCATGCTGTGGCGATGCTGCTTTGCCGCTAAACCACACGCTGTGTGTCGTACATGTTGGTTCTTTCATGAAAGCTGACTTTCCTCAAGGAAACGCTACCCAAAATTTTCTGAAAAAAGTTTGATTTTAAAGAGGGATGGAGGATTGTAAGTTTTCAGTTGAAGACAGGATTTACCGTGGTCTTGTTTTTCATTTTTTGTTAGCAGAGGTTCTTCCCGTAATAATGAGGGCTTTGTTTTTTGTTTTTTTTTCTTTTTTTCTTTATAATAATGTTCCTGATACCATATTACCTCCAGTCATGAATCCTGCTCTGGACAGGCTGACATTGACTTGTCAATCTCATGTCTGCTGCAGTGATGAACCTGGAAACCATATTTTCAAGACTGGATTGTTGGGAATCACCTTCTGGCCAGACACACATGCTGAATATCACCATCTTTCAGTAGTGTTAACATGGCAAAGGATGCTGACTTGCGACTTCTTACTCGAGAGGAGATGGAGGTGTATGCTTGTGTCCCTGGCAACTGATCCCAGCCATTGATCCCAAACCTGACCAGAACTCGGGTTTTAGCCATGCCTGAGGCATCAGTTGGGGCAGCATAACTTTTGAATTTTGGATTTAGGTGGGTGGACAGGTGACTTTGTGCGAGGGTTAGGGTTAGACGATCCCCCAAGATGGTTGTTGCGTACGCCCCCATCCTCTTGCATGCTCATCTGTGATGTCTGAATGTCATTGTGCAGACAAACTCAAATGAATCAGTGTTCTGTACACCTATACTGTCAGGCGGCATGCCGTCTGTATGGTCGACTGTATGGTACCTAAAGGTGGTAATGCACGTCTCTGTAATCAGATTCCTGGTCTCTCCCTGGCTTCCATACTACTGCTTCACATGGGACTTCTGGTGTGTCAGCCTGTGGAGTCAGTCAGAAATGGCTAACACGATAACTGTGCCACAGCCTTTACTTGCATCAGGTTTTATATGTGTTTCAGCTATGTCAGAAGCTGGGCATTACCATGTACCGCTGTTACAGAGATGTAAAGTTAGGAATCTGAGAACATATTGCTTTTTGTTGCCGCACTCAAAGCGTTGACCATTATTTGTACTTGTTTCCCCATTGCTTTTCAGTTCTGAAAAATTATGAAATTGCACATAACAGTTGTTCCCAGCACTCTCTTAGTTTTGTAAGGCTTTTATGTTGGTTGTTTTTTTTTTTAAGTTCTCAGTTAAGCTCTTTCAGTTCTTGTATTTAAACCATTTTGGACCACGGTACCAGTACGGTTTCAGTATCTTTATATTTGAGAAGGAAAAAACACATCACCCTTTAACTAAACAATGAGCTCTCTTTATTTTGACTGTCTATTTTACACTTTAATTAAAGTTTAACATCAAGTGAACTACCTGTCTAAACATTTTATGTTCTGTCTAAGCTTTGACAACCTGGAAGTAATTTTCCTCCTCTGTTTTATTTAAATAGGCTACATACTTGTATAGACAATATTAAATGTAAAAATAACAAAGTTCAAAGTTAAGTTGGTACCGTAATGATATTTTACCCTAATGAGTTTGTTTGCCATTGTTTTTCCCTTATCATTTTGCACGGTGAATCCAAAATGTTTGCACACTGCCGATTTGAACGACGGCAGGCCCTCTTCAGATTTCCTTCTGTCTCCCTACTAGCACCTGCCATTGTCACGTTGGAGCAAAGAGAATATTTGTTTTGGTTTAGCCTCTCTTCTGTAGCTTCTATGTGCATACAAAGCACTGATAGCTAAGAGGTGGATAATTTACGGCATCTACTGTTGTATAATGACATTTAAACTCTAGCCATCAAAAATAAGAGAATCCCAGTTTTTTAGATGTATTTTTTTTGGTACGTGATGTGCCATGAATCATGCCAGTCAAGGCCCTTAATGTAGCCCGAGATGAGATGTTCTGCAGAGGAACATTTTCCATGGCTTGTTGTGAGCAGCTCTGACGGGGGGCTTCTCTTTTCTTTGACTATCTCAGGGTATGTGCCATTACAATCTGTCATCTTGTTAGTGGTCCAGTGAAAGCGTGGGTAAGAAATGAACTTAAGGGAAAAAAAAAGTAACTAATGAATCAACAGTTTTGTTTAGGATGAACTCAGGTCAATAAGGGGCAATAACTCCCAATAAGATATCATTCCAAAACTGTCCCAGATTGCCTGAGTTCACTATATTTCAATATATAATGGGATATGTGATGCCATAAGGATAAACTTTATCAGTATTTAAAAGTTAGTTTTTCATTTTAATTCACAAATTGCATTGAATGATCCTCCATCCTAATAACTTGTGATCCTGGCCTGCGGGGGTTGGGGGGATATTGCAAGACTGGAAATTAGCTGACACCCCTGAAGGATTTTAGTTGCAGCAGACACTTCAAAGGGCAAACCCCTGGTTGTCAAATGAAATATAAACTCCCTACTACTCGTTTACATAAGATGTCAACTTTTGTAACTCCCTATTTTTTCTAAACATAAATGAACAGAGCTCCGTAACCTGCTGCTTTATTTGTCCATGACTGTCTTTTCTGGGTGTTCTTCCGTTTCCCGTCAACAGGCTTGTCATTTGACAGCATTCAGCCCAAGCTCACAAGATCATTCCTGCTTCCACAAGCTTCTTAATGGGGTGCTAATCTACCTGGATGCTATATTATAACTGTCAGTCAGTTGATTCATTTCTGTGCTCTGATTTAAAATGAAGTTTATTTGCAGACTAAGAAATCTTAAGGCTCCTTTTAAATAGAATGTAAATAAACTAGAATGCTCTTTTGAGTTGTGATGCATGCAAGCAGTCTATTATTTTAACATTTTATTGCTTTAGACTTTGTCATTTGGTGTATCTCAGTATGTTTGTTTGACACCAGTTGCAAATTAGATGCAGGTAGCCATACGATTTTCTCATGTCTGCTTGTGAGTCCATCAGATCGTTGTGTATGTGTCTGCAGGTGCAGTAAGTGTGGTGTCTCCCACAGGTGGCCGAAATGCATGGGGAGCTGATAGAGTTCAACGAGAGGCTGTACAGGTCATTGATGGCCAAGGACTACCTCATCAGCCAGATGCGGCAGGAGCTGATAGACCTGCGAGGCCCTGTGAGTGACAGGCAGGGCTGGGCTGGGATTTTTTGTATTCTTCTATCCAGTTCCTTCTCCTTTTTTATTAGTTTACCACAAGATGAAATTTAATGGAGAAACATCGCCTGCTGGATTTCTCCGGTAATGAGAGAGCATTTTTGAGTATCTTGCATTTGGGTTCTTGATATGAGCCTTGCTCACGTAAAATTAGAGATCATCATACACTAGCTGTGGTTGATTGGGTCCATTATGCAAAATTCTTACTGATAACCCAAAGGCTGCAATATGACGTTGCTCATTTCAAGGATGCTTAGACCTTTAGACTAAGCCTCAAAGTTATTCTTTCCAGGTCCTCCTGCCCAGCAGACTGTGGTGAGCACATGCTGAGAGGTTGAATACTGTTACTTAAGAGACTGATTCCTTGACAGATTTAAATACAAAGGACCATAATACCTTTAATTTAGACAGGTTAATGTATGTTCGCTATTTTGGATTAAGCACAACTTCAAGGTGTTATGGTCATAAAGCTGATATCTAAGGTCATTGCATTTTCAAATTAAAGATGATCAAATTGTGTCAGTCATTGAAAATCTGCATTAAGTTTCCAAGTGCTGAAATCAAAATTCACTTTCTTGAGCTACAAGACCAGTACTGGACGTGGTTTTTTTGGATGGCCCAGTTAAATTGTCCCTACAAATGTATCTTTACGATTTAATTATTAATGAACATTATTCTTGGGCCACGTCTCCAGTGTCACTTCTTAGAACTACTGTATGTCAGCCTTTGAATGCCTTTGATACTCCCCTAATAATGTACGTTGGTGGTGTTGTTGTGAACTAATGATATTTTTATTGGCTTGACTAAAGCATGAATGCTCTTGAGAGTGGGAGTTTATGCCACTTGATTATATTAACAATAATTAGGTTTATTCATGTGGATAGGTATCAGGATGTTGCTTTTGATTGGATACAAGTTCATTATCCCACTAGATTTATCTTTACCCGAGGGACAAAGGAAGTCTGCAATGGTGCTTTTTGGTTCATCCTGCATTTTTGTGCATTAGCAATATGTGTGTCCTCCTGTGCTGGTGACATATGGACGACTAGGACAGGGTAGATGGGTGCTCGTTGAACAAGCTCATGAAAGCCAGGTTTATGTGAACCCAGATTCCTATTTATTGGTTTATATAAAACTTGGGCCTGACATTTTTTTTCCCAATCTCTTGATCCAAGGTTCCAGGTGACTTGAGCCAGACCTCTGACGATCCCAGTTTGTCAGATTTTGAAACGTAAGCAGCGCTTTCCTAAACTGCCTCAGTCTACCACATCCTTCCTGTTGCAAGCTCAGATAAACCAACATGGGTAAAGAATGAATTTGGAGCATTGAGAATAATTGTATGCACACTGTAGCTGGTCTGCAGATATTTCCATCAGTAAGTGTCCTGGTGGCTTTCTGACTCAATGTCTTGCTGATCTGTGTCGTCTGTCCCGTGGGTGGTGGCCTTGATGCTGCTTTCTCCAGCAGTGCTCAGCGTGCCCTCATCAACGTGTGGATTCCATCTGTTTTCCTGCGAGGACGTTCCACCAGCGCGTACCATGTCTACCAGGTAGGGTCTCCACTATAGCTGGGCTTTTGGTCATTGCTGAACTACGAGTACTTTGCAAAAGCACTGTTTTCCTCATGAGAACATGGCCATCATCGTCACCATCTTTCTGTTCTGTTATGTATCAGCACAGCTTGAAAGAGTTGTAAGAAAACGTGAATTTATATGTAAAGATGCCGATTTGTTTCCCTGTGGTTTAATGTTGCATCATTACAAATATGACGTTTTGAAAGTGGAGGCTGAACCAAACGTTTAAAAGAAGAAAAAAAAAAAAAAAGTGTGTACTATATAGGATTTTGATGAAGACCTCTCTGCCCTCCATAAATGTTCCAAAGACACTTCATGCATGCTCCACTTTAATGAATGGAGCTAACACATGTTCCAGGCCCTGTGGAGGACTTGCACTAATGGACTTTAAATGCCTTTTTAATAATGTTATGTACCCCCGTCATTAGCACTGTCCTCATGCAGACATATAATTTGTCGAAGCCCTTGCATATCCATTCCATTTTTATACGAAACCTGCATAAGTATCAGTTAAAATAATTATTGTATGTCCTCACATTTTGGTCATCCTCATATATTCTTGTAAAGAAAATCAATTTAATGCAAATAGTTCTGCTTAAGTGATTTACTTAAGTCATGTTGCATGTAAATCGTTAAATTATCTGATGTAAAATAGTTCATCCATTTGACAGTTTTAGAAAGCATAGGCATTTCATTAAGAATCTGTACGTTACATTCTTGCTGTACAGAGAACCCTTCTCCTGAGAAGTCTCACTATTGCTGATTGTCATGGATATGGTTTTCCTGATTTTCCTGGTTATTTCTGTTACTTCCCTGAGAACGTGATCTGCTGTCAATGTGCACCAGCAAGTACCCACCAATGTGTTACGCTAAATGTCCCGTCAAATTCAGGGCCTGTCATCTAACATTTATCTATCAAGGCTTTAAAGTCAACACTCTGTTGATCACCCACCTAAGTTGAGACAAGCTGATTGTTGTCCTTCATTGTCACAATCTTGTGCTTGTCTCATTTAACCCCTTCACCCTAGTGTCCCTTCACTTGTTTCTCTGTGTTCATTCCATGGGCAACTGTGAAGTACATTGGGCAGAAAAACAAGAAATAAATTGACGTTTTTAAATAGGAGCCTGTCAGTATGCATGTCTTTATTTAATGGTTAATAACAACAATTAGTTTCATTTACTATTAATTTGAATGCATGGGACTCTACTGCAGTAACAGAGAATGTGTTTAAAGCTCTCAGCACCATTTCTGTGTAAGCTACCCACTTAACACCCCCATTAGTGTCCATCTGTGACCTGTAAACAAGTTAAGGATAACACAATGTCAGTAATGTTGTTCCTCCTGTTTTCCTCAAGACGCTAGTGCAGGCCCTGTTTGTGAGATTCATAACCGACAAATACCGGCGTCCAGTGTTTTTTTTTTTTTTTTTAATTTCATTACTGTCGTCAAAGCACATTTGTACTTTTCCTGCTGATTGGTTTTATTTTGTGTCTTTGTCATGCTGAGAATGAAAATTTGAATTGAATTAATGAGATTAGTACTGTGACCGTGAGACTAGAATTTAGGGATTGTGTTTGCCTCTGTTTCCATGTACCTTCCCAGAACCTGTGCTCACACTAAGGTCATGTTCCACCTACCTGTAATAGCAGTCTCTGAGTTTGAGTCTGCTGATGGCTTCCTCCTGATGAGATATTACTTTACATTTGTACAGGAGGTTGTGTCAGCAATACAGCACCAGTTTGTCCTTTTTAATGTCGCTTGTATGCTTTATTGCATCCTGTTTTAATGCAATAATGAATGCTGTGAATATTTATGATTGCCATCACTGCAGAGGGTCAAGCTGGAGTCTTAAGGCTTTACATCAATCCCCTCGATACTTTAGCAGAGTGTACGAATAATTTATGCATTTTAACTTTGTCAGTCAATGGAGGCATTTTTACCTTTACCTTCAAGACTTGATTTTTTTTTTTTTTTTTTATTTTGGAACCTTTTTCATTTTGCTCCTTATTTTGTAGCTATATTGTGCCCTTCGATGAGTTGGCACCCCATCCACAGTGGACCTATCAAGCCAGAAGTTCTGTCCCTGTAGCAAGTTGGAAAAAGATTTGTGTGAGGAAAATTTAATGTTAATGCAAGCTGGAGTGTTGATAGTTTGTTGTGCAAAATATACCTCCTCCCGAGAAACACAAAAATGTTTTACTCTTGCATGAACGTCTCAGTCCATAAATGCATAACTACATGATTTCATTTGGAAGTACACCACCATTCAAAAGTTTGGGGTCACTTGCTTTTATTTTAAAAACAAAAAAATAAGTTTTTTTTGTCCATTAAAATAATATCATTGATTGATCAAAAATACAGTGTAGACATTGTTAATGTAAATTCCTATGTCATAGCTGGAAATGGCTCTTTTTTTAATGGCCTATCTACATAGGTGTACAGAGGCCTATTATCAGCAGCAATTACTCCTGTTTCAATGGAATATTGTCTTTGCTGATGCACATTTGTCATATTAAAAGGTTTATTGATCATTAGAAAACCCTTTTCGAAGTATGTTAGTAAGGTCTGCAAGGCTATAATTGCTGCAGATGGAGGGTTCTTTGGCAATAGCAAAGTTTGAAGGACACTATTTCAATTTAACATCATTATTTCTAACTTTGTCAATGGCAATTTAGCAAAACAAATATGAAATATCCTATTCAAACTTTTTTCACGGAAAACAAGGAAATGTCAAAGTGACCCCAAACTTTTGAATGGTAGTGCAGCTGCATGAAGATCCCAGATCTTTCTTGACAAAAAGGTGACTCTTCCAGAGTCCTCTGGTCTGTACCCTCTTTGGCTCACCTTGTTGGCCCTAGTTCTGTGCCTTTTGTTGTGGGTGTGGTAAATGACACTCTGACTAGATGAGCCCAGTTACTCCCTCCCTGAAATACTCGTGTTTTCTTTGACTCCAATGCGTGTTGTCAGTTGGGACATGATAGCTGGGTAATTCACTAGTTTATATAGTCTTAATTTGAGGTCCCTCTTCTTTTATCCCTCCATATAATGTGGCCAATTTTGCCTCTTTTTGGCTAATGTCAACTGCATACCTGCAGGTTTCTAGCTCTAAAATCCACAGTTGACCAGGCTGTTTTTTTAATGAGTGTCAGCCTCTTGGGTAAAAAGGGTTATATCAAAGATGGGTTTTTGCTTGCGGGAGCCGGATAAACAGAGGGTGAGAAAGGCATTACATGGTGCTGCTGCTGTGAAAGACCGCATGTCCTGGCTCCCAATACACCTTTCAAACAGTTTGCAAAATATGGTAATGCACCTGGAAACAACCTGATCAGGATTTTCATGAAATATTCAGAACAATAAAAATGCGTTGACAAAGTAGGCTAGATACAAGGTGCTGTGAAGTAGCTGAAGAAGTAGTCAAGTAGCCAAAGAAGAAGGTTCAGTTCTTCTCATTGCTGCGTTTCACTGGCGGAACATCTAAATGTTGGATTTTTGCTGTAGTACCTCATAAAGCAGGAGAGTTCACATCTTTATGATCTATCATTTCATATTCCCATCATCGTTCATTCCTGATGATGCAATGAACATTTTTGTGCTGCGTAAGGACAAAAAAAAGACAGCTGTAAATTATCTTGATTTCTTGATCACATGTATCTGGGTCACATTTAAGTTGTCTATTTTACTGTAATCTGTCCTGTCGAAGACGTATCTTTCAGTGTGGGTTAATTGAAAGGAATGATTTCAGTTTCTTGTTCAGCCCAGAATAAAGAGCTGGTGGTCCGCTAAGCTAAGTTTCTGTGAACGTAACAAGTGAAAGGTCAAGCTTGAGTCTTACTAATGTTACACCTTTCCAGTTCAAAGTAATTTAAATGAAGAAGCATCTACAGTAAACATGCTGTAAAATGCATTTTGAGCTAAACTTTTTTTTTTGTGCATTTAACCTATTCTCACAATGTGGGGTTCCTTGGGCTAGTTTACGTCACATGTTTCTGGGTATGTATGCGAGCTTTCGCTGTTGACAGCGCTGTTGCCATTACAATACCAAATCCACCTCGGCAAATTAGGGGAGCAGGGTGGTAGAAGAGCTCATTTGGGTCATGCCCTTGGGAGCCACCACGTGCCCCTCTTCTCCTTATCGTGTCATTCTCTGGTACTGTTTACCCCATCCACCTTATTGTGTCATTACCTGGTACAGTTTTGTTTTATTCAATAATAGTATGCCACCTACTGGCGTTGCATAAGGTAGCACAATGGCTCAGTGGGTAGTATTATAGCCTCACACCATCAGGATTTGGGGTTTGAATCTGGGGTGTTTGTCCATAGTGTGTGTGTGTGTGTGTGTGTGTGTGTGTGTGTGTGTGTGTGTGTGTGTGTGTGTGTGAGAGTACCTTGCAATGGACTGGCATCTCCTCCAGGGTGTAACCCAGCTGTGTGCCGTGTGATAGACTGGCTTCCTGTCCAGGTTGTATCCCAGGCACGTGCCCTGTGATGTAAAAATGGCATCCCATCCAGTGTGTACCTCAGCCATGTGTCGCACCTATGTTCCTTAGGATTGACTCCAGGCCTACCATAGAATAAGCGGTTAGAGGCATTTTGTAGCAATGGCATAATGATTATCCTATGAAGGAGGGAGGGAGGGATTTGATTTTGTATTGCTGGCTTCTTATGAGGCATACTATATAAGATGCCTGCCTCTGGAAGCTTAGCTGTTTGTGTCATGTTTTGAATATTATGTGAGTGGTAAGGAGAACATGGCAAGGCATCTGTTTGGATCTCACCGGATAGTGATTACTGTTCTCATCCTGGTAGTAAACAGAGGCTTCTCATAACAGCTGTCCTCAACAATCTTTACGTAAGCTTAATGCTGCAGATTGCAGAAATCTATGGCTATGTTTGTGTGTTTGAATATATTCTGTGTCAGCACAAGCATATTGTTGTTTAAAGATCTCATTGCTTGGTTTATCAGTAAATTTAAAAATGACACATTGGATTGTCTATTATATCATATTCTCAACATGCTCATGTGCATTGATGTGGAAGGCCAAAAAAAAGTTGTTTTCAGTTACAATGGAAAAACCAGTGTATCATTCAGCCCTGTTTTTAGGAGTCAAATCACCACCTCCAGGCTTTCCACACCAAAAAAAAAAGAAAATCTATGCACTGCAGCACATGCCCCTTGGCAATTATCCTTTTCTCTCTTAAGGGGATAATAGCAGTTTACAGCTGTGTATGATTTGCCAAAGTGCACACTAAACTCCATTACAAAATCCCGTACAGGGTTGTTGGAATGCTGGAGAGTTAGCGTTAGGGTTAAAATCCATATTCCATACCCATTTATCCAACACACAGACACACGCGCGTGCACACACTGTGGACGATGTAGAGACACTGGTTAACCTAAGGATATTTTTGAGGAAATGAACATGAGGTAAAGCTCCATCCACGCAGAACCAACTGTGGGAATTGAACCCACAACCCTACAGGTAGGCAGCTACAGTGCTACCCGCTGAGTGCATTTAATGATAAAATTTTAAGGGAGACATTTAATAAGACCTGCTTTGCCATCAACACAATGAGGGCATCTACTGTAGGGTGGATAATGAGATTGCTTTAACAGTTTTTTTTTGAAGTCTGACTAGATGTGATTGATAATAGTATGATAAAATTAACATATACTTACAAGACTCATGAATATTAACAATGTTATTTAAGGGCTTAGAGTGTGATTTGTGATTTTTGCTGTTCATATTTCCTTATTAAAATGTGCCCTATGAAAAACCATTAAGTAGGTTGAATTAGGCAATGAACTGCTGAATGAAAGACTGAGGTCTTATTGATGAAAAAGTGATTTTTGAAAACCTGCATACAAAACATTTTTTAATACATTGCAAGATATTTTTTAAATACTTGACAAGAAAAAAAATAACAGAAATGCTTCTGGCAAATACACAGAATCAGTGTCTTGCTGAGCGAGGCAGATGTTGTCCCGTGTGATCACTATCTGTTCTGTGTGTGTTGCTCTGCTAGCTGTTTTCACCCTCCATCTCTTCAGGAAGTGCATCTATCTCTTTTTCTAATGAACCCCCTACTTCAGCTTACACAGTAATTGCCTTCCAGTCTTGCACCAGTGCTTAAGGAATCATCAAGTTACACAATTCATTAGGCCACATGCTCAGACCTGAAGATTGAGAATTTACTCGCCTTGTTCCACTTCCCCAGAAAATGTATGCCTAGCACCACATTGAGTTTCAGCTAAATTAAATTGCCCTGTTATGCTTTATGGAGCTAACTATTCTGGACATGCCCTCCTGTTTGGTGTTCTAACCATGTGAGTTGGCCAAATTATGTGGTTGCAGTTAAAATGCTCTACTACACTCTAAATCTGTAACTCAGAATCAACTAATGTGTAATTATAACAGAGATAATGATCAGCACTTTAATATACAATGAGCCTCAACAGTTTGATAAATTATAATAGCTAAAATAAGCTGAGTGATGAAAGTTAGCAAGTAAATATGTGTGGCATTAATTTTTTTTTTTTTTTTTTTTTTTTTTTTTTTTTTTAGGCGGTTGTCATTATTGACTGTTTTTGGTTCACCTTTCATACATTAGCATCAATAACATAATGATTTTCCTGTGATCCTGGATGGATGGTTGGAATTCCAGGTCTTCACCTTGACTGTTGTTTGCCTATTCATATTACCAACTTTTAATGGAAAACTGAAGATTTTAAATATTGTTCGGGTTTACAAACTGTTAATGTTTGACAGTTTCTAAACATTGTTATTGGAAATGTTATGACCATCATTCACTGGAAACAGGAGTATGTGTGGTCAGATTGAAATTACACAACAAATAAGTGGACACATTAGACTCTCTTTAGACTTCTAGAACAAATTGGAAAACATTTCCTGGTGATGTAAGAACGTGAAATTTTCTGAAAACGTACGAGTCACTTTCCACTTAATTTGAATATGGTTAGTTCTTTGGGGTGCTAATGAACCTGTCAAATGAGACTATCATTTTGGTTGTAGCTGAACTTTAACCAGCTGTAAGTATTTTTAGGCATGATATTTTCTTTATCTCAGGTAAAAAGTTTGATGCTGTAATGAGTAGTATAAACTTGTCTCTAGTTTTTGTTATCCAGAAAGTTGCCTCATTGTCTTGTGAAATGAGCTGTGCTCGTACCAATAGGTATACTCCTCAAGCTGTAATATTAATTAAAGTCAGTTTTATTTATATAGTGCTTTTAACAATGAGCATTGTCCCAAAGGACTTTGCATAGTCCCAGGCCCAAGGTCCCTGAAGAGTAAGCCAAAGGCAACAGTGGCAGGGAAAGACTTCCTCATGAGGAAGCATGGAAGGGTCCAGGCTCAAGAGGGCAGCCCATATTCCTCTGGTTGTCACCAGGCAGGGCAAGTTCATTAACACAATATGAAACAACAATGAGGTAGAACAGTCAGATGGACAGCAAAGTATTGGAGGAGGCAGTCAAATGATTTTAATTGAATATAATTATAAAAAAAAAAAGATCTGTATGCATTAATGATAAACATTAACATCCTAAGCCAAATTAAATTCTCCGGTGTTGAGTAGGTTAAAACTAGAAGTCTCTTGTTTTGTCTTAGTAACTTAGCCGATTTTTCTTCTCACTATTCCATATGGCTTAACAAAACGGCTTGAATGGTACCTCTTCCCTAGTCATGTTGGTGTGGTAGCAATGGGAGAAATGAAAGGTGAAAACTGCTTGTTGATTGATAGTGTGCTGCTATTATCCTGGCCCTGGACATTCCCTGCACTGGCTACAGCTCAGAAACCATATTCAGAGAAGCAAAAGCCACTACATTACATGTGAGATGGCAGAATCTGTGATTCTTTAAACCTGCTTTTTGGAATTAGAAGTGACAGCATATTCCATTTGACTTAATCACGGCTATTTTATCAGCATGATGCCCCCGGGCAATAAGTGTGTCAAAATCATCATTCCTCATAGTTATGTGAAGAGTATTTTCTTGCCAGTCCTCCTTGAAAACTGACCTGCTAGAAGTGCCCGCCTACTGTAGACTCTTTTCACAAAATGCTGCTTTTGTTTCCCGTGTATGCTGGACAGTTCGCTGCCATTTGCGCTACCATCTGAAGTGCCCCCTCTGTGGTGTTGACTGAGGGTCATAGGTAGTCTAGGAAAGAGTTTAAAGTTTAATCACAGCCGCTGTTGTAAGACTGCCACAGTTGCTCCTCTGCTTTCTTGCTGTGTAGAGACCTAAGCTGTTGTTCATCTGATGATACATTTTTCAGACCAGAGAAATGTATTGTAGGTCGCACACCTGCAATTACTGCCATGTGTTTTTGAGAGCACGCAGTCATACTTGAAGTGTCATGTTGAACGCCTCTGCCAGACTTTCCTTACTTCTGGTCTTCATATGTAGGCATTGTGGGCAAACATCTTGAAATACAGTATTATTGCATATTATCTATCACCTTAACACACAAAAAAGCAATTAAATGTAACTTCTAAGATTATCAAAGGAAGGAACTTGTGCTGGTGCCAGGGTGGGTGCTGTCAGAGTGGTATTAGTGAGTACGTGAGTGGATAAGTGTCCCCATGTTGGGAACACACATCTTCAGGTTTTTGTCACAAGTATGCTCTGTCAGGGACAGGATGGAGTAGGGTTGTGAGGTGAAAAATCACCCCAAACCCACTGTTGTGATAGCTGTCCAGTATTGTCGATAAACTAACTTGTGATTTCCAGGGGATGTCTTTTGAAATATCAGTTGTGTTCTCTTTGAAAACTCAGTCTTAATTTCCTCCACTTTATGCTATCCTGTGTCTTAGAACAATCTTTCAAGTTGGAGTAATTCTGTTTTCTGATTTCTCTCTGTTAGCTGTAGAACAACTCAGCAAGCACAGTCTTCATAAAAGACATTAAAATATGTGTGCAAATGAAATGATCATTGTCTTGCATTATGTTCTCCTACGATAGAGTTTAAACACATTGATATCTGAGTAAATGTTGCAATTTACGGTCAAAAACCATCACAGAACACCAGACACACCGATAAGTGATAAATATTGATGCCCTGTTTTGACACTCCTCCCCCTCACCCCCGTTGCATAAGTTACTTGGCTAATTTTAAATTATCTGGGCTTCATCTGCGATTTTTATTTATTTATTTTATTTTTTACCTCTGCACAAAGGTAGGCAATAAAGGTCATACTTTTTGGTTTTTGTATCTGTCCCAAGAAGGAAATGGATTCCTTTCAGTATGCATGCAGTCTGGAAATATTATAAATAGCATGCTGCTACTGATGACACAAGTTGGTTTGAAAGTCTGCTGAAAATGCATGCATTTCAAAGTGGTGTTCCATTTGTGAATCCTATCACCATTAAATGAAAAAGTCTTTTATTTTCTGGCAGCATTTTTTCATGCTAGTTGCTTTCACCCAAAGTCTTCATATTTATAGATGGTATGTATAAAATTGCATATGTACAGTAATTTTTAAATGTTATAACTTGTAATAAAATGATGCAGTATCTCTGTTTAATAGTGTATGAATAAGGGATATGGTTAGATATGTATATGTATGGTAATGTGGAAGCTTCTGTAGCTCACTGCTCCTAACATGGCACATCCTTTTAGTCAGGACTGCAGGCTAACAGCCAGCCTGGAGGACCTTGGAAAGGGAAGCTGATTAGGGAGGTAGGGAGGAGCACAAGAAGGCTCTCTGCTGGCTGCTTCCCTCAGACAGTGGGAGTTAGACTGCAGCTTTTATCACTGCTGGGGGTCTGCAATCAAATAGCCATCCAAATTGATGTACACAGATCCCGTGTAGCATTTTGGGGTAAAAGGCAAGTTGCTGTGCCCCCCGACTTCATAAATGTATTTTTAAACACTTTAGCTGAGTGTCTTTTTGTAATAGTTTCTCATGAGTATGCCTAAGGCTGAGCCTCACTGTGGAGGTGTACAGTCCCAGTAGCTCGATTTAAAATTACTGGGGGTACACCCAAGGATGAACCTCGGGCCCACTGGGTTGGCTAGTCATTTTCCAAAGTTTTTCTTTCTTTTGTATGTGAGCCTGTGTATATTCATACCATATATAGTCAACACTGGCACTGCCAGTGGATTTTTTTTTTTTTGTCAAAGTGGTGGGATAAATTTACATATTTATGAATAATAAGTTCTTTTTGCCCTGTGACTCTGGGAGGTAATATGGACCATTGCATATAGATCGTAAATTTGAATTTGCTTTGTGAAAGCGTTTTCTGGGCAGTCTGTGATTTGCCTGCCATTGTGGGTTGCATGCCTGGTGTGTCCCCCCCCCCCCCCAACCACCCTCCCTCCCCCCCACCCCCCCCCCCCCCCCCCCCCCCCCCGGGCCGGCCGACGAGCAACCTGGTTAAAACACCACACACCCCAAGG
>JAACJT020000075.1:21263558-21297740 GCA_009936485.2 Gymnarchus niloticus | reverse complement strand
CTTGGTTTTGCCTGCCATTGTGGGGTGCACGCCTGGTGGGTCCCCCCCCCCCCCACGTCATCTTCAGTACACCCCACCCTCCTGGCCAGGCCATCTGCTCTGGGACAGGCTCAGAGGAATTGGGTTAAAAACACAAGATGCCAGAAGTTGGGTCCAGCTTTTTTGCCTGTAGGCTCTTAGCATATTTTCTCAGATGGTGTAATATCCAACGGTGCTGTTTCGTATGTCCTCCCCCTGATTGCTGGAGCTGGCTTTCCTAAGACAACATTCTGTTTGATCTTTCAAATTTACTTCTAATTGTAAAGATGGTGTGCCAGGCATGTGTTTTTAGCCTGTTTCTGATAGCTTTATTAAAAGGTGCTTTAATCATTTATGTTCTGTGCAGATAGAAATGATGGCTGGTGTATCACACACAGTTTAAAAAATGAGATAATAATGTTTAAGAAAAGCCTTGTAATTTACATGGAAGTGGTTTAGAAGTTAAGTGAAATTAAGTGAACTTAACCTTCAGCTTCAATAGAATTCAGCATATTGCAAAGCATGCCTTAAGACGTAAGCGTGAAATGGGGTGGCAGACAGAGATGAGAGAACTCAGGCAGCTGGGAGTCTTCAAGCTGCTTCTTTTTTTTTTTACGGAAATGGTACTCCTACTCATTTGTTTACAATTTATTATTAAATCTGACTTTCTACATTTGTTTTAAACTTAAACACATTTATTGTTTCATTATACATTTACATCTGTCCATTCATTCATCTTCAGTCCACTTTTTCTAGTTTGGAGGTCGCAGTCATGTCATCACAGAAATGGTACGCTAGCCTCTAAAGTGAAAAGGTTTATTTTGGCAGGAAAAAGACAAAGATTGGCCAGATTATTAAAGCACTGTGACCAGCTGGATTGATCAGTGAAGTATAAAATCTTGTTCTTCTGGCTGTGAGAATCCTAGAGGGAATATGAAAGAACAGCTTTATTGTACTTTAGACCACTACCAAAACTTGAACAGGCCTGTGGGGAACCAGTGACTCTTCCAGCCACAGCCTGAAGCGGCTTTGGTAATTCTCAAGGTTCTCCCAGTGGCATTGATGGTTTTCATGTGGAATCACTCTCTTGATATTTGCCAGGGCTTCAAAGCAGAGCTGGACTTGAAAATGTTGGCGGGCACAAGCTAACCAAAGAATGGGATATGGCAGTGTTAGCTAGATCTCGTGCGTTTTGCAAAGCGTGTAGAAAGTTATTAATTTTGCCTACTGTAATTTATGAAATTGTGTACTAGAATTAATGAAAAATTCTGTTCTCATTGGCAAGGTCAGATCATTGAAGTCTATTATTCACACTTCATATGACCACAACTTTCCTCATGGAATAGAAAAAAGAAACCTCTTTAGTATCCAAATACTGATTTAATGACAGGAATCACTGTGTGGTTTAGCTACTATGCTACCCACAGCTGGAACCACCTCCCAGAAGAAATTAGGCATGCCCCATCTTTAGAGATCTTTAAAAACAGACTTGCAACCCTATGACTAGTTTTCACTTGATTGTGTTTAACTGTTCCAAGTTTAATTTAACTTTTTCATGCTTTTTATATATCAGAATCAGAATCAGAATATCTTTATTGTCATTGTAACGGGTACAACGAAATTAAGTGCAGTCCCTGTGTCAGAGAGCATATATTTCTTGTTTTAATTGTTCTTAGTGTTTCAATTTCTTGTGCTTTTCTATTGTCGTCTCTGAAGCACATTGAAATGCCTTTGTGTATGAAATGTATTATATAAATTTTCCTTGCCTTGCCGTGTGTGTTTTTCGGTTATTTTAAAATTAAATACTGACCAGTTTAGTGACAGGAGTCACTGTGCTCCTGAGTGATTTTAAAAATTAAATATCTTGACACCTATGTACCTGTTCTGCCATACATGATCCTTTAAAATGTACAGTGTTTTTCAGGCTGTTTCTGTTTTAGTCTACCTTTAGTTGACATGACATAATGTCTTTAGTATAATTTCCAGAATTTGTTCTGAAAGACATTTTGTGTAGCTTTAGTGGTGTAGTGATTAGGAAAGCCAATTGCACTGAAAGGTTTGAAGGGGAGTAAATTGCAGATATTTTCCAGTTGATAGAGTAGATAAGGTCAAATAATGGCATCTGCCAAGCATGAATAATATTGAGGGGAGGGTTTTCACAACAGTTTTCAGAAAGGTGTGTGTGTGTGTGTGTGTGTGTGTGTGTGTGTGTGTGTGTGTGTGTGTGTGTTTTGGATTTGCATTGATTCATTACTATTACTCTGGCTTCCTCCAGTCGTCCAAAAACATATGATTGCCCGTAGTGTGTGTGCGTGAGTAATGGACTGACATGCCATCCAGGGTGTTCCCCAGGTTTGTGTTCTGTGCTGCATGAAACAGGCTCCAGTGCCCTCATGACCCAGTACTGGTTAAGCAATATGATGATGTTATTTAGGCTGTAAAATTGCATTCATACAGAACTGCTGTTGAACAGCTTGAGGATGTTATGTTGCTTTAACACTTGAATGCATGGTCGTTAGTGACCCATATCTCCCTTGTATTTGGACATACAGTGCCCTCCAGAATTACTGGCACCCCTTGTAAAGATTAGTAAAATAGGGCAGAAAAAAATCCACCTTTTGGTGAAGTAGCTTCATCTCACACAAAAAAAATTTGAAAAATCCAAAATTTAATTGAAAAAAAATTGAGAAAAAACAAATCCCTCATTAAGAAATAATTGTATTCAACAAAAACACATGCCACAATTATTGGCATCCCTGGAAATTGTGAACACAATGTAACTGAACCATGTTTCCCATTTAAATTATACATTTTTGAGTTGATTGTAGTGTGTAGGAGCTTTCAAGCTGTTATCCATGACTTCCTAATTAATTGGGGTTCAAATATGAGGTGATACAGAGGCCAAATTCCCTTAGTCATCCATCAACATGGGAACAAAAAGAGAACACACAAACCAAATGAGGGAGAAGTCTGTTGACCTTCATAAATCAGTGAATGGTTATAAAAAAAGAAAAAAACATATAAAAAAAAGAAAATTAAAAAATGGCTTTGGACCCTGGATGATCTGGAGAGATTTTGTTACGAGGTATGGGCTCAGTATTCTCCAACCTTATAAAATGTTATAGGAGAAAACTTGGTGCTGTTTTATTGGCAAAGGGAGGTTGTACAAAGTATTAAATGCAGGGGTACCAATAATTGTGGCACTTTTTGTTGAAAATGTTGTTGAAGGATTTGTTTTTCTCGGAATAGTTTCTTTCTTTCTTTCAGTTAAAGGTTGGATCTTTCTAATTTTTTCAGTGGGAGATGAAACTGCTTCACCAAAAGGTAGATTTATCTATCCCAACCTTTTTTATTAATCTTTACATGGAGTGCCAGTAATTGTGGAGAGCACTGGTACCTTTTGAATTTGCTGTCCTCCCACCAGGGGTTTTTCCGAAAGTTTATTTTTAACGATTTGCTACTCGGCTAGAGCAGCAAAATTAGAAGTGAAATATAATCAAATGTATTCCTATCTGATGCGCTGTCTGTCAAAAAGCGATTGGGTTGCTTAATTCAATGTTTGTAGTGCTGTAAAAACCCTGTTCAAAGCCACTGTCAGTTTTTACTGTCAGAGAAACATGACTGAAAAACTGTTCAGTTTGTCATGTAGTTTTTATTGCAAAAATGTGATGTGCAGTACATCTTTGCACAACAAGATCACAAAAAGACACAAACAAAGTGGGGGTGGGGCTGACAATAAAAAATAACAATGGAAGCTGGTAATGGTGGTGTTATACTAAGTAACAGTTACCAAGATATTAGGTGAAGTAGTAAAAAAAAAATTGAGAAGAGTTTGTAGTTGATTTTGTGTTATTCTTGTTCCAGGTTGCAAATAGTGGTTGTTGAAATTTGCATGCCTTTAACGGTTAATCGGTTTCTCAGAATACCTTAGCCAAACTTGTTGCATTGGGTAGAATTGTGGTTTCTCAGATTGCAAAATTTTGTGTATGACTGTTCTCATCTGCGGACAGTCTTTGAACTGTTGTTAAGTGGACTCTATGACAACAAGCTAAACCACTAAAATATTGTCACCCTTGGTTGTTTCCATGGAAAAATGTATCATCCAAAAAACTTTGATGCTTTGTCTACCCCACTGATGTTGTACAGAGCAATAATGCAAGTTGTTAATCCCCTGAGAAAGACCAGTTAAACGACACCAAACTAGCCAGCAGCTTTGATTGCCTTTCCTACTGTTCATCTCAGCAGGGCCAATGATATCAAAGCAGTCTGATTTCGATATAGTTCAGGCAAACATAGTATTATTTGCTCCTGCCTGTCTCACTCCCCTGTGAGAATGTGATCACAGGTCAGGCTGTAGTACATCGCCATGGGGAACTTCTCTTCATTGCCTTTGAATCTTTTTATAATCTGCTGTACAGCTGCTTTATCCTCTCTAAGCAATGCCCCCCCCCCCCCGGTCCAGTGTCAGGTGGGTCACCCATCTTCGGTTTTGAACCCTGTGGTAATGGATAGATAATCATGTCTCTCTTTGAAGAAGCATACTGCCTTTTCTCACTTGAGGCAGTGTCGAATGCTTTCTTAAGTGTTTTTCTTTTAAAAGTACATTCACCCATAATATCTCTCAAAGGGTATGACGAACGGTTTATGCCACGTACTCTATGTAATCACAGGTAAAGGTGGCCCTTCAATAAGTCGCTTAGTCACTTCCAAGAACAATTTTCAGGAAGCAATGCTAATTCCAAGCTGGTTTTTCCATCCTCTACAGAGTAATGGTATCATTGGTGGAGCCCTTCATGGTTTGCTTATTTAAAGGTGTTTTTTTTTTTTTTTTTTTAATGACAGAGTGCTGTTTAAAGACAGCTTTCACCTCAGATCTATGGTGACACCTTTGAAGACTGACTGATAAAGGAAAACATCACCATATGTTTATCACATTTTCGTCTGACTGAAAACAACTTCTTGCGAAAAAGACAGTTAGGTCCCATTTGGATGTGGTGAATTTGAAAATGATGTTTTTAAAATAGGTTGCGCAGAATTGTAGATATTTTGAATATGTATTCAAGTCTAGAAAGCATGCTACTTAAAGAATCAGTTGAAAAGATGTTTGTGTGTTTGGCATCTGGGAATTTGTCCCAAAGCTGTGTGCTGCAGTCTTATCTAAATCAGTTCAGTGAGCCCCGGTGTTGGTTTCTAAGTTTTAAATGGTTCTTTTCCTCAGATCTACATCAGGATCCTGGATAACGAGTGGAACGTATACCGGCGATATGCTGAGTTCCGGGACCTGCACAGTCGCCTCCGTTCCAAGTACCCCCAGGTCGATACCTTCAACTTCCCTCCAAAGAAGGCCATAGGAAACAAGGTACTCTGGGACACCTCCAGGGGTATGACTAACTTAAGGAATACTGAACCTGTGGGCTTTGTCTAAAGAAACCATCCTCTCTCTTGTTAATGTACTGAAACAAAATATATTGTCTTTATATCCTTCTGAAGCAAGAATGCAAGGAAACCCTATGATGTGCATTTGTATAACTACAAAACATATTAATAGTCTTCCATTTATGCTCCATATGTTACCCTGACCAAAAGGAGGTTTTGTTGCTCATCAGAACTTGTAATGGAAAACGATGCTTAAGCGTCTGCCATTGTTGTGAAAACTGAACTTATTCGTGCTGCATTCATACAGGCCAATTTTAAGAATAAATGAAAATAGAGAAAATGGACATTTAGGTCACACTGACACACATTTTATTTTTTTTCCAGCTGATGGTATGATAGCATTTCAGTGAATTTGTAGATTTTGAAGAAAAGTTCACCTTGTTGCAGGCATGCTGAATGGCATGTGTACCAGGGCAGTGAGAGAGGGTCCTTCTTTGCTCTTTCATCCTTTCTCTGTTTTTTTGAGAAAATTGTCAACCTACTGGCAGGAAACCCACGATTGTGGTGATGTGGTCTTCAGATGTGGTTGTCTTCAAAATGGCTTAGAAAGAAGCAAAAGCTAAATCATTCTTCTGCTGTGAATAGAATAATAGCTGCCACAAACCAGTGAAATTGAAGTATTTCACACAACTGCTCTGGTCATTTTTAAAGGTGTTATAAAATTGTCATTGATTTCCAATCTTTATTTTTTGTTGAAATTCTTACATTAAAAACCAAGCATCATCTTTTCAAGTATGTGAAACACTGTGAACAGCCCAACGCAGCCAAACCTGAATGCCAAACAGATTCTAACCTTGATCTGCTGACACAGCTGAATCCTAAAGTCGAACAGCCTGACAGTCAAACCTGAAGACCGAACAGCCTGACGCAGTTAAATCCTAACCTCCAACAGCCAAACCCGACCAACCAGAACCCACCAAATCCTAACTTTGAACAGTCCAACACACCTGAACTCAAATGTCAAACAGTCTGACACAACCAAATCCGGACTTTAAATAGCTTGACACACCCAAACCTGAACACCGAACAGCCCGACGCAGCTAAACCCAAATGCTGAACAGCTTGACACAGCCAAATCTTAATCTCAAACAACTGGAAACAGCCGAACAGTCTGACACAGCCGAACCCTAACCTTGAACCATACGACACAGCCAAACTCAAACTCTAAACGACCCGGCACAGACACAGGTAGTCGGGAAGTTAAGTGCCTGCTGGTAATGAAAAAAGGTCATTGGAAGCTCTATATCCTGTTATGTTTTCATGTGTGTCCTTTCGAGCTGCGCTGAATTAACTAATTGTTATAACTGGTGCTGTTAATTTATGTATACCAGAGGTGACTGCTCTAAGACTACAAGGGAGGCTCCACCTCTTCTAAAATGTCATGAGAAAAATTTGTCAAAAATGTACTGTATTTACATTGCTATTACAAAGAGCATGCTAAAGCATGTTCAACTTCATGGCCAGTTCATTCAGAATCAGCAATAATTGCTTGCAGGTCATCTAATGTGATCCCCCCCCCCATACGTTCCCGTGGCAACCCGAGCAGTTAAACCCCACTGACACGCAGATTTCCTGGACTTCAATGGCATTTCAGAATATGCTGTGTTTTCAGCACAGCAGTGCTAGACGTTTATTAGACAAATGCTTCAAAACGTCATTTCCAGGAAAGCTCAGCATCTCTTGGAGTAAATAGAGCACGGGGCTGGCCAGGACTCTGGGCTGCTGAATGACGATTTCAGGAACTGGCAAAGTCGCTGGACCTCTTTTTGGTTGACAGCATTTTGGCAACGAAACGTTTAAGTTCGGTCCCTTGTGTATTTTTGGTGAGTGATTTTGTGAGATCAGCTGCTGCTTGTAGTCTGTTATTTGCTAGCGATATAGCCCGCTATTTTCATTTGTACGTATTCTACTGTAAGTATAAGCATAAATATAGCATTCTTGAATTTCCTCCTTGTTTCAGTTTGGTAAAGTTTGTTTATTTCAAACTAGGTCGCGGGGGGCAATAATTGACTAATTTTATGATGTAGGTCTAAAATGTGCTTCCCCTGTTTGAAAGACCACCAGCCGCCACTGATGTGTACCTATGATTAAACTACACAATGCGTCAGTCCAAGTGTTATAAAATACTCATGAGTGTTTTTTAAGCCCTGTTCTTTTCCACTAGCATTTATTTATTCTAACAACATTTTGACAGGTACCTAGCACAAATTTTGATTCAATAAATTCAGCCTTTTTATAATATATAGCATCTTAAGACGTCTGTTTTATTTCAGAGGTTCAGAAAGCATGTTTGGTAGGTATTTTTCATACATGTACTTTGCGAAAGTCTAAGTCAAAGAAAATTGCTTACATGGGCATAAAGCTACGACTTCTTTTGCAAAGCGTGTTAGTTTGCATATGCCAAAACATCACCTCATATTACCCCAGAATTTGCAGTTACCTTCCAGTATACAAATAATTTGTGGAACTCAAGTGCAAGTACATCTTGTTTTGCTAATCAGTATCTTGTAAAATTAACAAATTAAGTAAGCTATTAAACTGAACTAGTGGTGAAATTAAAAAGTATCTGGAATGGTTGGAGTGCTCTCAAGGAGCAGTTTGGTTTACCTAGCCATCCAACCAGATATCAGTAACACTTAGAAGAACAGAAGAAATTTGTAATTTTTTTGTATTACTGTTTTACTGTAAATACACAGTCAATGCTAGGATATTACTATAAACATATTCAGTTTCAATTTTATTTATATAGTGCCTTTAACAAGAAGCACTGTCATGAAGTGCTTTACATAGTCCCAGGCCCAGGGTCCCCAGAGAGCAAGCCAAAAGTGACAGTGGCAAGGGAAAAACTACCTGAGGTGGATGAAACCTTGGGAGGATCCAAACCTATTCTTCACTGGCCTAAGACTTTTGCACAACACTAATATGTATATGTATATATAATATGTGTGTGTGTATGCGTGTATATATGTGTGTTCTACATCTCTAATGTCGTTGCAAGCATTTTGTAGTTTTACCATTATTTCTGTCCATTCTACCTGTGATTGTATACCCCCCCTCCAAAAATTTTCAATTCATAACAACACACTCTGATTGGCCATTGAATAATTCACCACCAAGGACCTCTGTGCTTGCTTTTTGAATGAAAGTGCAGCTTAATTGCCAGTATTTAGTCATTGGCATCATAGCAGAGATTTTTTTTCCTCTAATCTTAAGATATATTGCTGTGTTGACACCTGTCTGCCAAAAGATGATTCAGTCTCTCTAAATCTGCAGCATATCCTCTGACGTGGATAATTCATTTTATCCGTGGAAACTTGTAGTGAGCTGTATACCTTTATGCTACACTCAGTGTGATCTGGTTAAGAATTGTACTCATTTTGCCTCATTCACAGCTCTAAAATTTCTGGGGCTTGGAACAGTGCACTCAGGCATTTGTGATGCATGATGATCCTTCATGAATGATGATGTCTTTATTTTACAGGTGTGGGTAAATCGGAATACACACTTTAGTTTTTGCACATCATGCTCTCCATAAGAGACTGACACATACAGGTGAGGGCGAAGGTTTGGGTCAGAGAGAGGGTCAGCTGTTTCTCTGAGATGACTGGAACTGTTTTTTTGGTTTAAGAGCCTTGGTTAAGAGTCCAACTGTAATATGGACACAGAAACAGGCCCCTAACTCATAGAGCCTTTAGGCACTAATTCATTACCCACAACCAAGTAGTTGCTCTCTGACATTGTCTAATCCAGCTGTTAGGTTGGAGATGAGGGCATGCATCAGCCACAGTCACAATGGCCATCTGACTGCTTGGTCCCTTCTTTGTGTCACTTGACTTAGTGCTTTTGGGCTTGTGTTGTTCAGTTGACTGCTTGCAAGATGTTTAACTAAAATGCTGCGCAGCCACGCTAATTTTATTCTAAAAACCTTACTGGTGTTAGATTGTTAATGTTGATGATTAACATGAGATGATTCGTATGTGGACACTTGCATAGAAAAGCGATAAGCTGATGCTTTTCTGCCTGTTTATGGACCATTGATATTTGTCTGCTTGTACTTGGATGCGTGATGATTTACCTGTATTTTTAAGGAATCTTGCTAGGATCCCTGTACAGTTTTCATTGTCTTCAGTAAGTGCTTTCCTTTGTTGTTGTAAAACAGGAAGTGGTCTTGGCATGCACTCAGGACTGCATTTTCTATTTTGCCACGGTTAGCTCTGATTGCGAGGCCCTAGCTTTTAAGAGTAGCTCTTCTTGCTTCCTTGTTACATTGGCCTATTTTTGTATTGAAAATCCTATTGAAACTGTCGCCTGACCCAGAAGCTGTCAGCAGGGAGAAGGAGTTCATGGAGTAATATTGAGCACAGCACGATTTTACAGGTAGGGTCAAGCAGCCGCAGAGCAAAGGATTGCTGGAGAGATTGTTAGGCTAGCCACGATAAGGGGAAGGTGAATTATACATTTGTGATGTATCCATTTATGTTTAGGTGTGGCTGATAAATGTGCTTTACTTGATGAATATGGTTTTGAGCACTGTGTTTTTGACCTATATTGAAATAGTGTAACTATAGTGTTCTGTTTGAGCTAGTCTACTACTCATGTAATTTTTTTTTTTTTTTTACCTTTGGCTTGACAAAGCAATGAAGGGTCTTTCGTGTGCCTTTACAGTCAAGTGAATTTACAAGGGGCTCGATTCTGGCACAAGCACGCAAGTGAAGAAAACGCTAACTGAAGATTGCTGGTACCCAAACATGAGATGCAGCTTATCATGGCTGCGAGTTTATGCAAAACCACTGAGAAGAACTTACTTGTATTTGAAAGAGTGTGTTATTTTTGAGAATATCATTGCACTTTTGTTTAGATGAAGGGTCATGTTATTTTAAATTCTAGAATATACTCTTTACACAGAATAAGAATTTCCTATAGGGCAAAGTTTTTAGAGCATGTGCTAAATAGTAATTAGAGATTATTCTGATTGTTTTATAAAATGATTATTGAGCTTTCTGTTTGGTGGTGTATTTACTCTGCTAAGCACCATTTATCTTAGCTAGCTTACGTATTGTTCTGCACTGAGGGGAAAAACATTGGCATTTTCAGTGACGCCTGGCTTGTATAATTCACATGAACTCGTGCTGTGGAAACTGTTCAATGAGGACCGCAGCGTGTCAACCCGTCTCTCTTTGGTAATTTACTTGCACAGGGTCTGCAACACTGAACGTCACAAGCTTTCTTCCACAGAAGAATGGAGACCAGCAAACCCTGTATCCCTTTAAAAAACAAATAAGGGTCACTGGTGCTGGTCCATTGTGGGATCAATTTGCCAGTACGAGCAAGTTAATCAAGACCAGACAGAGTTATTTCAATGTATTTTCTTGTTGTGTGTGTAGTAAAGTGAAATTCTCCTTTGCTTCTTGCAGACCACAGTGCCATAGTAATGCAAGGCAATAAGTTTATCAGCTGATAAATAACACTAAATCAGAACGGAAACAGGAGAGGTGCACGGAGGGAGGACCTGGACCATCAAGTGAGAGACCATTAATTGTAACAGGATTTGGTGTGCAGTTAACTGGCCCTGACTGTTACGTTTTAGTGCTGAGAATGGCAGGACCTGTCAGAAATGGTGAGAACAAGCAAGGAATGCAACAGCGAGCTTGAGCAGGGGAGCACTGGGCCATGGATCCTGAAGGCTCATTCAGTTGAGGAGAGCCAGAGGGGTTCTGTACTCCAGCTGGTCTTTGCGCTGACACTGGAGAGCCACATACGTATAGCTCATCACTCTTTATGAGGAGTGTCTGATCAGGTTATTACTTAACACAAACACCTGCTCCAGATTACAAGCTGCCAGTCTGTTAAGAGATGGCATGTCATGTGCATAAAAGCTAATATGTAAGAGAGGGGAGAAAAAGATGACTTTTTAATGACAGGTTGTTTATGCATATTTTACATTTAAAGTAAATCTACAGATTTTGCAAGACTGCTGATTTGTGTTGAAATACTTTACGCTAATGGTTTGGACAAATATGTGGTATCACTGAACATATTTGTGATATTTGCTTCAGGGACAGACCACGCTTGAGTTTATTTTTGGAAGTTCCTAGTTGTACTGGTATTTGTTTTATTATTCTGCGCTTAAGTCTTTTGTTTTGAATTATTCTGTTACATGTTCATTTCACTTGTGATTTACAATGTCGATTTCTCTACATATTCAAAAAATAGTTTTGAGAACCTGTCTTCATCACCTCTTACATATATTCAAGCTTCAAGTTAAAATGTCATGGCAGAAAAGCATTTGCACAAATAAAGCACATTCTCAGCTACTTTGCTTACATCATATGAATATTTCTATGGATTGAAAAAGCACAAAACAGTTGCTCGCTCGCTGATCCGAGCATTTGTGTGTATTTGCAGAAATTTTGGTCCCTTCTGTATCACAGACACAAGCTTACAGTATAATGCTAACTACATAAGAAAATGCACATGGTCCATGTGGGTGCTAACAGAATATTTAATACATTTACGAGTCCCCTTGGTTGTACCAATTCATATAATTTCATTTGTACAATTGTAATTACATAAGTGTAAATGACAAATACATGAAATTGTCAAAATATTTAACAAATTTATAGCAATACGTGTATGCCAGTGGTCCACTTGGACCTCAGGTGTACTAACGAGATGATAAAATGTGCAAAACTGTACATAAACACTTAGCATTTAAATCTAACTGACTACTGCTTTATATGGTATTTGATTATATTAGGTAATGTATACAATATTGAATGATGGTGCATAATTATAATGCAATTTGCATATGTATTCATTTTAATGGCTGCAGATAAAGAAAATCGATTCAATATTCTCTACGTAATGCTTGCTTTTATCAAGTGAAAGCACAGTCAAACTGATGAAACTGCTCAGTTCAGCTTAATTAAAAGAGAGCAGCTGGACAGTTTAAAATGGAGAATACAGAGTCTCAGCACAGGGACAAGAGGCCTCAGACTGACACTCCCTTTTCATGGTTGTGCAGGGATTTGCTTCTGCAACCCTGTCCAGGATATGGAAGCAATGAGGATGGATGGATCGATCTTGGTTTGTCTTGCTTAATTGTGTGGTCGGTTGCTATATTTAGCTGCATTGGGATCTTTGCACTGCTATTGATGATGATGATGTATATTTTTGTATCCTATTTTCATTCTGCTGGCGGTCATTCCTTTGCATACGAAAGAATTTGAACACACACAGTCAGATTAACATGATCATGCTGAGTGTGACCAATCCCCAATTTGGTCTGTTTCCCCGGTATCTGATCCCCTTCTGGGATTTTCCCCTGGTGTTAGACCCCCAATCTGGCTGTTTCCTGTGATGACTGATTGAGATTCCCCTAACCTCTGCCGCTCAGAAGTGATGAACATGTGATGCTGCCTTCAGACATGGCTTATTCTTAGCATCAAGTGTGACAGGTTGGCAGTGGCTTCAGTCCCCCCCCCCTTCCCCCACCGACAAGGGGAAGGCCTTGCTTGTCGCCTAGTTTATTTTCAGCTCTTGAGTACAGAAATGATAAACCTCTGGAAGTTTCACAGTTACTTTGACATGAAGAAAATTTCGGCTAAAATGCCCGGAGGGCTATATTAAGGCAAGAAAGAAGCCAAGAAACAAAATGTGTTTTTTAAAAATGAAATGAGCGGGGCTGGAGCTGTGAAGACAGCAGGATTTAGTTTGTAGTCACTGGCTGTCACGTTATTTCCTTATTTCCTGATTCCCTCCTCATAAGCAGCTTTTTATGGATTTTCTTTTTCTCAATGGTGGCCTGACATGTTTTCTTCAGGTGAAGTGTGCCTAGCTCAGAGAATTTGCCAGCCTGTTTGTTTTTCCACACCTCATTAGAGCCGTCCTGGAACGTTCTGTAGAACCACTGAGGTATTCAAGCAGGTGGTTTTATGTCATGCACTCCTGGGTTTATTTGTCTGTAATATGCACCCTGAGTGCTATATGTATTGGAAAAGGAAAGACCAAATCTAGGCAGAGTAGTAACACTACATTCTGGTGCTTATCACTGTAGCCTTATAACTCCAGAGCTGTGGCTTTGATTCCTGCAGTGTGTGTGGAATTTGCACATTCTAATGTTTTTTGTATGTGGCCTCTGTGTGCTTTGGTTGCATTCCTTGCTCTAAATACACAGAGTGTGTGTGTGTGTGTGTAGTTGTGGGGACAAATGAGAAAATTCAATGTTATAAAAATCCATGAATAAAAAAAACAATAGAGCCAAAAGTCTTGTATTTTGTTGGGTTAATTGTAGATAGTTAGGTCCATTAAAATGAATGAAAGGTCTCCCCAAAGTTAGAAATATAAATGTATGTATGTATGTGTGTGTGTGCACACATTTAAATTTCCCGACAAACGGAAACACAGGATTGAGACTGCCATAATCTGGATGACACTCTGGAATAAAACTCTCATTTCTGAGCTCTAAAATAATTTTGTGTATAGTTAGTCATTTTGCTGACCAGATTAGTTAGCATGTAGTTAGGCTCCTGGGATACAGAGTTTGTTTGTGTGTCTGATAAATTAATGTAGGGTGAAGCCACAGGATATCAGTAGGAGCACTACTGTGAGCAGTAGTGGAAAGGCTGTGTCGAACAGCATTCCTGATACTGTAGCCATGTAATTAGACAGAATGTGTCAGAAAATCTTCAACATTTTCTCAGTCAGGAGCTTAAGTAATCTCGTAGTTTACAGACCAGTGATTGTATGTGTTGTGGGTCCATAGAGCTTGACAGCCGACAGCATACCATCAGTCCTAAGGTTGTACTGTGGCCAGCGGCTCCTTCAGTGGAGGCTGGTCATGTAAGACTGAGCTGTGACCTCTCATTGATTCTCATGCACTTTGTTGACATCACAGGGAATCTGTAATTAGACAGCAGGGAGTCCTTCATGGCCCTTAATGTATTCAGCTCTTGGGAGATATTAGTCCTGAGCACAAAGTGTGAAGTTGTGTTCACCATAATGGCAAGGCCTTGTGAATGGGGGAGTGGCTTCTTTGCTTTGATGGAAATAAATCCCAGCAAAGATTCAGTGCTATTAAAACATCTGCCATTTAAATGTTTTGTATCCCATCCTTCAACAAGCACAGAGATGCAATGTCTGAGTTTCTGTCAAAGTCCCCGTCCCTCCTTACAGCTCGTAATCAGATTTTTAGTCTCGAGCTTGTATACAAAGTGTTAACTGTTCACTGTGTGTCTGTCAAATCAAGTCAGACTGCTTCTGAAAATCAGTGCCACAGAGGAGCTTGGTGTCCCCCTGTCATCTCTTCATTTTGTTATTTTTATACCGGATTCTGCTGAAAACAACAGATTGATTATCATTTATGCAAACTATTGTGGGAAATGTTCAGACTGCAGCAATATTAAACTTATTGTCCAGTTACAATCACAATAACTGCATTGAAAGAATAGAAACTTATTTTTCTTGTATCTGAAATTGCAGATGATGGTCAGTATAGAGAAAAAGGGTCACATGAGAGTACACCGATCAGCCACAATATTAACACCACCCCCTTGTAGAACAATTGGCTCTTCCCCACAGCCAAGTGGTGCACCTATAAAGGTACAAATGAGAAAGAGGATGTAAAAGGCCTGGCACAAGCTAACCAGAAGCAGGTCTATTGATCACTCCAGGTCATTTGTCCATCCTGGCAAACCGGATCCACTTCTTCATAAGGAGTGTCTACCCCGATAGCACAGGTTGGTTTCAGCAAGATAAATCCCCTTGCTATGTCCCTAGGAGTGTGTGCAAATGGTTTGAGGAGCATGAAAGTGACTTCAGCCTACTATCCTGGCCACTGTGTTCACCAAATTCTATTGAACATCTGTCGGGTTAACTTGACAGTCAGGTTCAGTGTTTGGAACCATTGATGACTCTTGATGCTCAATTGGGAAGCTCTGGTGTCAGCATGGTACAGCTTCCCTGTGGAAACGTTCTGAGGTCTCATTGAATCAGTGCTTTACTGCATAGCTGGAGTATTGGAGGCAGAAGGAGGTCACACCACCTACTAAGGGGGCTGTATTTGTCAACTTTTTATGCTGATGTCACTGTCATGTTCATAAAACCATTCACACACACTCCTAGTGACATAGCAAGGGGATTTATCTTGCTGGAACTAACCTGTGCCATTGAGGTATACACTCATGAAGAGGTGGACCTGGTTTTGTTAGTCAGTGACCTGGAGTGATCAATAGACCTGCTTCTTGTTAGCTTGTGCCAGTCCTTTTGTATCCCCTTTCTCATTTGTACCTTTATAGGTGTGCCACCTGGCTGTGGGGAAGAGCTAATTGTTGTACAAGGGGGTGGCGTTAATGTTGTGGTTGATCAGTTTTTGTAACTGCAGGAGGCTTGGTGAAATGGGATATCAAAAAGTGGGAAGTGAGGACTTCACTGATGACTTTTAGGGATGAGATGAAAACCACAAAGAATGTTTTCAAGTGTTCAGAAAAAGCTCAGTTTGAGAAGTCTTGACAGAACATTAAAGCAAACACTTCAGTATGGTGAGAGGCTTCCCTCGCTCTCCAGGTTGGTCACATCATAAACAAGCATGTCTTAAACACTAAAGCAAGGTATGGATGGTAGAAATCACTACCGGATTTGGACCAAACTGACTCCAATCTGAAGCCCCCCTACACAGTAATAAACCACAGCTTGTGTAACATACATGGCAAGATTGCACATAAGTGCACCTCACTTGATCTACGTCAGGGGCGGCAGACTTGTTTAGTCTTGGGTCCCACATCTGCCAAAATCTCATATAAAGTCGGCCGGATGTGACTTATCCAAAATGGAAATGCCCTGGAACACAGGAAGCAGTATTTGTTGGGAGTAATTAAGGGCAGCTGCAGTAGAATGTCTATTAACCAAACTAATTTGGGTCAAGTTTGGTTCAATTAATCAAACAGTTTGAATAAATAAAAATACATGTCAATGCCTAATTTATATGGAACAATGTGTAATTTTGGTATAAAATTAAGTGATTGCTTGCAAGGTTACTACTGTATTTTGAAAGGTGAAGTATTTTTATTCAATATCATTTATATAGCACCTTTAACAAAGAACATTGTCACAAAGTGCTGTACATACTCTCTGGGGCCTTGGACCCTGGACTAAGCTGAAGGTTATAGTGGCAAGCAACTCCTTCAGGCCCATCGTCTTCTGGCCGTCATTGGACAGAACAAGTTCATTAACATAATATGAAACAAGAATGAGGTATAATAGGCAAATGGACAGCAATATACTGGAAGAGTCAGTCTGGTGATCTGACAGAACAGTTCATCCAAAGTCAACGACACCGATCCCCACCTAGCTCTACACCTTAGACTATAGCCTTGCTGGGGAGTAAGTAACTACCTAAAGTCTCAATAAGCTAGACTAAATGGATGGGTTTTGAGCTTATACTTAATGATAATAAGCGAGCCAGAGTCCCGCACAGCTGCTGGAAGACCATTCCAAAGCTGTGGAGCTCTGTAGGAGAATGCTCTGCAGCCCAACATGGCTTTCTCACTTTTTGAACTAATAACCTTCATTGTTAACATGAACAAACTGGTAGCGATCAGTAAGAGAGGATCGTAGCCAGGATAGGACCTGCTCTTTAATACCAACTAAGGGTTCTAGCCAGTCTAAAAGAATATCATGGTCAATACTATCAAAAGCTGAACTAAGATCTAAAAGCACCAGCAAGGAAAAACAATCACGATCAAAGGCCATAAGCAGGTCATTTGTTACTTTCACTAATGCAGTTTCGATGCTGTGATGTTGTCTAAACCCAGTTTGAAATACTTCATTAATGTTATTTCTCTGTAGGAAGGAGTACAATTGTTCTGGTACTATTTTTTCTAAGATTTTAGAGAAAAGGGAAGGTTGGAGATGGGCCTATAATTAGCTAAGTCACTAGGATCAAGTTTAGGTTTTTTAAGAACAGGTTTGACAGCAGCTACTTTTGGTGATTTTAGTATGTATCCAAGACTTAGTGATGAGTGTTTTATGTTTAGTCAGATATTACTAATAAATGGAGCAATCTCTTCAACCAGCCTTGCAAGAATAGGATCTAAAATGGAGCTAGCTGATTTAGAGGAAGATATCAGGTTCAGAAGTTCAGCTTTTCCTTTAGGAGTAAAAGAATCCAACATTGCTGTGTTGCTTCTATCCACTACAGCAGGATCCAGTGATGTCTGGTGGAAATCTGGTGCAGAAGTATTTTTAATTTTCTATCTAATGTTATTTTTTCATTGAAGAATGTTATAAAGTCATTACCTCAGAGAGGTTTGGAATCTGTGGGTATAACTCTGATTTCTAGTTACTTTAGACACTGAATCAAATGGGAACCATTGCTTTTGCTGTTTTCTGTTAGCCTGGAGAGATGTGGATCTAGCTGTGACAAGGGCTTGTTTGTATTTTAAAAGACTTCTTTTCCATGCAGCCTTGATACCCTCTAATTTAGAAGAATGCCATTTACAGTCCAATTTCCTTGAAGCTATTTTAAGTTTGTGGCTATGGTCAGTATTATCAGAAACAGCTAGGCTAGACTTGAATATGGCAGCAACACCTCCATTTTGGCGATTAGGACTAAGGAGGATTATGTTTGTAGGTGTACCCAGTATGAGTAGACTCATTTAATGTTGCCTAGTGATCTTGTTTAAGCCAGGTTTCTGTCAAGCAGAGCATACTAAGACGTGAGTAATGCCTTTGGGGTCAGAGTTCTCACATTTCAAAACTCCAACTTGAGTTTGACCTCACAGGTACTTTGTAGCAATGGTTATAAAATTATATTTATCAGGTTATTAAAGCAAACATTGAGGAACAGTTCTCTATGATTAAAAGTGTGGGAAACAGACAGTCTCAAGATTATGAACCTTATTTAATATCTCTAAGCAGCTAGCAGACAGTTGGTTGAGCTGAATCTGCAACATGGACTTAGCTCTGGTTAGTCAACATTTTACATTAAGATTATTAACTATGTTTTTCAATAATATATCAGCACCTGGACATGTAAGGTGAATTCCATCTCTCTTCAAAAGTTCCAGCTTGCACAAAAATGTTTGCCAGTTAGCTATAAAGCCCACATCATTTAGCTATCTTACACAATATGTTTGGAAGCTAACTTACACAATGTGTTTGGAATGGAGTATAAGGTTAGCTATGAGTTTTGACTCTTGGAAGTTTTTGGCGTATTATGTACAGTATATGACTGGACCTAGTTAGCATGTCAGTTAAATGCGAGGTAAGAAAGCTTTTATGCTGTTAGTTGTTGGGATATTAGTCTGTGGTCTATCCAGGTAAAACTGATATTGACTACAAATGGGCAATTGTTACAGAGATTAACGTCACTACCAAACTATTTTCACTAGCTAGCTGTTTAATAAAAGTAAAGCCTAGCTGTCTGCTTGAGAAGCAACCTTATCTCTAAATTGCTCCCATGGTTTGTGGCTTCCTGTGGGCTGGAAAACTTGCATTTTGAAAAATTCAGTAAAGTGAAAATATTAAAGAAATGTAAAATAAAAAAAACTGAAAAACAAAGAAAACACAAAAATTGTAGGAAATGTAATGCACAGCTAAAATAGAAAAGTTGCCTTTCGAGATAAGTCAAATATGGCTAAAAAGGTTTTATCAAATTGTGGTTCCAGACCAAAGCATTAGGCGGGCCGTGTGTTTTGCTCCCCTGATTTAGGCAATAAAGTTGAGCTTCCTGCTACACTAAGGTCCTCTGCTTTCAGCTACTTAAGGATGTGAATTTGATTAAGGGGTAACACCTGAGCCATTAAATGTTTTTTTTTGTTTTTTTTTTTTGTTTTTTTTTCCCTCATTAAAAATCTTCTTAAAGCTCATTCAGTAGATTTGGGTGTGCAAATTTCTTTATGCACACATTATTCCATTTAAAAAGGTCATGTGTCCATTAAGTAAAGGCCACTGTCAAGGAGAGGTCATAGTTTATTAATTTTCCCTTAAAGGCTCACTCAGTCAAACTGGTGGATAGTCATGATTTAAAAATGTGTTGCATTTGACTGGCAAGCCAGGTTAATTTTGCACTAACTACAGCTGAATAATTCAGGGTTTATGATAAGGCCAAACCATCACTGGCGCTAGTTAGGCTGCAGCAGCAATGATAATGCTTTTGAAATGGGTACTTCAGGGATGGCACTGCCTCTTAGTACCTCTGTTTTGTTTTGTATAACTTGAGTAATCTCCTGCTCATCAGTTTTGCTTTCCCAGGCAGCCCCAGGGAGGCTGCCCCTTCTGGGAGATGGGACATGGCTTTTCCTCAAGAGACTGGATGAAGCAGGAAAACTCGGAGAGGGCTTTCAGGGTTTTCCTTCTGTGCCATAATGTAGTTGCCACGGCACACTTAGGTCATGTATTTCTTCGTCTTGTGGTGAGTGTCATTGTTCTCTGACGAGATCCATAGGACAGTGAGTGTACTAGGCTTATTGGAGATGTCCAAAGCCACTGTCACAGCAGAGGATTATGGTGGGGCCTCTTGCAGCTTAGATTGTGCTGTCTGGCGATGGAGGATTGCAGCGGGGGCTCCTGTGGACTGCATTTTGCTGTCTGGCGATGGAGGATTGCAGCGGGGGCTCCTGTGGACTGCATTTTGCTGCCTGGCGATGGAGGATTGCAGCGGGGGCTCCTGCAGCTTGTCTTCCAGAGTGCGGCCACACACTGTGCCATTCAGGGCCTAACATAGAAGGCCTTGGGCAGCTGCCACTCACTCTGTCCTGTCTTGCTAAATGCTGTCTCTGAACACTCTGGGCATATTTGGGTTGGGCTGGTATTGACCTTCCTATAAGTGTTCAGCCAATCACAAAAACATTTTATTTTATTTCAATTTTGTTGCTCTTGAAAACCATGCAATTAAATATATTAGTCCTTTTCTCATGAATGACTTAAAAGATCTGAGACTGCCCCCCAGTCAGGCCTGCTCATGTCTGTACCTCACAGCGATTGTGGTTCACATTGGTCTGCTCCTGTTTTACGTTGTATGTCACTCATATGGAATTCTGCTCACTTTCATACCAAACATCAGTCAGGAGACACTAAGAAATATTACACCCTCTCCTCTCACATTCTTTCATTATAATATCGATGTTCGGAACAATTTATCACTCTAGGGGAATATACAGGATGTGTATGCACACTGCATTTTTCTTCTTTAATTCCCTGGATTAAAGCCTTTGCACAAATGGAATTTGCAGCTGCAGAAAGCGCATTATCAGTCTTCAGCTGCAGAGCCAGTTTCATATGTATATATTGCCATATTTTTTTCCACTTACCTCACTGAAATTATTTGTAATAACTGACACTGTCTGTGATTAATGACACCAAGCAACAAAGCTACTGGAATGCAGGGGAAAGTTATAGTGACTTCCAGAATATGTCACCTGAAGTAAAAGCTCTTGCTTTTGTTTCCTGAAGTTTGTTTTAGCTGTTAGTAACCAGTGGAGTGCTGAATTCCTCTGATATAAATAAAAGCTGCTGGCCTAGACAGAAGGACTGAAACTGGAGTTAGTGAGAGTGATGAAATGAGGAGGCTTGGCTGTTGATGCTGCTGAGTTAGAGCTTCACTTAAGACAAAGTTTAGCCCAAGGGAGCTCTGACCAACCTACAGGTTTTCTCTCGCCAGGAATCATTTTTTCACAGATGTATTTAGCGGCTCGGTGATGGCGCTAAAGTAAATGCTGTTAGGACTTGCTTTTTCCTGTCCTGGTGTCTAATTGACAGAATTATATGGCATGTTCTTGCTGCTCCCATGTTGCGTCCTTCCCCCCATCGTTCGTTATCATTCCAGTTTTTTTGTCAAATTCATAAGGAGTTCTGCGTAATGCTCACGTTTCTGACGTAGGGCACCTTAGGCCTATAATGGCAGATAGTCCTTTGAATCTCTGCACAGAAACTTCTGTAGTTCCACCCTGTGAGTGTCCTCAGTCAGTTGATTTGCCTCTAAAGGTCAATTGTACCAGAAGTTTGGTTTTTGTCCATTTTGACTGCCATTCTGTTTTGTTGTGATAACTATCCTTTCACGATGCATGTCAGCACTTGTTATGGACTTATGGTTTTTTATCTTGCTTTGTTGTTTTGTCTGCTTGATTTGGGCTTTGTACTCTTCTATTTTTATGCTAGACCACCTTGTGTGTCTGTCGCTTTTGCATACGTGAGAATTCGGCAATGCAGAAAAGGAATGAGTGTGCCTGCCCGTGTGGCATGGGGAGCAAGCCTGCCTTTCCTTTACCGGAGAAGTTAATAAGCCTGGCTGTCACCAAGCACAAATTTTGGCCTGCCAAATAGAATTGTTAACTGCAAAAAGGAGGGTAGAGGAAGGTAATTCAATCTCACCCAGAGTTTAAGGGAAACCCTGTTACTGCCCATTTGCCTGCTGGCGCTGTGGAAATGACATGTAGGTACCTTGGGTCAATATCGCTACTTTTTATAAAGGTAGCATCAATGGAAAGATATGCAGAAGGTCTGTAAATGTAGTGTGATTGTCAGCCGGTCATAATTTGTTGCTGTCTGGGTTGCTGTAAGCATTAGTGTCCCTCTTTATGTGTTCTAAGTGCTAAGCTGTGAGCTGGGCTAGTTATCATTTTCTGTTATATGTTTACAAGTATACTTACTAAATAACTTTTCAATGAAACAGTTTTTCCTGCAAAAAGTCATACAGCATGTAGATGAAAATGTTGAAAATATTCTAAAAAAAAAAATGAAGGTAGTGAATGAATGAAGTACGATGATTCCATACTGAATCCCAGTTAAATAATGAATTATATATAGTATTAGTTAGTTGCTACCCAAGATTATTTGTACTATTGTTGTTTGGGCTGATAAGTTTGCATTTCCTGCTACTGCACAATTTTAACTACATATTAACATGGTTGCCACAAACTTTCGAATTTCATGGGCACAGGAGGTCATGATAAACAGGAAGCCTGTCACATGATGACTGGGAAATGAGCAGTCCCATTTTGTGGCAGTAAGCTGGCATGACCACTGAGCTGATTAAAGAAGAATGCATTAGCCTTATAGGCACAGTCCTCGTCAGACACTGCAGGGACAGTACATAATATGACATCTCTGAGGGTAGGGGAGCCTAGAAGGCTGCTTTCACAGGCACGCAGGAATACTGGTACCCCTGGTGTTTCACCCCTGCCTGTTCTGTACAACATAGGGATACCAGTGTGCTGTGAGATTCAGCCCTGTCCATTTTGTACTACAGTGGTATACCGGTGCACCCAGAGATTCAGCTCTGCCCATTCTGTAATGCAGGGGTATACTGGTGCACTCTGAGATTCAGCTCTGCCTGGTCTGTACTACAGAGGTATACATTTGCACATTCTCCTCTTGTTTGCTTTGGTTTCCTCCAGGGATTCCAGCTTCTTCCTGCAGTCCAAAAACTGTAGGGTTCATTAATGTAATTGAATTGCCAGGAAATCGTTGCCTGTATTTGACTGGCATCCCATCCAGGGTTTAGCTCAGCCTTGTGCCCCCTGCTGCCTGTGGTAAATGATCCTGAACAGGATAAGTGGTTGGATGGATAGTTTCTTTTGCTTGTCTAGTTGTCACGTCAACTGTAATTTCCAACTAAATGTGAAGAAAAGCAGATGAGCGGTTTACTGACATTTCAAAGTTGCCATGCTTCTGTATTGTATGCTCTCCTGTGTGCCAAAAGAATTACTGTGTCATACAAAACCTGCTGAGTTTAACATCGACCATATACCACGACAAGAATGCTCCTAATACAAATGTGAGTAGGATAGCATGGCTTCTGTCCTCTGTGTGGAGTGTAGTATGTTTAGTTATTATTCTCTTGTTGTTACTGGTTCGTTTACCTGTGAGAAGTGTAGGATAGTCGCTAGACTGACGGAGAAGATTGCAGTGTTAGAAGGACATATCCGGGCATTACATGAGATTCAGGAAAGTGCTAGTGTCATGGATTCAGTGTTAGTGGCTCTGGATACATCTGATTCAAGCAGCCTGTCTCTCCCAGCTCCGGGATTAGAGCCTTCGTTGCAATGCGAATGGGTCATGACTTGGCAACGTAGTTGCAAACCTAAACGTGACCCTCATTGGCACCAATCGCCCGTTCACATTTGCAACAGGTTATCCGCCCACTCAATCTCCAATGGAAACCGCTCTGGTAATTGATGACTCTATTTTACAAAATGTGAAAATTGTGACTCCAATGACCATGATCAATTGCATTCCAGGTGCCAGAGTGAGCGACATCAATGCTAGCTAAAAGTAAATTCCCTCATATTGTTGTTCTCATCCGCACTAAAAATGTACGGTTGAGGCAATCAGAGATCACAAAGATGAATTTCGTAGAGCAGTGTAAGCTTGCAAAGATATGTGTCTGTAACATGCTCTGGCCTAATTCCCCCTTGACACGGCAGTGAAATTTACAGCAGATTATCATTGCTGCATTGTTGGCTGTCGAAATGGTGCTCAATAAATGATGTGGGTTTTGTAGTGAACTGGTAAACTTTTTCATGCAGGCCAGGACTTTTGAAGAGAGACGGAATTCACCCTACGTGGCCAGGTACCGATCTGTTATTGAAAAGCATAGCTAATAGTCTTAATGCAAAATGTTGACTAACCAGAGCCAACTCTATGCTGCAGACTCGACTTAACCAGCTGTCTCCTAGCTGCCTAGAGTTGTCACCCAAGGTTCATAATATTGATACTGTGTCTCTCACTTTTAATCGTAGAGGACTATTCCACAACAACTTCTGCTTTAATAACCTAATAAATATAAAGTTAGAACCATTACCACAAGGCCAAGCTCAAGTTGGGGCTTTGGAATGTGACTTCTCTGACCCTTAAGGCATTAATTGTTGTATTACTTCCTCAACTGTAGCTGCCATTGGTAACAGGCTTCCCCAGGCATTCTCCTAGATTGATAATACGGCTGTGCATCTTCACTGGTCTCACGATTCGATTCGAGTACAATTATCATGTCAACTATTCGATTTGATTCCAGGATGCATCATGATGCATTGCTTCCTCAATTTTCTATATTAATGCACATGGCTACTTTTTTCATCAATGAATACAAGCAATCAGATAAATATGAACTCTTTTTATTATTTAAATATTTCTTTACAAATGCACTTTTTCAGCAATGTACTTCATAAAAGAAAATATTTTATTGTTAACAATAAATGTCTTGAGTTTAAATTGTAAACCAAAATAAATAGAATAGGCCTAGCCTACTACCTGTATTATTTATTTGAAAATGGTCATCCTGACAAAACAAAACCTAAATCGTTTTGTAGTTGTAGTGCATTACAGGTGTGCTGTGATCTGTAATCTACAAAATTGTTTTTTAAATAGAACTTTAAGACCACTTTGTGCTTAAAAGCAAGACAAATACTTCTCCAGTCTAGCTGCAGCTTCTAATAACCTTGTTTTCTGCTCTAAAACAGGGCACTTCCTGAATGTGCCAAACATCACAAATATGATTCACTGCTCATTGGGAATTTGTAGGTTCTTCTGTAAGAACACTACTTGGTCCACATGTTCTGGTTTGAGAGTGCTGCTTTTTGCAGTGATTGTTTCTCCTGCAGTGGAGAAAACATGCTCTGCAGACTCATTTGTGCCTGGGATACACGTATCACTTCAACGAGAGAGGAGGGGAAGTGTAACCTCATGGACACACCACCAGTTCGAAGGGTCCTCAGTGAGAGGCAGCGATGAGGCTTTACAGTATCTGTCCATTTCCACCTCAGCCCTGGCATAGGGGGTCTTGGGTTCTACTACTGTACCTTCAGTGTCCGTGAAAGACTGTCCCAGCAAACTCAGAAGCAGTGATGAGGCCTTTCTTTTGGGAGCAGAGGGGCCATTCTCCATGGGTGTTTCTTCTTCCTTCAGCGTTCTCATTCCCCGATGTGCTTCATCCATCTCTGTACTCCTGAGTGTCCTTTCATTCTGTGTTTGGACAAAAGAATATAATATATAAAACAGCATTAAACTAGCAGTTAGCACATTCTCAGTCAATGCAGCAGCTCACATCTATTAGGATAACTTTCTCACTCTTATAATACTTTCACTCATTGTAGCTACTACTAATATTAATATTTTATTTTTATAAGCTTTACATGAAACATGGTGAAATTACCTCCAAGGATGCAGCCTCCTCAGTTACTCTTTTGTAGATCTCCAATCTAGCCTCCTCTGTGAGAAAAGGCAAACCCTTAAAATGGGGATCCAGGGCAGAGGCTGTATGAAGGATCTTCTCTGCCTCAGTGCTGTACCTCTTCGGGAGATATGTTTTGATGGAATTCTTGATCTTGGGGATAAAGGGTGAGTCTCTGATGGTGTCTGTCATGTTCTGGAGGAGTTCTGCATTTATTGGAGCAATGAGAGAGACAGGCGGATTGCTCTCTTCTGACATCCTTCGGTAGTTTTAATGCTCTTACAGCATCCTCTGCACTTGATACATGTTTTATTCAGAGTGCAGAGGTCTGACTCTCCTTTCCTCACCTTTGGAGACAGCAAGGTGGCAAAGATTGCAGGTTGTTGTTCCGAGAAACACTCCACCATATCGTATGAACTGTTGCACCTTGTGGCAACATCATTTATCAGCTTAGGGTTTTTCAGGCCCGGACATTTCAGTTTCTCTTTCAGAAGGTGGTTTGCTGTAGCTCTGCGGTGGAAGAATGTTGATATCCGTTGGACTCTGCCCAAAAACCTAGAGAGCATGGGCACTTTATTCTCCTTTATTCTATAGGAGAATCTGAACTTCTGTGCCTGATATCCTCCTTTAACGCAGCTTGCTCCATGATAGATCATATTCTTGCAAGGCATACTAATGAGAGTGCTCCATCTATTAGTAATATCTTACTAAACAATATCTGTTAGTAGTAACTTAAACTAAAAATGATTAACTCATCAAGTCTTAGCTATGTACCAAAATCGCTAAAAGTAGCCGTTGTTAAAACCGGTTCTTAATAAACCTAAACTTAATCCTAGTGGCTTTGCAAATTACAGTATATGCCCAACTCCAACCTGCAGCATTTCATACTATTGACCATGACAATCTTTTAGATCGGCTAGAATCCTAGTATTAAAGAATACTAGGAATCCTGGTATTAAACGGAATGTCTTGTCCTGTCTCCAGTCCTATCATACTGACCACTACCAGTTTGTTAACATGAACAATGAATCCTCTGATTATACCAGAACAAGATATGGTGTCCCACAAGGATCAATGTTAGGCCCCTAACGGTTCACTTTGACATAATTAGAAAATATTGTATTGATTTCCAGTCCTATACTGATTATACACAACTATAGTACGTAGCAGTCAGACTTGGTGAATTGTCACAATTGTCAAAGGTTGAAGATTGTCTGTTTATAGCAATTTTTTTTATTCCTAAATCAATATAAAATAGTAGTAATGCTGCATGGTCATAGAGTAGTTTGGGAACACCTTATTTATAGGTAAAATTTAATGGATACTTGCTTAAACAGAGCATCCTGGTTAGGTGTTGTAGTGGACCCAGACCAGTCTTTTGATGGTCATATTAGGGATATCACTATAAATGCTTTTTTCCATCTGAGGAATATTGGTAAGGTTCAGAAGATGTTGTCCTTTGATGATGCTGAAAAACTAATTCATGGCTTTCAGTTCCAGATTGGACGATTGCAGTGCTCCATTCTCTGGATGTAATTCTGGGGTGTTGCACCAACTTCAGCTGATGCAAAATGTTGCAGCCAGAGTTCTAACTGGAACTAACTTTACTTTAAAACTTTAAAATAATATTACTAACCTATAAGGCCTTACATGGCTTGGCTCCAGAATACCTGTCTGATCTTTTGGTTCCATCCTCCCCCCCCCCATTTGCTTCGCTTTCAGGGGGACAAGTTATTTATTAGTTGCAAGCGTGAAAAAAGCTATGTTGGGCTGCAGAGCTTTCTCTTACAGAGATCCATAGCTGTGGAATGGTCCTCCTGCAGCAGTGCAAAACTCACTTTTTATATTTAGGTCTAGGCATAAAATACACTTGTTTAGTCTAGCTTACAGAGATCTTAGTTACTCACTCCCCAGCTACGCTATAGTTTGAGGTGCAGAGCTGGGTGGGGATCAGTGCCATTGACTTTGTACGAACTGTTCTGTCAGTGCTGTCACTCCTGCTTTGCATGTTCTGTGTGCTGTTGGAGTGCTGGTATTCAGAGATTCCTCATGCCTGTGTTACCACTGGACTTTCCTCCGTAGTTATGCAGCCATATATAGTTATGCTGGAGCTCTTGCTGTTTTATTGCAATTGTTCTACCGTCTTAAACTGCTGCTCTGCTGATACATCTTTTTTTCCCTATTGAGGGTATTGCTTTCGAGGGCCAAGAGTTCCCCTTATTTTTATTCTGGCTTGCCGTGCCCTTTCTTCTTGTCACCTGTCCACCCTGACCAGCTTGCCATCTTCTGAGCTCTTCAACCAGATCACTTAACTGCTCTCTCCAATACATTGCTGTCCATCTGACTGTTCTACCTCGTTGTTTCATTTTTGTATTAATAATCTTGTCCTTCCCAAGTACGGCCCAGAGGAGGATGGGCCTCCCCTTGAGGTTCCTCCCAAGGTTTTTTCCTTCTGTGTGGGTTTTCCCTTGCCCTTGTCGCCTTTGGCTTACTCTCTGGGGACCTTGGGCCCCGGACTATGTAAAGTGCTTTGTGACAGTGCTCCGTGTTAAAGGAGCTATATGAATAAAATTGAATTGAATGAACAAAATTTGGTGATGGCAGAGTGCCCTGTCCTGTCTGTCTGTCTGTCTAATGTCTATATTATGTTAAAGTGAAAATATAAAAATAAAGGTATAGTTTTACATGTTTAATGGCCAAAGAGAAAGGGGCGTATTCTAATTTGAAAGCATTTTTTGGCTAAAGGGATTGTTTTACTTGGTCAGTGTCCTTCAGTGCATTCACACAATTTTTTTTGGTGGATTGCTATAAGATTTTCACTTTAATTACAGAAAACAGCCCTGTGGTGTTTCCTATTAGAAGAAACTTGAGGATTTCGCGCCCTGTCTGCAGAACTCTTTACAATTATAGTTCTTAGTGAAAAGCTTAGCTAGCACACCTGTCAAAAATTCGACCATGTGGCATTTGGGGTACACTGTCTGTGAGAGACTCTGTCCACTATTGCTTCTTTAATTGCATAGATACTCGTCAGGTGGTCATGTTTTTTTTTTCTTTCCTCCACGCTGATGCTTTTGCAAACATTTCAATACATAGAAGCAAAAAAAATGCGCATAAATAAGTCACTAATTTGCAGTGTTAATTGGCCCGAAGGTGCACAGTGGAGGGAAAGAACAAAACAGAATTGCTGTGAATATAAAAAAAAAAGTGCTCACTGCACCCCGTGTGTGTGTGTGTGTGTGTGTGGAGTCTGCATATTCTCCCTCTGTTTCCTCCAGGTACTCCACTTTCATTCTGCAGTCCTAAGACAAGCATTTAGGCTATCTCTGGTAAACAGTGCATGTGCACCCCTCCCATTACGCCTTGTGCTTGCATGGCATAGGCTCTAGGCCCCATCTTGCTTTGTATTATGTTCCTTCAAACTGTCATTTAAAAGTGCACCTTTCACTGGCATTGTGTTCTGAGATCCATTTCCACTACCTAGGTCATGAAGCCATGTAAGCCTTGTGTTGAACATGGCCACCGCACCCTTATAGTGTAGTTTTAATAAACGTCCAAGAGGAAAAATTAGTCCAACCTTTCAGCCATCTCACTTCTCCTTAGCTCATCCCAGGAAGCCAGGTCTTGTGGCATCTGTGATTAAGTTGCACACACTCTTTGTCTGTGAAATGAGATGACTTGTTTCGCTCAGGTCTGAGGATGATGTTGATGAGCTTATTGTGATTTGTTCTTTCATCTATTATGTCTTAAAGTCTTCCAGAGCCACATTGCGAAAGAATAGAGGTTTGTCAGCACAGACAGGGATCTGGCATTATCACTGCACAAGAGCTGCAGTTTTTGTGAGAATTTTTTAATGTCTGTGTTTTGTAATATCCATCAGTATCTTATGGGACATGAGTGTTTTGTCTGTATGCTTTATCAGGAAAGGAAGTGATTGTGATGGTTTCTATGTGAAATGTTAAACTGCATGGGTCCCTGGAACCGTAATGTCCATTCCAGCTCATAGCCTAGAGACCCAGAAAACAGAAAATATGCAACCCAGTCTACTCTTCACCATAAATTCCATTTGCTGTTTCTTCTGATGCTAATGTCAAAAAATGATCCCTTCTAGCACTGCTGCATGATTCATTTTCTGATGGCATACGAGCAGTATGGAAGCAGATCAAAGGTGTAGCAGAGGTTTTTATGTGTTACGTGTACACACGTGTTTTTCTTTTCTTTTTTTGTTCGTTCCCTGGTGTCCTACTGTTTAGCTTCCTGGCTCTACCAATCTGCATGCCATACCCAATCGCTTGTGATGTGGGAGGAGCTGAAGGCTTAAAGATGGTGGCGCCCAGAGTTCATCAGCAACACTGATTGAGAGACAGACTGCTTGTTTGTTTGGTGTATTCTCACAAAGAACAAGATATGCATTGGGAAAGGAACTTGACAGGCAAGATATGCGCACTTACATGTTCACATAGGCATTTTATCTGTTAAACACACTAGGAAAGCAGGTGGGGTGCCAACCTCTATGTGTCGTTTGATAGAAGGTAGTTGGTTTTGTTTTCTAACCGTTTTGTATTCTGTAGGAAGTTTTAGGGGCCCTAAATGTGATTTGTTTGTTTAGGTTCTTTGGCTCCACCCTTGTGTCTTTTCCCGTTGCGTTTTGGGTGAATAAATTGTCTTCTGGAACTAGGTTTGCTGTTTTGTCTCCCTCCTGTACCCCATGCACTCCTGTTTCCCTATTCACATGTTTACAGCCTCCCAACCTAGACTTGGAGCATAACATATGGTAGTTGCTGCCATCAGTGATTTTACCTGTAACATAGCAGGCAGGCAATGCTGAGCCAATCAGAAGAGCAAGATCTCGTTTGGGAAGGGTCGTATTCCTTCAAAGCACCACTGATGCCCTTTCTGTCATAAAGGCAGAACTTTTGGTCTTCTCTGCACAGTGCACTTGGGGCTTTTCCAGAGTGAAGCTCTCAGGATTATTCTTGGCTGGTTCTGATCATGGAAGGATGCTCTCTGGCACCATGGGGTAACATGTTAGGTTGCATGCAGGTGTAAGTTCACTTCTGCCTGTTTTCTGCGAATGGGTCTCTGATAGTGCCCAGGCAGTGCTGGTCCGGCAGGTTCTGTCCTTTCCGTTACGTTTTTCTGATGTTCCTTGTCTGTCCTTGTCCTCAGGATGCCAGGTTTGTGGAGGAGCGCCGCAAGCAGCTGCAGGGTTACCTGCGTGCCATCACGAACAAGCTGATCCAGACACTGCCTGAGTTCTTGGCCAGGCCCACCAAGGACACGCTGACGCAGCTGCTGCCTTTCTGCAGGTATGAATGAGCGGGCCAGTGTGTTCTACTACAGGGCTGCTGGGGGGTGGACAGTGGTGGACCTGGAGTTTAAAAGCCTATAATATTAATCACCTTGCGGTTAATTTGTATTATCATAGGATGCGCTTTTTATCTTTCTGCTTATTGTTCACACACCTCATGGTATTTAAAGCGCAGCTTTGGTGTGTCACATAGCTTATGAACATGAAAATTGCTGCTTTACCAGTATAGCTCCACTTTGCTGATAATCTCTGCTGACATGTTTGCTAGTGAAGGGTACCCTGTTTTGCCCATACGTTAACTGCTTTTTAAAAAAAACCTCGCTGTCTATATCAATTCTCCCGGAAATGCAGAGGATCGTCCTTGCAAACAGAAAGGAAACAGCAGCCCAGATTTACTACTCATGGACACAGAAAGGGGAAGGCAGACATTTTTACATACACAGTATATCTTAATTGCATGTTTTCTTACATTCACAAATAAAGGGAAATGGAAGCAAATAAATGTTGCAGAACATGACTAAGATCCAGGGCTTACTTCTCCTAGATAAAACTTGTATTTTTATTAATCCCAGCTGAGACATGGAGATTGTTGAGTTTGGCTTATCTGGATATCACTTTGACTACATTTTAATCAACCGCCATGCAGACACATGCCAGAAGATGCATGTGATGGCTTTCATATCAGAGGCCGTCTCATCCCCTCTGCCAGCTAGCAGGTTTTTCAGCACTTTGCCATGTAAATGGGTTGTCATTTTAAGTGTCTTTGCGTGAAGCTTCTGCTGTGTAACTGATATACTGTGTTCTGTCAGTAGTGTAGTGTGCTTCCCAGTGAATAGATAGACACTTATGGATAGACTTTGTTGTCTGAAGACTTCATTAGTCGTAAGTGTTGACTACACATCTTGTGTAATTAGTACCGTCCTTAGCTGCAATTTTATTTTCCTGATATTTTCTTTTAGGAAGTTTTGTATATTTACGTTTTTAAAACGATACTTACATTTTAAAACTTCTATGTACACAATTTTTAATGGTGAGCTTTATTATTTATAAAAAAAAAAGCAATATTAAATAACAATGTATTCCTAATGTTTACACTGCTCCTTCTAGTAAACTAAACAGGCTGACGTGCTATCTTTAGAGGAATGAATGTAGCATAAACATTCTAAGCAACTCCTTTTGATAAAAGGAATAAAAGAATTTAAGAAAAGAACATGAAGTTTGTCTTTCAACTGTGATGGGACTGTGGGGGTTTGACACAGTTCACAGATGGTAACAGATTGTACGGAGCTGTTCCATTGAGACTGCAAGATGATGAACAGGACAATGGTGAAGGTGAAGATTTGATTGCACTCGCTATCTTGGGAGACCGTGACTAAGCAGGCCAACTGCTGTCACTGCGTTTCACCAAGGCCTCTGGTACCCCTGAAGCACAAAGAAAATTAATATTTGATACAGGTCTGTCTGATTCCTTCTACAGAAATAAAAAAAAGTCCCTGTAAATTGAATTGGTAATTGCATTCCTTTGTACTCTAGCTTGTATAGATTTGTCTAAATCATCACTCTGGTTTAGTTCAATATGAAATAATCACCTGCGTTTCATTGTTGGTTTTCTATTACTGTCATTAGAGCTGGTATTGATTGTCTTTCTGAAAAGACTTCTTGGAGGAAACGTTGTGCAAACAAAGTTTCTGTTGAAATTTTGGAGAAATGTATTCATTAAACCAACTCTGAGTTTGTGCAAAATGCTGGAGCAGGAACCATAACAGTTGAAGGGGTTAATATCTACATATCTGTGGTTTACTGCTTTGCTTATGTAATTTATGGGTCTTGTTTTTCACTGGATGAAGGAGATTTTCAGTTTTTGTCTAAGTAATCTTTCAGTGGCAGGACATATGAACAAGTCTAAGAGCATTTCATCCAAAGGCCCTGTTAATTGTGCCGTGTTAGATAAAATAAGAAAGAGTATGGAAGCCATTGTAAATCACGTGGCATGTTATAAAAACATCTTGAGCTGTATTTGTGAGTGAACATCTTTTGCAACATTATAAATGAAATATGGGTGTGAAATATTCGCTGGAGTTTTGAAAGTAGCTGTTTAAGCTGTTAACTGAGCTGTTGAGCTGTTAATCTTATAATGTTAACATTATAAGATCTACATGAGGTTGTGAAAATGCAAATGTGTAATGTTATTTTTATAGATATAATAGTAATAATGTCTGGATGGATAATGGTTAGAATTTTACATTTTTTAAGGGGTGGCTTTGTGGTTCAGTGTGGATGACATTGTTTCTCACACCTCTATGGGTGGGGGTTCGAATCCCGCCTCAGTTCTGTCTGGAATTTGTATCTGCTCCTCATCTGTTGGTTTCCCCTGGTACTCAACTTTCCCCTTATAGGCCAAAGGTGTGTGGGTAGGCTATAAGGTTTCAAAATAGCCTGTAGTGAATGAGTGTGTATGCATGTGCCCTGCCATGGACTGGATAGGCTCTGGCCCCCTATGACTGACTTTTTTTTTTTTTTTAAAATCTCCTCATGCATTCCTCCTTTATACTTTGATTCTATATTTACAAATTTTTTATGCATATTGCAATTTAATTTTTATTTTCCAAACTTTGCAGTTGTCTTTTTACAAAGTCATTAACAATTATTTGACATTACCAATTACTTTTATGGCCGGTCAACTATTTGCATAATTTATCTTGCATTATAGGCATTTATACAACATCTTGAGTGTGTGTTTATATTAATATCACTTTCTTAACTATTGTGTTGTAGAGATACTCTGCAGCATTTTGTGGTGCCTCTTGAGGTGATATCAGGTTGTTTTGTACGTGTGAATTTATACCATTCTTTTTCTTTCTTCCCTGTCAAATTGTGACAGCTTGTGAGAATCAGGCCTGAAATGATAAAAGCACAAATGCATGTCTATTGCCCGCTTTGATCTTGACACTTTGCATGAAACATTCTCTATGAATATCTTCTGATCTGCTGTTTGATTTTGTGCCAGATGGATGGATTCCTTTAGACTTTGTTCCTCATGGCCTCAGAGACCGATCAAGGTCCTGTGTGTGTGCTTTCTGTAATGTCTAAAACAAGTTAACGGATCCTTGGCCTCTGCGGTGGGTGTTTTTAATCTTTGGCTTTTCCAGGTACAGGAAGATATGTTATTCTGCCAAGAAATAGCTTTCTTCTGCAATATTTGTATAGTGTTATCAAAGTGTATGTGGTATGTGTAGCCAAAATACTCCCCCCCCCC
>JAACJT020000075.1:21247189-21257253 GCA_009936485.2 Gymnarchus niloticus | reverse complement strand
AGTTTTTCCTTGCCACTGTCACCTTTGGCTTACTCTCTGGGGACTGTGGGCCCGGGACTATGTAAAGTGCTTTGTGATCGTGCTCCGTGTTAAAAGCGCTATATAAATAAAATTGAATTGAAAAATTGAATACTGTGAATACCCTGACCTCTGAGGTCCAAAGAGAGGCCTGCATACCAGGAGTGGCCTCACATCCTCCTGGCCGACTTAAATGCTCTCCTGGATCTCACCCGGGAACTGTGGGGGAATCCTGTGATCTGGAGGATTCCCGCGTCTGGCCGTTTATTCAGAGAGGCGCACCGAGGACTCACCCGGCTCACCCCGGACGCAGACCCTCAGGAGGCAAGGGAGGTCCTGTGGCTGCTGACCGAGGTAACGGAAATCGTGGCACGGGAGAACGTCCACCCACCTGTAGACTCCCCCACCTCTTGCCACCAATGTGCAGGGGAGTGAACCAGTGCCTGGGTGTGATCTGTCTGCCAGTACGGAGGCTCTAGCCTCCTCTCGGAGCAGGAAGTGCAGGTGCCGGAGACCTCCCGAGGAGGCCACCTGAGCTCCAGGCCACGGGCCCAGAGAGGGTGGCCACCGTGCCCGAGCTCCAGGCTTTGGGGAGGTCCGCTATGCCCGAGGTCCAGGCTGCAGGTCCAGAGAGAAAGGCCACACTTGGGCTCCAGTCTCCGGAAAGGCTCGTCACGCCCAAGTTCCAAGCTCCTGTTAGGCGTGCTCCAGGCTCCAGGGAGGTCTGCCTCAACAAAGCTCCCAGGCCCCAACCCAGGAAGGGCTGCCTCGCCCTCTTGCTCAGCATCCGGTCTCGTCAGGACCATTAAGCGCAGCTGCCCCCTGCTGAGCCCTGTCTACCGGCGCTGCCTCCTCCAGAAGTCCTCCTTTCGTTGATGCCTCCTTCTCCCGGAGTCCTGTCGTCCGTCGGCGCCGCCTCCATACGCTTGTCCTCCACTGGTGCAACCTCCTGAAATCCTCTAGTCGGCGCCCACCTGACCTTATGGCTGCCACCAGGTCGAGGTGGGTTGACCCTTGGGACGCCCCTCCAGAGGACCTGGAGTGGGACCCCATGGGCCTTGCCCTGAGCCTCGCTCCTTGGGTCCCTGCTGGGGCTCCACCTAGGACCCAGCCCAGAAAGAGACCTTGGTATGTTCGATGGGGTCGAGGGAGGGGTAAAAGGCGGACTGGCTGGGTCTCCGTCTCGAGGAGAGGGAGGCGAGGGCACACGGTGCGACGCAACCACTGGGGACTGGTCCCCGTGTCGCCTTCCAGCTCCAGTCCCTGCCCTGTGGTCCCCGCAGTGCCTGCCGATCCCAGCTCCATGGGACCCTCAATGCCACCCGAGTCTGAGATCGTTGGACTGTCGACGGCCTCGCGTTCCTGGCCCGGCGCCCAGGGGATCCCCCCGTCTGGCCCCTTGTACTACGCCCCAGTTTTGGTCTCCTGTTCCGCCTTTGCGGTTCCTTGGCCTGTGTCGCCTGTTGTCCTTTCTTGTTTGTCTCTGTCCATGTGGTCCTTAGTGTCTGTCTTGTCTGGTTGGTTGTCGTGTATCTCCCCCTGGCTGTCTCTGGTTTGGCCCTGGTCGATATGGTGTCTGGTCCATTTTGGTCATGTTTTTGTGTTGCCTGGGTCACTTCCTGTGCTTTTGCATAGTGTCTGGCCCCCCTCAGGTTGTATGGTGTGCCCAGGGGGGGTTACTGTTACATCCTGCCTCCCTAACCCATTGTTTCCTCGGTGTGTCCTAAACGGGACACCTGTTTTGCGTTTTCCCCTTCGTTAGATCTCAGAGCTTCCCTGTCCTGTTGCTTTTGCTGGTCATTAATGCTGCCCCTGTGCGTGTTTCTGATCCCAATGGAAAAATACGTTTGTGTTCCCCTGCATTGGAGTTTAGTCCGCTTCATAATAGATACAGCCAATCACTGAGAGAGGGAGAAGCTTCCATTTCTCTATTAGCCTGTACCACTGCATTTAATGTGCTGCTCCAGTATTGTTAATGTCTTGTTGGCATGTATATCTAATACTACTTTGGTGCCAAATGAAGTATCCTGTGTAATGAATAGTATGTTTGGTGACAGTTTGGTATGTTTTTATACGGGCATAATGACCAGGGAAATGTCATGCAGGCTACAAGCTTTCATTCTGTCCACCATATCAATAAATTAAGCTTCAATAAATGTTTGGGGTTCCTGGAGATCTCAAGTCCAAGGTAGGTAAAATGGCTAGTACTTAATGTAAGTGGTAAAGAATCCAAGGAGAAATGACTCAGGTTGTTTGTAAGATGCATAAACTTGCTTTTTACCCAATTAATAGTATATCCTGATAATTTGCTAAAGGAATTAATGTAAGATAATAGATTTGGAACTGATACCACTGGATCTGACAAATACAGTAACATGTCATCTGCATACAAATTTACAAGGCTTTCAAGGTTGCTGAAGTTCACTTCATGAATACAGTGATGACACCTTATACTTATTGCAAGAGGTTCTAAGGCAATGTCTTAATCCAGGCTGCAGTCTAAAGAAATCAGATTTGTCCATAGTGGTAAGGATAGATATGGGATTCGAGTATATTATTTTAACCCAGTTAAAATTTGTCCTCAAAACAAGTTGTTTTAAAGTCTCTAACATATAGGGCCGTTCAGTTTGATCAAATGCTTTCTGAGCAACTAGAGACAGAACAAAATATACCCATTCTGGTCAAGATGCACTATTTCAGAAATATGGTTCCCCAATTTTGTGGCTAAAACTTTATTTTGATAATTTAAAAGGGCAATAGGACGATAATTTGCTTGTTCAGTCTCATTTCTTCCTCCCTTCAACAGCAGACAAACGCTGGCCTCATATAGAGAATGAGGGAGCCTTTTTTTCCCCATTGAATTGTTCAGCATTATAAGTGGAATACTGTGGCTTGTGAAAAATTTTTTTAAAGTGAAGTGAAACTTGGCTATGATCCGATATTAAAATATTATGGTAGTTAGTGCTGCTATCATAAGGCAGCAATTCTGAGTATATCAAAATAATCAATCCATGTATAGGATTTATGGACATGTGAATGAAATGACAAATCCTTTCCAGTGGGATGCTGTAACCTCCAAACATCAACCATGTTCCTGGCTTTGATAAGGTTAAGAGTTTGGACTGAGGCGATAGAAGGAGAGGACCTTGTTGAAAGTCTATCTAAGAATGGATTCAAATAGCAATTGAAGCCACCCCCTACAATAATATTGAAACTCTCAGTAGGTATCATGTTAAGTACTCCAAGGAAAAAAATCAGGGTTATCTGTGTTTGGGCCATAAATATTAAGCATCACTATTGGCATGGAATTAATTTTACCTGTAATCATAATGTATCTGCCATATGGGTCAGTAACCATCGCCTCGAGAAAAAATAGGATATTTTTACAAAGTAATATTGCAACACCTCTGCATTTACATGTAAAGGGAGCTTGGAAGACCTGAGAAATCCAGTTTGCTCTAAGTCTACATTGTTCAGTTGGGCCAATGTGGGTTTCTTGAACAAAAATTATATCGGCCTTAAGTGATTTCAAGTGAGCAAACACACAACCCCTCTTAACTACATGGCCAAGGCCTTTAACATTCCATGAGACAAAAGACAAATTCCCATAAGTGCTGCTGTGTGTGCTATTCACAGATATTGACATAAAGTAAAAGAATCAGATGACTTGGCTTCCCCCAAAGCCATACACAAAAAAGAGAAACACAAAGTGATATAATCAACAACAGTTTATACACAGTCAAAAATCCCTTGACACTTTTCCCACCCCCCCAAGATGTGCTTCCCAAAACTAAGCACAGAAAGTCCCTATCTACCACTAGGGTCACTAAACGCACAGTAAGGGACAAGCTCCCAAAAGCTACAACTAACTATGAAAGATAAACACAGCTCAACAGTTTGACAGCCTTTAACACTGCTCCAAAGAAGTGAATATCACAGTGAGGCGGACAACACACCTCTCAGACAAAATCTACTGGCATGTTTGCATAAGCTTCTTCAATTTAGTGCTAACGGATGTCACTGCTTCGGCGGGTGTAGTGAAAACCATGACCAGGCTGCCGTGTTTAACTCTTAGCTTGGCTAGAAAGAGAAGGCTATGCTCCATTTCAGTTCCCCGCAGGACACAAAGGACCTTGTTGAATTCCCACTGTTACTGTATCACTTCTGACGTATAGTCTGCAAAAATGTATACCTTGTGGCCTTTGTATTCCAACTCACATCCCCTTCGAAGGCGTAAAATGCACTCCTTTTCCCTGTGAATGTGAACTCGAGCTATGATGGGACGGGGGCTGGCTCTATCTGGGGGATGTGGTCTCAAAATCTGGTGCGCACAGTCAATAACCAGCGGTGATTGAAAATTGGTTTCACTGAAGTGTTGCGGTATCAGTGCCTCGACGAATTCTGCAGGTCTTCCCAATTCCTCTTGCTCTGGAATGCCGATAATTTTTTTGTTATTGAGATGCGACTGTCCCTCTAAGTCACCCACCTTTAGTCTGAGCAAGTTATAGTCACGTTCCAAAGTGGAGACCGAGCGCTCCAGTCCACTGACGTGGTTATCATGTTCATTGACTTGCTCTTCATGCAACGCAATCTTTTCCAAAAGTTCGTGTTGTGCACTTTGCAACGTCTGGAGTGTCTGCTCTACCTTATCAAACTTGCTATTAATATCTGAAGGATCGTGTTCGATATCTTCTCCCATATCAGTGGCGTGTTATCTGGAACATCCTCAGCCGAGGCTCCACTGGGAGAATCCACATCGGCCTTGCTAGCTACTGCCAAGGTTAGCCGACATGTTAACGTTGTTTTTGGACTTTTTCAGGGGTTTAGTCGCCATTATTTCCAGACAAAGAAAATAAATGAGTCAATTCACGATGTCTGGAGAAATTTTAAGACCAACAAAAGTAATTAACACGCTGTCAATTTTTATTTTTTAGGTTCAGCACGGAGGAACAAGACAGAACACGTCTACTGCATGTGCTGCTCACTAGCGCCCCCCGCTAGCCAAAGTTCACTAACCAGAGAAAATACACCAGCAAGATATCATTCATCAGATGTCCCAGTTACTTCTCCTTATTAGATACTGTGGCAATTAGAGGAACTCCAATGCCATGACCTTCCAGACACATTTGTGGGCATGGAAAATTAAACTGACTGGGGTTTGAAGTTCATCAGACTCAGAATCCTTAGGAAATTTAACAAAGGGGCAATTAGAGCAAAAACAAATCAAATAACAGTAACTCCCACAGTAGGAATTATTGACTCTTCTGGATCAAACCCTGTTTAAAGTACGAGTATTTCCTCCCAAGACATCCCTGCCATGTCCAACAAATGAGTCTGATAATCCTGACCAGTGGAATGTAATAAGTATTACATGAACTGCAAACCACAATTTAGTATTTGTCCTTTTCTGCCTTCATGAATATTTTTGATGTACTATAGTCATTTGCAGCTACAGTGAAAATAATGTAATAAAAACTGTATCCATTTTCCAAACTGCTTAATCCTAATCAGTGTCAACATGGAGCCTATCCCAGGCAGCCTTATGGCACACCCCATTGCAGGGAACCATTACACATGCACTCACCATTTAGCCACCCCACTTAGCCTACAACACGTATTTTTGGACTGTGGAGGAAACCCGCAAAGCACAAGCAAACTCTATGGACACAGAGGCAAGGGTTAAACCCCCAAACTTGGAGGAGGTGCAAGGCAAACCACTGAGCCACCATGCTCCCCAAACATAAATTCTTCTTGAGAAAAGATCCTTATTAAAATTCTATCTGGCTAATTACAAAATCTACCATGTAACTGACACAGAAAGGATTTATCTGTAAAATGTTAATCTTAGTGAAATGTTTTTTTCAGTCATTCTGTATGATAGCATGTCGTATAACATTTGACCTGTTTGACTCCTGACCTGAACTAAAACTGCAAAACACTACTTTTTTCCTCACTAAATCATATATATATTAGAATGCATCGATATCAGAATGTGCTTATTTTTATTTAATTTTATACCACTTATAGGATTTTCAGGATGTCTAAGTGACATATTCATGTTCCCATTTAATTCCAGGGCAGGTTTTTTTTATGTTAAGAACATGTTTTCTCCTCCACAAAGTTTGCATCTTTCTTCAATCATCAGAATTTCATGAGGGTTCAATGGGTCCTGAAAAGCTAAGGTATGATTTTCAAATGAGTGGCTGTCCACCCTGCCAGAACCGTAAAACAAAGCACTGAGAGCCTCCACCAAAGGTAACCACTGAAAAAGACTATCCACCTATTTGATGTAATGTTACAAAGAGTCACCATTTCCCCTTCCTGTGTGCACATCCAGTTGGGCACTTGTACAGTGAGCTGCATACATGAAATGAATGGTACTCCACCCTTTGAAGAGAAAGCGTCATGCAATCAGAGAGCTCCCATTGACATGGCCAAGAAAAGTAGATAAGAAATGGACAAGAAGGGTTAGACTTAGGTCAATCAGATTAGGTGTGTTTGGCTTGTGCAGAAACCCAATTACCATCATCCATTGTATCCCCATGGGAAGGTTCTCGAACGCTTCTCTTAAAGGGCCATCAGTTATATACTACACCACAGGAAATTTAATCAGTGTAATGACTGGAAGTATTTTACAATGTGGATTAGTGTATAGGCTTATTATTATTGACTGATATAACTCAATGTAAAACCTTCACGACTAATATATAAAATTTATATTTTTTGAACTTTTCAAAATTTAACATTTTACATTTTAAGGCTAACCACAAATCAACATATAGAACAAGTCAAAATACGGGGTATGATAACACAGATTACAATAGCCAGCTGTGATGGTTTCTAGCAGTCAATTAGACCATATGGATATTTTAAAGGAATGTTAACCGAGAATTCCCATGAACAAAAACTGCACCAATCACTTTGGTCTTTCCAATAGTAGATTTTTCTTGCTCTGATTGGATTTGTTTTTATTATTGATTCTGTTTTGTTAATAGAATGATGTATGTATAAGTTTGTACCTTAAATAAAACTGTATACAGCCCAGGAATGCTCTTTACGTGCAGCAGCTGAATGTTGATGTGTCCTTACCTACAGCCTTGAGTGATGCGTATTTGTTCATCTCCTTGTTGGGTTGTGGCTGCTCATATGAGTGTACAAGCTGGCCCAGTGCTGGGTACGAATGGGGCTGGGCCATGGTGGACAGCAGTGGAGAGCCAGGGCCGATGTTGTTTGCCTGGGTGCCCTCTACATGTGAGACAGGAACAGAGGCAACAGCTGGATTGTTATAGAATTCAAACAATAAACATTAAACACCCAATCAAAAGTGCTGCTTACTTGAAACATTTATTGAAATCTTGCAAATATCAAGAAACTATTTAAAGTCATCATGTTTATAGTGTGCTTTTTCTTGCCTGCAAGTGTAATAATTATGTAGGCAGGCTAATCATTAGATAGGTTACAGTGTAGGTTAAAATTAGATAGATTATTTTTTCAAAATTGTAAAAAAAAAAGTTGAGATATTAAACAAGCTCATGCTTTTAAACTACTGCATCTGCTAACTTGCTGATGTATTTGAAATGCAGATTTTAAATGGGTAAGGTAACATTTTCTCCTGAAGGAAAATGCTATTCAAGCAGCTCAGCATAGATAAAATCTCCACAAATTCAAAAAATAATGTTGCAGTCTGGAATTTTAAACACTGAACAGAGAACTGGAGTGATCCTTTCGACACCTAAAAAATATTGCCATCTTGTACACTGAGGACTTGCAGTGTGCAAAACAAGCTCATCTGCTGCTTTCAGTTTAGCAGGGACAAAGACAGAAAGACCTTCAGCTTCACTGATATTAACTGGTGTGGCAGGTTCGAAAAGAGGCAGTGCTGAAGCAAGACCCAGCCCGGGGTGTGCACTACAGCCCTGTCAGGAACTGAGGAACAGACTTCAGCTGCATTTACATCATTATGTTCTGCAAACCTGCGGGGAAGGGCACTGCATTATAATAAACACACTCGTCTTTTTCAGTCTTTCGGGGTCAAGCCATGTGTGATGACTGTAGTCTGAGATTATCAGGGCCCAGTGAAGTGAGTTTGGCAGGCAGAGCATCCTGGTAGGGTCTGTTTTGCAAAAAAAAAAAAAAAGAAAGAAATAAAGAGTTGGTATGGCATTGCAAAAAAAAACAAAAGTATATGTTGGCTTGGCCGTCTGCTGTTTGCAACAGAAAGGATTGTTATAACTTGTTGCATGGTCGTGTTGAGAAAAGACATTACTTATTTGCTCCTTTTAGCGTGTTTTTTCAGAACCCCATGCACTTACCCCCAAGCTAAAACTTTTAATTTTCCCCAATGGGCGAGGCCTATGTTTGGAGGTGTACCCAGGAGGGGCAGACTCGTTTAGCGCCACGTAATCATCTTGTTTAAGCCAAGTTTTCCCCTTGGACAGAATCCCATTTTTCCCTACAGCGCAGTCGTCGCTCTGTATTGAAGCAGGACCATAAGCTTCAAGGTCAGAGATAGCACACGCCTGCTATGCACAATCGGGGCTCTCTTTGGTGCTCTGTCACATCCAAATCATACTGCTGCAGAGTGTCTGAGTTGGTCATCATAGGCAGCTCGACCTGCCTAGAAGATCGAGAGTCACACACTGCAACAGCACACCTTTGGACTATGACACAAAAGCCATAAGAGAAGAAACCTGCAACCATGGAGAAATATAAATGATAAGCTCAGTAATAGTGACTCTCACAAACCCTCAGATTACATGTATGGTATAGGGTAAAGGGCAATGTCTGTTTAAAAATTATGCTCAAAGGTGTCTTTTGTTGAATTTTTAATTTGTTCTAAACTTTGTAAAAGAATGCAAAAAGATTCTCAGTGAAAGAATGGATGCAAGAGAAAAAATACATATACCGTATGCTTTAGATTTTTCGTTCTTTTAAAACTGAACACCTCAGTTATTTGTCTTGCTTGTCAGAAAATCTAATTATTTTATTTGCCTTGCACCATTTTTCCCCTATGGTGCCCTGCAACAGAAAAATATTTACATATGTCTAAATACATGCAACAGGCTTATGGTACACAATTCTGTGAAACAATTCAAGAAAAGAAATTGTTTCCTTATTAATAAAATTTGTCCATTTACCTATATTTGTTTGAACAGAGTACTAACTGTACCATTCAGTCTCCAGTGCATGTAGAAAATCATAACGCCCTATGTAAATTTGTACCTTTGGTCATATTAAACCCTGGAAATGAAAAAAAAAAAGAAATACAGTATGATTTCCAGCTGTATGTACACATTAAAACCCTTAATTTCAAAATTAAAATAACATTTAAAAAATCCTGAACAATTGCTAATATTTAATTAGTGAAATATCTGGTCGGACCCTTAGAGTCACCATGATCAGCTCAATCAGGTACAACCAATCAACTTCTACATCACACACCAGGCTAAATGGCCCCCGTTTAATTATACTGCTTCTGATTATGGTAGAGTACATCTCTCTCTTACTTGAGGATTCCACTGATAGCAGTACATGGCAAAGCAAATAATGCACAATGCTTTAGAAAGGTGCTTTCAACAGGGCTTTAGGATAGAGTTGTGGAAAGGCACAGTTTAGGAGAATCATTAAAAAAAAGGCTTTAACTGTCCCTATAAGTACCATTCTGAAAAAGTACCACAATGAGTCTTGTTTGCACTTTGCAAAAGAAACACTAGGAAGATTCTGATGCCATGTAGCAAAAGGTGATCAGATGAAACAAAGATCAAACTTTTTGAACTGAACTCCAAGAGAAAACAAAGCTTATCATGCCATTTAAAAGACACCATATTTTTCTGTGAAACATGGTGGCGACAACATTCTTTTTATGGATGCTGCCAATCACGTCCAAATTCTTAAAGAAAACCTACCCCAATCTAGGTGTGCAAAGCTGGTAGGGATATATACAGTACAAACAGGCTGATGGCTGTCATTAAATTCAATTCAATTCAATTTTATTTATATAGCGCTTTTAACACGGAGCGCGGTCACAAAGCGCTTTACATAGTCCC
>JAACJT020000075.1:21223508-21247089 GCA_009936485.2 Gymnarchus niloticus | reverse complement strand
GGAGAATGCTCTGCAGCCCAGCGTAGCTTTGTTTACTCTTGGAACTAATAAGTAACCTGCCCCCTGAGAGTGAAGCAGCTGAAGCTGGTTCATTAGCAGCAATTTGGCTTTTCAGCCTGTTGGAGTACTCTGTCTTTGCTGTTTTGATCCCTTTCTCCAGTCTGTACTTTGCCTTTTTGTAGAGAGTTCTGTCCCCACTTCTAAATGCCACCTCCTTTTCTCTGCGAAGTTGTTAGTTCAGCTGAAAACCATGGTTTTTCGTTGTTGTATCTCACCCGTGTTTTTGTTGGGATGCAGAGGCCTTCACAAAAACTGATGTATGACATCACGGTGTCTGTGTACTCGTCCAAGCTGTCTGTTGCTTCTTTGAAGATGGTCCAGTTTGTGGATTCAAAGCAAAACTTAAACTTCTCAATGTCTCCACCAGCCCACTTTCTCACTGTGGTTATAACTGGCTTGTTGGTTTTTAGTTTTTGTCTATAGGTTGGGATGAGGTGAATGAGACTGTGATCAGAGTGTCCGAGAGCTGCTCGTGTGACAGCATGATAAGCATTTTTGGTTGTGCCGTCACAGTGGTCCAGAATATTCCCTTCCCTTGTGGCACAGGTAACATGTTGTCTGTACTTGGGCATTTCTTTTGTTAGGTATGCTTTGTTAAAGTCTCCCATAATGATAAGTAGCGAGCCTGGGTGGTCCACTTCAACTTTCATAATCTGATCGCACAGCAGTTCCATTGCTTCGCGTGCACACGCATCGAGGCAGAGGAGTTTGAAAAGTCTTTGTTGGTTTTATTGACTAGACGTAGTTCTTCCATTTTGTTGTGGAGAGATCGCAAATTGGAGAGGAATAAAGATGGATGAGGGGTACATAATCATCTGCATCTCACGAGTGTACCAGCTCGTCTGCCTCTTCTGCGTCTCTTGGTCAGGTTTAGCAGAGCGATGGCTCCAGTTGTGAGAATTTCCAGGATTTCAGTCGATTCCTGGTAAAGTTCCAGAATTTCAGGTTGAACTTTGTCTTTGAGAGTCAGTAGGTGTTCCCTACTCCAAAAGATGGAGTTAGATGCACTTTGAACAACATTAACACAGAAAAACAGACACAACACGTAGCTGCAACACACCGAGGCAGCCATCCGCGGCACCACCTTGGATCACATAATATGAAACAATAATGAGGTAAAACAGTGAGATCAACAGCAGCATATTAGAGGAAACAGTCTGGTGATCGGGTTGAAGAGCAGGGCAACCCTTATATGTCAATAGCTCAGATGATGGCAAAGCAACAAATCATAATTCATAATTATCATAATTACAAAGGCAACAGACAAACATATGAAAAATTTTGAATCTAGTGAAATAACTAAACACAATTCTGCAGACATCAAGCTGTCTTTATTCCTTGTCAGTGTGATTTAGATAAATGAATTTATGAGTAGCGTGACAGTTTGAGAGGGAACTGTACAAAGGAGGAAGGCTATGAAGATTTGCCATATTATACAGTACGTCAGCTGTTTCCGTGAAGAAATTCCAGTGCAATGCATTTAGGTCATATAGGTGTGTTTAATGGTTGCTCTTTATTAAGTTCTAATTCACTGACTTTAATAAACATGCATAATGTTTTTCTCCAGAGTCTACTGAGAAACACTGGAAAACTGAAACAATTTTTCATGTGGCCTGTGCTCTATGCTCGTGATTGGATGGGAAAAAAAATCTGTTTCACAAAGTCAAAAGGTGCACAAATACTGGCATCACCAACACCTAAACTCTGTTACAATGTGTTTTGCTAACTTGCTGTTTCAGACAGTGAGTTACAGAAGGTAATGATTATCATTCTCTTACAAGCTTTGTAACTACAAAGTATGAAGAAAGCTGCCATTAATTATCCAAATGTAGTTGGCAGGGTGCTGATGTGTTTTAATTCATTCAATTAATTAAATTTCTTATAAAATGATATGGTGTTCATCAGTTTTGTGCTGTTATTTACCTTGGATAAGGATGTTTGTTTTACTGGACAAGAGGAGTCTGATCATCCATAGAGTGATCCAGTGTGCAATACATTAGTTTCACAATTAACTTTTCAACTCAAAAGTGCATATAATGAGTAAGTTTAGCAAATTTGGAAGTTCTACAAAAAAATCTGCCAGACCATTCATCCATCCAGCCATCCATTATTGTCAAGGTCGTGGGTATACAGGATAATACAGATTTTACTTCATGTTGCACTGAGATGTTCCAAAATTTAAGAGTTCTCATTTTTTTAGGACACCAGCTGAAATCATTGTAAAATCAAGTTCAGCCACCTGATAATAAACAGCACAATATTACTATTACTAAAGAACTCTTAAAGTAATATTACTACATTGTTCTTCAGTTAAGTTTAGCGTATAAACCAGGTGGAAAAGGAGAACTTAAGACAAACAGACCCCGGGTGGCAGTGCTGGTGAACAGTACATTGTACCAGACAAACAGACCTTGGGTGGCAATGCCTGTGTCCAGTACATACATTGTACCAGACAAACAGACCCTGGGTGGCAGTACCTGTGTTCAGTATGTACACTGTACCAGACGAACAGACCCTGGGCGGTGGTACCAGTGTACAGTACATTGAACCAGACGAACAGACCCTGGGACTGGGATCAGTGTACAGTACTTTATACCAGACAAACAGACCAATGCACAAAGTCTGTCTCTTTCCATCATATTAATTTCCATGTTAAATAACACAAAGCATAGAAACCTAAACACCTTTGTGGGGGATACAGTCTTCTGACTTTCTCTCTACAACAGGGAATATACAGGTATTTTTGATTTGGGTGTGAAAGTGTACAGAGCCCTCCTGCAAGAGTATGAATTCAATCCCAGAACATTTATGCACTAAGTTTCTTGGCGTGGTGACTAACTGTGCTGAGCATGTTACACTGACACCCTTCCAAGTAACTCTAAGTACTACAAAGCACTACTGAGGGCCACAACACTGCATGGAAACATCATACCAGACAGGGCTCTCTGATGAAATCTACCTGTATCCTGTACATTTAATGGGGGATGCCTCAGTTATGAGATGCACATTTCCTCCTCTGCTCTGTGACACAGCCAAGCTCTTACCTGCCTGGCCGCCTATATTTGCACAAGGAAACACAAATACTATATCTTTGCATCACTGCAATGCAAGAAAAACTGCTTTGGGGTTCAAAGAAATGTAAAATAGTACTGGTATTGCTAATAATGGTAGGTAAAATCAGTTTTTATCATCCATTCATCTTCCAGCCACTAATTCAGTACAGGATTACGGGGGCCTTGGAGCTTATCCTAGGACATAAGACTGAGTTATACACTAGTCCAGCACTGGGAACATACAATCTCATATCTTGGGCAATTTAGAGTCACCATACAGGGATAGCATATAGATGTCACACACACACAGCAGAGGTGGGAGTCAAACCCCCTATCCTACTCATGTGAGGCGGCAGAGTTACCTACTCTGCCAGCATGCTGTGCGATTTTTTCCTTTCATTTTTTATTTGAAAATTTAGAAAAAACAAGTGTAACTACTAGTTGTGCCAATTCAGCACTGCTTATAGAATTTAGGCTCCTCTGTTCAAAGGAAGTTTGACTATTAGACAGATTTCAGAGGACCTCCAGCATTGACATTAGAGCACTCATTAACTTGTGCCTTCCACAACACAAATTTCTCTGTATTTTGAACTGTACTGAAAGCCAGAGCTTCAAAGAGATGTGGGATTTTCAACTCTCAATGAAAAATGTATTCAGCTTGAACATAACTTGAAAGGCAGCATCTGATCACTATCCCTTTAGGGATCTCATTGATTCAGGGCTACGAAGCGCCCCTTTCTAATGTACAGTGGAGTGTGGGTACTTTGACCCAAAGGGCCTCTTCGAAAAGATTACAGATCTGAAGCACAGAACAGTACTTGGAGAAAACCTCAGAACAATTAGAAAACAGCTGGTCTTCTTCAATTGATTATAATGTTTATCTTCCATTGCAATGAAATTGTATTTTCATTCATGACCCTGACTTAGGTAAGTGACTAGGAAATGGGTGGATCAATTTATTTTCAATAAACTAGACTTATCATTGCCATGTCTTGTGTGAAGTTATAAGCATTTTATTTTAAAATGTGCCTTTTCCTTCCTGATGGAGTGTAAGATGTTCATAATTTCAAACATAACATTTACAAATCTTGTGGAGAAAAATACTTCAGCTGCCCATAGTGTGCGTGTGTGATTTGAAATCGACAGTTTTATATCTAAGGTATACCATTCCTGGTGTTTTGTAATGCCTGGGATAGTCTCCAGTCTCACTGTGATTAAAGAAATATGGATGGATTAAATACTTTGTGTGATTTCAATAGCTACAGGGAACTGACTTCTTATGAGTATAAACAGGGAACAAATGGCTTGACCAAAATGAATATTACTTTGGACATTCTTTTTTTAAAGTTTGTTTCCCACAAAAAAGGTAAAGGTAATAAACTCCTGATCCAAATGTATAAATGTTTTATTGAGAATGAAGCCTCCAGAAAAACCTAAAGATTACACTGTCTTTTCAGAAAGAAATCGATGCTTAGAGGAAGTGACAGAAGGAGACTAAAGAACACAAAGAAAGACCCTTCACAGCTCCTCTCTTGGCTGGCATCTATGGAATAAGGCATGAAAAGATCTCAAAAATAATGCTGAACCAGACAGACTCCTCACACTCTCATTCTGCTTTCTGTGAGATGCCCTTTGATACTTTATTATTGGCTTAATGAAAGGTTACATTACATGTATCAATATGGATGTATTTAATACTTGACAGTATTTGACCACACATTAAAATTCAGAGCCTTTTATTTCAAGATTACTCATTACAATTGCCCATTCACGCTGTCATCTGCTAACTGAAAAAAAAATTAAAAATCTAGTCATTACGTAGGAAATATCCTTTGCCTTCTGAAAGTGATACATGAGTAAGATTGTAGCTTTTCTTGGTGCTCTGTGGAATGCGTTACTTTTTTAAACTGCATGACACCACTTTATTGTACTGTGAGAATGGCATACAAGCCTGAATAGAGCTAAAAGGAGCTGGGTGGCTCTTTTCAGTACCTGGATGAGACCAAAGTGTGCAGACTGTATAACCCCACAAGATCAACACTGACACACGTTTAAATATGCAGCTTGTTTACAGGTAAATACCCTATTTCCCCAAATATATTTCATTTGCATAGCTGGAATATTTCTCCTGTCAATGTAATAGCTATTATTTACGATACCTCAGCACCATCCTCATTGAAGCATGCAAATGACCTTCAATTTAAAATAACATATTTAAATGAGTCTTTATTCAAGCTGAACACATGTATCCATATTGGGCACTAATTGCATTAAAATGTGGCCTTCACACCATAACTCACATAAGTTTCCAATGAAGTGGCATAATTCACACAAAGTGCATCAATCTTCTTGCTAACTTCGATTTTCAGTGTGTTTTCACACTCCTAATACATAATTCATTGAATTATACACATGACAACCTACATTCCAATCATGTGCTAAAAATAAGGGAGTGATTGGAATCCTCTCTCTAATTTGCACAGAATTCAAGTGAGTGAACGATACAAAATTAATAAGAAAAACACCCATAAACAGTTTATTGAAATGGTACCCGGATATATCACGTGACAGTGGTTCATTTTTTTAGGCAGAAATGGTTCCTTTAACCGTAATCAGAGGAGTGGTGCAGTATAATGGCTTGGGGAAACACCAAGTCCAAGGTTGGGAGTTTGAACCTTGTCTATACTCTGTCTGTCTGTCTGTGTGTGTGTGTGTGTGTGTGTGTGTACGCTTGCAGGTTCTCTTTGCATTGCACTCCTGTTTGCTGAAGAAGTTCACCTAAATGATATCTTTAAGTTTCTCAAAATTTGGAATTGTGCATGCCTTGTGATTTACTGCCATTCATCCAATGTGTACCCCAGTTTTGTGCCTTGTGTTGCCTAGGACAGGCTCCAGGCCTCAGTGTGGTTGGAGGATGGAAAATATAAAGGTTTCACAGCTATAAATTAGCTGGGTGTTGAACTAGCCACATTTCATTCAGTCTGCTTCATAAAGTAACACCATCATATGCCATGCTAATGAGATTTAAGTTTCTATATAAACTAAAGCAAATGCAATATAGCAACATAACTTGGTATTTTAAAAATAAAAATGAAGAGAACCAAGTTTGCAGCATACACGTGGGTTTGTGCAGGCTCCTCCTGTGGATCCCTGTCAAGCACGTCCCTAATGCACTAACCCTGCAGGGGGCCACATCTCACAGACTCCCCTCCCTGGGTCCCCGTGGGCATGTTTTCACTGCAACACGTCTATCACACAGGAGCCCGGTATGGTAAAACTAGCTCACTACATAATTATCTGACAGGCTTTTCACATGGTAAAAATCAATTCATATTCACAGTGCTCCAGTATCTTTATTGATGCAAATACAGTTCTTTCTATACATCAGGACCAAATGTGTATGCAGTCACAAAATCCATAAATAAAAACAGAAAGTAGGACAAACTTTTTACAGTAAGAAAAATAGATATGCATGTTGTCTTAGTGGGAATTTAAACTCCTTACACTTTGTACATGGTATTAATAGATGAGTGAGTTCATTTCTTCTATGACTGTAACAAATAAAACCAGCATATTGTGATCAGACATTTCTGAGTGAATGGCAATGTATGAGTGAAGAGACATCACAGTGATTTAAAAGTAGCCTGAATTTTGTGTTTGCTAAGGAAATGCTATATAAACCCGAGTCAGTCTGTATTCGTTTGCAACTCTGAAACCAACTAGTACCATTTGCAAACTGCATACCTTCTGTAAGTCTGATAAGTGAAGTAAAATAACAAAAGATGATCCACAGATGATGGAAGCCTTAGAATCAGTTGTACAACACAAACACACTGCCTTACTGTAGGTGATGTTCTGTATACAAAGGTCTCTTTGGTTTCTTACATGAAACACACAATCCTGATATACTTTCCTGAAATGACAATAGCACAGCATCAGTCAATTACAAAATAGGAGAAATGTAGGCAGCTGTGTTAATGAGCGCATAACAGAAGGGAGAGGATTCTTAATAAGAAAGCACAGTGCTTTAACCGGCCTGTCCTCTGGCAGGGGAAAACATACAGTTGATAAAATTCCCTAAATGCACATTTGTCAATAATATATTATTGCATAACAAACACACTATTTCTTTGAATAAAAATACTTTCTAGAATACCCACTGCTGGAAGAAAAAAAAAAATCACTATTAAATATAAAACAGGCAAGATAATGATGCAGAGACCATTTTTTTCCCAGAGATCATTGTAGTTGGATTCACAGAAATTAAATTTTAAAAGATAACAACAAAGAGAAACCTTTGTATTCCAGCAATGGGGCTGCAGTACAAAGCACAAACACTGCATAGAAAACTGCAGATCAAGCAACTTCTCAAGGCGTGACATTCATAAAGACAGACAGTGTGACTGGGCTGTCACTTAAATGATCCAACTCTGGCTTGGTTGACACAGGTGTTGGCATCCCATAAGTAGGACAGCCTCACCATCACTCTTTCAAACACCTGAAATAAACCAGCACTGGATATGGCAGGGCAGCATACTTGCTTAGTGGCTAGCTTTCGTGACTCTGTGTGGAGTTTGCATGCTGTGTCTATGTAGATTTCCTGTCAGTCCAAAGACATACAGTTGGGTGAATTGGTGCCTCTAAACTACCCACTTTGTGTGTGTGCCCTCTGGTGGACTGGCATCCTGCCTAGGATACTGTCCTGTCTTCTGCCCTATGCCACCTGGTATTGGCTCCACGTCCCACTGGACTGTACACTGACTAAGCGGTTAAGGAAGATGCATGGATAAAGAGATTAAATTAGTGCTGGTACAACTGCTATTGTAAAAAGGTCCCCATAAACCCATGCCAAAGACTCCGTTGTAATAAGTTAGGTTCACTTTGTTAAATTTTTGTTGTAGGGCTTGCACTATTCACATTTTATGCTCTCCCATTATTTTTAGCATATTAACTTGCTAGACATTTTCATTTTTATTTATTGACTTATTTGTTTAGGGATACATGTTAATATAATTTTAGGTGGTAGGCAAATTGCTTGCACTATGTGTTAGCTTCAGCCTGAAATTATGATACTATCTTTCAAAAGGGCTTTCCGAATATTTTCTTTAAGCAATAAATAAATTACACAATTAGCAAAATTTTGTTTAAGCTAAGAGTAGCGCCATGACTTAGTGGGTAGCACTATTGCCTTACACCTCCATGACTGTCCTTCAAAAACTTCACGTCTGCTCTGTGTGTGGGGAATTTGCATGGTCTCTCCACGTCACACGGGTTTCCCCTTGCAGTTCAAAGACATGCAGTTAAGCTAACTGGCCTCTCAAAATTGTATTCAAAGTAGTAATTCATGCATTTCTGTGGCCTTTGCATCCCATCCAGGGAGTAATCCACACATGAGCTACCTGGGATAGACTCCGGCACCCCTGACCCCAAGCAATTCTGACCTGGATAAAGAGGTAAAAGATGGATGGTTTAAGCTATCTACAGTGCACAGATACTAAGACAGACATTAATAACTGCAAAGCACCCTCCAACTCCAACATACCCATGAAGCACCCTCTGACATAACCGTGAAGCACCCTCCAAGGCCAAGACAATGGTGAGGCACCCTCCAAGGCCAACGTACCCCTCCAAGCTCTTATAACCATGAAGCACTCCCCAAGGCCAACATAGTATTGAAGTATACATACGTCATGGTTTAAAATGTTACACTCCTCTTAATGTTTCTCACAAGCACACTTTCACAACAGAGCATGGTATTAGGTGATTTACTGAGGCACGACTTGAATAATTTATCAAAAAGTTGATCCTTGCTGATATACTCTTGTAGTATAGTGTCCATTTTATTGTAAAACACAGAATATATACCACCATATGTACAAAGTAACCAGTATGGAAGATAGATTAACAATGTGTACAATAGGTAGTTAACAGAGACCGTTCATGAGCCTATGTCACATGAAGCAAAGCTACAACATCCATGACCATAAAACTCCACTTGATGTAAATTTTCTAATCGAAACCATAGCAGGAAAATAGCATACTGTCCTCCAGCATTTGGGCGTTTAATTGAAGAATTTGCGTACCTATACACATAGAATAATTGACCACTTCTGTTATACACGTTATTAGGTACAGCTTCATAATGCAAATGGTCCACTCCTCCAAGTCATGTGGCTGTAGCCGAACAAATAAAGCACACAGACAGGGTCAAGAGGTTCACTTACTGTGCAACAAAGCAGTGTAACAGCCAAGAGGCCTGAGCTAAGGGACTTTCAGTGTGGTTTGAATGGTGATACCATACTTCGCAGTTCCAACATCTCAGAGATGATCACCCTACTGGCATTTTCACACACACAAAAAAAAAACAAAAAAAAAAACATCCAGTTGGGACTCGGGTGCAGTTCTGTTGCTGAAAACGTCACGTTGAGGGAGGTCAGAGGTGACTGGCTAGGCATGTTAAAGCTAACAGGTACAAGTGCAAAAATTATAGCTCAAAGGTGAAAACAGCTCAGAGTGCAGAAAGGCTTTTCCAAATGCAAAACTTATCCTTGGAAGCATTTCTTGAGACAAAAGGGGGATCTTACCTAATACTACAGTATGTAGGGGTAGCTAATAAAGTGGCCTCTGAGTTTGTCTGACATAGTACAGATTTTATGTAACCAAGCTGTTTGTTGGTGTCAGCACACGTGCATGCTTCATGTTTTACATATTTTCACCTCAGATATAGGCAGGGATTATTAAATCTGCAAGAACTATTGACTAGAAGGGCATGGTAACTCGATGATTAACATTGCTGTTTTGCAGCTCAATCTTTGGAGGTTCAAATCCTGCCTCAGCTCTGTGTCTGTAGAGTTTTCATGTTCTCCCCATCGTGGGAATACTCTGGTTTCCTCTTGTGGTCCAAAGACATGCAATGGAAGCTGAATGGAAATTCTAAATTGCCCTGTTGCATGTATGTCACTGTGCCCTGTGATGGGTTAGCACCCTGTCCAGTGTGTCCATCAGTCCTATGGTGCCTGGGGTAACCAGGATAGGATAAGTGGCTTGGAAAATAGAGTTATTGATCATTTCTGTAACCAAGGTAGTATATACTAATTAATACATTGTGATATGTGCAACAAAATCTGTCCTGACTATAAACATCCATCTATCTGCAGATTCTGGTCTAGGTCACAGGCCCAGTATTGTCCTATTCAAATGAGCCTCCAGAACCAGAAAACAAACATAAGATGCCAAACTAACACCTGTATTTAGTGAAACAGTTCTTAGAAAAAAAATTTTAAAATCAGCCTGAAGATTATATATCACTTGGTAATATTTATTTATGGAGTTATTTTGAGGTGAAATTATTTGAATTATTATCACTTATTTGCTTTGAAGTTGGACATACATAGAAATATAATGAGTAAAACAGTACTGAACTCACAGGTACTGAACTCACTACTATTCAACTAGTTGCTGGATTTTGAATTGGCCATTTTATGCTATTCAGTCTTTGTCTTTTCATAGATTTTAGGTCAAATTTCATGTGCCTTGGTACAAATAACTCTATTGTTCTTACATAAGATGTGTAATTTCACATAAGGATACTCCCACCCACTGCAGATTTTGAAGCCTCATTTTTCCCATCCCTACCTTTTGTACACAAGCTATACAAGACACTTGGTGTTATCCTAATATGGTCGTGTTTACAACAAACCCATTATATCCACAGGAGTGTAAACACATCACCCATTCATGTGGATTTTCATGGTTATGCCAGACAAGTGAATTCAGTTTTAAAATATTATTGTTGTATGCCAGGGAATAACACAACTGGTATAAAAAAAAAAAAAAAAGAAAAAAATACATAATTTTTTTTTTAAACTTCAAAGTAAATAACTCATCGCCGAGATAAGAGCTGTCAGAACAAGATAAAGCAGTATTTCATAAAGCACTCAGCAGGAACGACCTTCCAATATCTGCTCATTTAACCCAAAACGGAAGAACGATCCCATAGAGACATGGTCATTAAGATAAGGGAATACAGATGAGAATCTAAAACAAATTATGTTTTACAACTTGAAAGCTTAGAGCTCTGTAAACAAAATTATTTTTACATACTTTTAAACTCTTTGGACATGTAACTCTAAAAGGTGCAGTTTATAAGTCGATCTGTCTGCTGGGTCAGGCTAATAACAACTACCACACTTTATTTAATTTGTCATGGTTCGAGCTCATTCATTCCAGCTCCTGATTCCATACTGTTTTGCTGTGTATAACAAACAGCAGTATTACTCACTCAGCATCAGTCAGTTTCTTCCACGATGAAAAAAAGTTCATAAACCACAAAACTGATGTACTTAACTAGACATGAGGTGAAATGAATGACTAATCCATGGGTGCATCAAATCAAGGTATATGCTGCTGTTTTGCCTTTTTCCTATTATTATAGTACTAAATGAAAAGGTAAATAAGGAAGTTAAGTAGCAATTTAACACTTAAAGGTGCTCTAAGAGCTCAGAGAAGAAAAATATGTGTGGACCACCTTATTACCCTGTCTTCAGTCTCAGATCAGGTAAAGGCAGTTTATCATCATGCTTTTGCAATTACTGCCTGGTGGTTATAAATAAACTCTCACCATACAAGACAAGTAGCAACAACCTTGACTATGTCACCAGGAGGACACACCCCCTGGGGGAGTTACATGGGTCACTTCACTGCTCCCAAACCCAACACCCTACCCCACTTTGTGGGCTTTTTTCTGCTCTTCTGACTGCAATGCTGGGGAGACCTTGTGATAGAAATTTAATTCCAGTCATGCACAGCCAAGCCACAAGTCTTCACTGCAATACTCAGGATGACTTTTAATACAGGAATGCCAAAAGTGTAAAGCAACTGTATGACTTACGGAGATTGTTGGCTGTTGTTCTAGCCTGAATATTTTCATAGTGAGGAACATGTGTTCCCAAGCCATCTTCATGCTGGTGCTCGCCAGGACAGGGGCCTTGTTGGTTCATCACATTAGCAAGGGCCCTGAAACAAAAAAGGGAGCTCCCCTAGTCAGTCATTACAATAGCTTTATAACACAGCAGCAGAGAGAAGTTTACCTGTCAAATTCTAAATCCTCACTTCTGGGAGAAATGACAATGATCATTTGAAGTTGGAAAGAATTTAACAAAACCCATAAAGATGTACGTTTGTTGTTTGTAACAAACTGCTTCTGACTGTATCTGCATACTATAAAGATTTTAAGCATTTTACTTAGTTTGAATATACATCCAATTAGATAAACACAACCTTCAACCTTGGGGATTTGCTCTTTAATGTTCAATTTTAAATAATATGCTTTGTTCAAATTAAATGTTCCACAATTGTAATTAAAAAAATAAATAAATAAAAATACCTTCAAGCATCTAGGCACATTTGAATCATATGCGCGTTTCAAGATATTACACTAGGACGTAGATACGAGTGAACAGTAAATGAGATCTCGATGTAAGAATCGAGAAACTGTTTCGTTAAGAGCTAATTGAAAAGCCTGCTCAGCTAATATATAGCTAGCTATTAACTCAAGGCTACTTAATTGTCAAATCAGCAAAAGTTTTCATGAAGTGACAGCATGGTTTTGCTACAGGGGTGAACTGTAGATTTTAAAAGCGCATGTTCACTATGTCGCAAGAACTTTTACTAAACAGACCTAATTTAGGTATCATAATAAATATTCCGAGAACGCCATCGATGACGCAGATAAATAATAACATTAAGAAGCGGGAGCCAATAAGGGCGCGTGAAACTAACCAAACGTATCCATTAGAGGATGTAGTCTGATGTTGCTTTTCAATCAACTTCAATATGGATAAATACTTTAGTAAATTCGGCGTAAAGTCTATTTTAAACTCCAGACAATATAAATACTATATTTTAAAGAATTTCTCAGCCAGTTATCTTAAAACGTTGTCACTACCAAACTACGTTTAAGTGACTTTTTATTATGTTTTCTCAAGGTCATTAAGATCTTACAACGTAAAATTAACAATGAAAGGGAAATTTTCATCCCTTTTATTTACCAGTCTTTATGTGCATGCGACAATGCATATTACTCTGTACGTTTTATATTACCCACTAAAGGTATTGCTGTGGAGTAAAATTCTATCGTACGACATAGAATACCACACAAATAACGTGTCCAAACTAAAGCTTAGCTGTCACTGGCTGCAGTAGCTATATAAAAGTCTAACAGTTGTTTGAATTCATGACCCATGAGTAAACTATTCACTTACAAAGCCTGTACATATTACGATTTAAATGTAATGCATTTTACATAAAAACAGTGGAGAATCATTCAAAATGAAGGCAGTAAATTATATTTTAAACCTACCTGGACATATTCTCTCGCTGTGGTCGATGAGCCTTTTCAAGCCCAAGTTTGGTGAATATCCCAACAAGGGCCATGATAGCCACTACTCCACAAATTATGTAGACAATTAAGTTAGTTTTATCCCTGGTAGGATCATGCCTTGGGTCGTTCTTTTTGAATGGGGTTTGGCCTGTCATCATCCAAATAGGAGTGTCGTAGTTTTTACAAGTGCTTTGATCCAGTCGTGAATTCTCAAACGCGCAGCAGAACCGGAACCCACATGTACCGCAGCAGTACAAATAATTGCCGGTTTTGCAAACAAACGGTGGATCCCATTGGCCCATTACATCGTAATATCCCCGGCACCTGTCTTCTGTGTGCGGGGTGCGGGGTGAGAAGCTATTGTCCGTGGATCCATTGGATCCCGATACCATCACGAATCCGTCGCGCTGCTGTCCAGGTTCGCCTCCGGCGTCGCATTCCAGTACCAGAACTTTGACCAATAAGTAACCAAACAAGAACCTCCCGTTCGTCATCCTGTAGTTTTCCCCTTTCAGTTTTATTTAGATCGGATAAAGAAAACAACGAAGTAGATGATGAGGATAACCAGGGTTTGTTTTCATAAAAAGTCAAGCAACATATTTCCTGTACGTACATGACCGCGCTATGTTTAGCATTTTCTGGGGTAAAATCTGATATTAACGAAGGTCAAAAAACATAACTAGGTCGTGATAATGTATCGCAGAAGTGTAGGTGAATTCACTTCTGCAAGTTCAGCACGTTTCTTGCACATGCATACATACGCACAAGTGTTTACAGCAGTCCTTCTCGCATCATTAACATAACACTAACTCCACTGCTTTTGGATCAACGTGCGCTCACACGCAGCTCCTCTCTGCGTTTGCAGAGATTAAACATCACAACAGATAGGAGAGTGAGGGAGTACGAGAGAGGGACGAGGAGTTAGAAAGCCTTGTGAGGTAGGGAGGGAGGGAGGGAGGGAGAGAGGAAGAGCGAGGGATGGAGACTATGAAAATATGCTGTCATACAATTCGATGTTGCCTGAAAAACCGGCCAGGTGGTAGCGTAAATTGATGCGTAACATATGTCTCCATTCATTCATTCATTCACTTCTTTATATTTGTGATAAATCAACCTTAAAGTTCCACCAGCCACTGGTCCTTTCTAGTCGTTCCGAATCATAATTTTGTTTTGGTAGCAATGCATATTGCAATACATGTATGGAAGACGTGGTACCGAAAAAACGCCTATCAACTAAACTTGAGTAAGCCAGACAATAAGTCCATGAGACAAATAAATTCTGAAGAAATATTCATATCAGGCTAATAGAAATGGGCTCTTGTGGTGCATTTTTGTATAATATAGGAACGATCTGGTGTAATAATTATATTTAGTATTAATGACGATACAAAAATTATAATAGCGAAGATGCCTTATTTCCCTTCTTGCAGTATTCTAAACAGCAACAAGGTACCAAATCCATATTAAAGAGCCTCTTCTTTCCCGCGTATATTGTACTCTGCTTGTTTCTTGGTCTCCTGACACTGCAGATTATACCTCAGTTACACTGAATTGTAATATATACCAATCCGTTTTTCATTTAGCTGGTTTCCGCGTTTTTACAACTAATAATAAACATCAGTAATAGTAGTAGTAGTATCAGGAGGAGGTCGAGGGGAAAAATACTGTTTTCAGTGATTCAACCGTAGATGGAGTTAATTGGATCATTTTAGGTTGCTGTAGCATATGTCCTGTTGGGGTCTTCCCAACAAGTAACGAAGCACAAAGATATGAGTTCTGTGCAGCTATGTAAGACACTGAAAGGCGCATAGTGTTGCGCAACCTGAAAAACTCAGTTGAACTTAGTTCAGGTCCAAAACAATTGTTTTTAGATAAATCTATATAACAATAAAATAAAGCAGAACCATGTAGGTGTTGATACTGGTTTGCTGGGTATCAGAGTATGGGAGCATTGTCGTGTCATATGAAGTGTTACTGCGCTTCAAAAAACCACAATATTATAATAACTTTCTATGATTACTTCATATATTTCATTTTGGAAGGCAGGGCAATTTCACATGTAAGGTGTGACATGTGAAATGGACTTGTCTGATCAAAATAAACTACATAGCTATATTAAATATGATGTAAGGCATTTCTATTTATCCCTGAATCAGCTACTTTAATACCTTCAAGGATAAATAAAGGATTGCTGAGAAAAACTTTTTGTAAAGAACGTCATCGATAAATGATCTAGATAAAGAGGATCAGTGCCATTGACTTTGGATGAACTGTTCTGTCAGTGCTGACACTCCTGCTTCGCATGTACTGTGTGTTGTTGGAGTGCTGGCGTTCAAGGATTCCTCATGCCTGTGTCCCCACTGGCATCTCCCTCATAATTATTCTGCCATATATAGATATGCTGGGGCTCTTGTTGTTTTATTGCAATTATTCTACCACTTTACTTTGCTGCTCTGCTCATGTACATTCTCTTTCCCCCACGCCCCCTTCTTTGGAGTGCTTCTTTAGGAGGTTTCAATTCAAGAGATCCCCGTATTGTCTGCTGGGCTACCACGCCCTCCATCCACTTCAGCTGTCCACACTAATGGATTTTCTGCCTTCTGAGCCACCGAACCTGCTCTAAAATCATGATCGTCGAACTGCATCCTCCAGTACTCTGTTGTCCTCCTGACTGTTCTACAACATCGTTATTCTTTTTTGTATTAATGAATTTTTTTATTGCCCGGTACTGGCCAGAGGAGGATGGACTTTCCCCCTTGAGTCTGGTTCCTCACAAGGTTTCTTCCTCTCAAGGGAGTTTTTCTCTGCCACTGTCAACTTTGGCTTACTCTCTGGGGACCCTGGGCCCAGGACTATGTAAAGCACTTTGTGACAGTGCTTCTTGTTAAATGTGCTATATAAATAAAATTGAACTGAATTGAATAAAAGAAAAATATATATTCACCTTAATTCATTTTTTATAGTGCCTTTCATAAAACAGTTGCACCAAGGCACTTAACAACAGTGTGTGGTAATTACAGTGAACATTGATGGAAATGGATAAGGCCTGAAAACAAAGGAGAAGAGTAACCAAATACTCCTCAGCATGGAGTTAAATCAATTTATTTATAGTTTTCCCTACTGAATTTCTCACTTTTGGTGTTCTCCGTGTCTGTGTGTATCTAGTTGCACGTTCTCTTCATTGGGTTGTCAAAAACATTATCTTAGGTCACTCGGTGTCACCGAGTTACACAGACTATTAGCATGTGTGCTCTGCATTGGACAGACAACATGCCCAGAGTGCCCTCTATACCTTGTCTCCTAGCTGTCCTGCTGCAGGATCTCCCGTGACCCTATATCGAATAAGAGCTTGGAAGGTGAACGGATGGATTGCACTACTGCTTGTCTCCATACGCCCTCAATATTCATTAGTACCATTAATTTTTCATTTTATTGTATTAACTACATTGGAGAGTTTAGTCATGTAGTCTTATAATTCTAAGAAATAATGCTCTTTTTAATTTAATATAGGCCTACATATCATATATATACTATATATATATACTGCATAGTATGGCTACATATAATATATACTGCATACCATGGAATCCATTTAAAGCTGCATTATGTATCTATTTATTTACTTATTTGTTTGGTTACACATTTACCACAACGCCATAAAAAGGTGAACCTATAAAATTACGCACTGTGGGAGGTCGATATTTTGATTTTACAGAAAATTGGATTATATGTTTCCAAAGAAATTTAAAAATACGCTAAATGTGATACATAGTCGTTAACATTTAAATAGTCAACATTATATGTACTAATATCAGATTTACCGGGACATTGTTGTCTTACTGAATAATCATTAACGTTATTTTCTGACATTTTAAACAACACATTACAGACCACTGAGGTATTTCGGTATGAAGAAAAAGGAATTATATATGCGATAAAAGTTATAAAGTTGCCTCTGAGGTTTTATTTTTATTCATATTTAGTGACTATAACGTAACTTAGTAGAATCTCACGAAATTGCGTCTGCTTTAAGAGAGGCACCTACAGGCAGAACCAATGGATAATCGATATAATCGATCGCTTGACAAGGAAGCTGTACCTTTACACTTACCGCCAAAGATAGATCATAAAATGTAAAGGCACACAAACATCTAGCCAGCAAGAAATCATATATTACATTACAAAATTAAAGTATGGCCACGGAGGCGGATCTGTTCTTCAGAGCCAGAGATCGGACCTATAGTGGGCTGACTGAAGGTACCCGTTCCCGTTTCGGGGTGTTATTTCTCGATTCATTTGCGGGTTTGTTTGTGTATATGGCGTCATGGGAAGTTGGCGAACTGAAGAGTATTTTTGAAGTCGCACTCATTACAGCATATAAAGGTATATATTAAATGTAAAAATAGGTCGTACGCAAACATTATATCTATAGCTGTTGATGAATCTTTTGCCACGTGTAGCCACACGTTTAGACAGTATGGTAGAGAAACGCGTGCAAAACAATCTCTCTAAACGATCTTCATTTTAGACGGCGTTTCACTAATCACCTACAGTCGAGTTCAACATCCCCACAGAGTCGTTTCACTCTGATTGGTATATATGGACTCAGTTGGCTGCCATTACAGCAGCTTACAGTAACAGTTTGCACGGCTATTCGCATGTACTGCTGCAGTGGAAAGGGCTCCCATGTAGGGCACAGAGAAATGACAGAATGGTTAGATGGGCTACACCAACCATAATCACCTGATTAGGATCCTAAAGCAGTACTAGCTTTGCTCTTTCAGGTAATCCAAGATAGTATACAACGAGTTATGCTTCGTTTAGTTTTGTTTTAAAATATTTCAAAATTCAATCTTAAAGGAAGCAATGTAGTTAACCACTGTAAAAGTACAGAAGGTGAAGAGGTGTGTGTGTTTTCCTACAAACATTCCCTGATATTTAAATAAGGAGCGTGATAAAATCACATGGTCTGACTGTTCAGATGTTATGCATAAAGAGTTCCTTTTCCAGGCTTTAGTTGAAGAAAACAAGTGTGTAACTTCAGCAAACTATTAGCTTTATGTTTGGTGTCTGAAAAATTATTTTGAGGCATGGGGAGTCTTCTAAAACTTGCATTTGTATATTTCTTTATATAGCTTTAGGGGAGAAACACTTTCATCTTGAATTATGATTAGTATTGTTTGAAAGCACCATCTGCCAGCTGAGAAATCAGATTTTTTTTTTTTTTTTTTTTTTGTAGTTACTTTAGTGCAGCCATACATCCAGTTCCTTTATTTACAATTGGCTGCCTGGGGAGCTTTGGCCATTTTTCTCTGTTGATGTTCATAATGTTTTCTGAAAGTAGTTCACATACTCCTCTGGGGATGTCACTTCAAAATATATTCCAAGTAATAAAATCCAGCATTCTGAGAGTGTGGAAGGACCCAAACTCTAGAAATAAGAGCTGTTTATTAAAAAAGCTTGATTCGTACATTTTACATATCTTTTAATCATATTACACTAATACACTACCAGTATGTCAAAGTATTGTTTCTGCACTTGTTTCTTTGATACAAAAACACAGTGATGTGCTTGTTTACACTGATACTTGAATAATTTTAAGATTTGAAAATTTCATAGCTTTTTAATCATGCTGGAAAATAGTTTAAAATGGTCAAGTGTCTTCAAGCATAGTTACAGAAGGCGCAATGGGATGGATTTTCCTCCAGTGTGCTGACAGCTTGAATTTACAAACTTAAAGTGTAGGAAAGAGAATTAGCTGATCAGCATCAAATCAGAAGTCCTACAAATGTCCATACCTTAGCCATAACATGTATTATTCATAATAAGGGCATAATACTGTTTGCTATCATTGTTAATGCAAGCTAATTTGGTTGATCCTTTTACACCATATGGTTCAAATAAATAAACGAACAATCTGGCACCCCGTCCAGGGTGTTCCCCTTCCTTGGTCCCATAGCTGACTGGGATAGCCACCAGACCCCTGTCCTGGATGGGTGGATAAACAAACAAACAAACAAACAAACCTTCTTCCCTGCTGGAAGTAGGGCACTGAAAACATATGCTTCGGTTATCCGGAAGTTAGCAGCATTGGAGGTGGTTAGCAATGGGTAGGGAGTCCTCTTGGGAAACATGCAGTCCTGTAGGGATACATGCAATCCTGTAAGGAAACAGTCAGTGAGAAGGATGAGCACTGTGAGACCACTGTGCCAAGTTCTTGCACTGAATAAAAAGGTATGCAGTATCTACAAAGCCACCTCATGCAGAAATAGGTATCTCGTGAATTGAAAAATAGCTCTCAGCACATGTGATCAATGGTCCATGTGAAAGAAGGTGCAACACCTCCATGACATTCATTTAGTTTTGAGGAGATAAAATGATATGCTCCTTTGAAAGACAAAGGAAGAATCCAAACCATGGTGGTATTGTTTGGCATGATACTTAAATGTGTGCTTCTGTTTTAACAAAGCCCTATAGAGAAGTAAAATCATGGAATATTTACAGAATCCTGCTCTCCAAACAAAACAAATAAACTATATCAGTGAAAACAGCAGTTGGATACTGCAGGGTTTTGATCTTTGCCTGCTGTTTCTCTTTAGCTTATTGTGCGGTTGTCATTTTCTAATTTGCATCCTGACCCAGTACTGGAAAAGTGATTAAGAAGGATGGATGCAATATATATTCATTTATTCAACTGATTCTCAAATAAACGTAATTTCTGCAAATAGCAGTAATATGTAAATAATTGTGTCACTGATGGAAATTTTTGGGCTCTCCAGTGCTTTTAAGTCCAATGCTGAATTAGCATCTGTGCCAGTTCAAGCTAACAATATAGGTAGTGCCCAGGTATTTTAAACTGTTTTGTACAAAATAAATGTTTAAAATGCCAGATTTTTTTATTAAATTTTTGGAACATTTTTAAAGAAATCTGATATTGGTTTGTACAAATGTTAAAAAAGGTAGCAAATCAGTTCAATCTATTTCGTAAAGGAAAAATTGTCACAAATGACTTGGAAACTCTTAAAACATTTGTTAAAAAATGAATCCAGTTCTGTGTATGTCACAAAGTATATTGTTGAAATTGCTGAGTAATGAATAAAAAAAGGCAATAAGGGACTATGATAAGTACCAACATAGATGGGTCATTAGATGCTACTGGTGCCAAAAGGACAAATCAAAAGCAATTTTGCTAGTTCATTTTAATTATGCTAACAAAAAGATTTCATTCCAAATAATTTTACCTGGGGAGTACACGCCAAACTTTGATTTTGACAAAATGATTGAACTTTATTTACAAGAGACATTACAAAATGAAGATTTGATAAGAGTTGTATAGGCATATATAATTATACACTCATTAGCCACATCATTTCGAATACCTTGCTACTACCAGGTTGGACCCCCTTTGGCCTTAAGAACTGCCTTAATTCTTCATGACATACATTTAATAAGGTGCTTGAAACATTTCTCAGAGATTTTGGTACATATTGACATTGTACCATTACTCAGTTGCTGTAGATTTGTCGGCTGCACCTACATGAGGCAAATCTCCCATTCCACCATATCCCAAAGGTGCTCTATTTGATTGAGATCTGGTGACTGAAGAGTACTGTGAACTCATTGTCATGTTCCGTAAACCAGTCTGAGATGATATGAGCTTTGTCACATGGTGTGTTATCCTGCTGGAAATAGCCATTGGAAGATGGGTACACTGTGGTCATAAAGGGATGGACACGGTCAGCAACAGTACTCAGGTAGGCTGGGGCGTTTATACGATGCTCAAATGGTACTGAGGGGCCCAAAGTGTGCCAAGACAATATCCACCATACCATTTCACCATAACCACTAGCCTGAATTGTCGATACAAGGCAGAATGGATGGAATGGATTCATGTTTTCATGTTGGTTATACTAAATTTTGACTGTACCATCTGAATGTTGCAGCAGAAAATGAGACTCATCAGACCAGGCACTATTTTTCCAACATCCAATTTTTGTGAGCCGGTGCCCACTGTAGCCTTAGTTTCCTACTCTTAGCTGACACAAGTGGCACCCAGTGTGATAGTCTGCTGTTGTAGCCCATCTGCTTCAAGGTTCGATGTGTTATGCATTCAGCGATGCTCTTCTATATACCTTGGTCATATCGAGTGGTTATTTGAGTTAGTATTGCCTTTATATCACCTCAAACCAGTCTGGGCATTCTTCTCTGACCTCGGCCATCAACAAGGCATTTTTGCCCAGAGAATTGCAGCACACTAGATGTTTTCTTTCTTTTTTGGACCATTTTCTGTAATCCATAAAGATGGTTGCATCTGAAAATCCCAGTAGATCGGCAGTTTCTGAAATACTCAAGCCAGCCAGTCTGGCACCAACAACCAAGCCATCGTCAAAGTCACTTACATCACCTTTATTCCCCATTCTGATGCTTGGTTTGAACTTCTGCAGATCATCTTGATTATGTCTACACGCCTGAATGCTTTGAGTTTCTGCCGCCTGATTGACTGATTAGATATCAGCTTTAACAAGCAGTTGAACAGGTGTACCTAATGAAGTGGCCAGTGTGTAGATAAGATTTATATGAAATTATACCATGTTGTTAGGCCAATTTTTGTATTGTTGCACAGTACTGTTTCTTTGTATTTACGTACATCTGAAAATGTGGTTCAATTAAAGTTTTAAAAGTGTTGAATTAATTGATACATTGATGCTTGCAAATACTTGTTTGGTTGATCCAGACCCCTGTAACTCCAGAGAAAATTTGCACTTTTCTACTACTGAATCATTTAATATGTAAAAATATTGACCAGAACTGCTTTCTAAAATTAGTGCAGTTATCCAAGCTCATTGACTGCTGCTTAGTATGTCTGCTGTGAGAAGCTATAATCTTCTTCAGCCTCAGAACAATGTGCTGAAATTCTCAAGTGCATCTTGACAAGTCAAAACACAATTAAAAACCTGTGAAAAGATTAGGTACCTTGATGTTTTGTGAGTTGGGGCATGTTTTCGGTAAAGAGAGTTCTGACTACACTCTGAATTGTTCTGGGAAAAAACTCAATCCTCTTCCATTTTGTGTGATGGGAAAATTAAGGCAGTTTTTTGCTCCATGCTGTAATGGGTCAGAAAAGAAAATACAAGACAATAAGCCATTTGATGAAGATAAATGGCTGTTTATGGCTGTCACCATCAGCTCTATTATGTTCAAACGCTCACACATTGAGATTGGCCTCATTTTCATGGGTGTCTGCTCGCTCTCTCCACTCTCCTCCTCCCAGATGAGCAGAAAGACTGGAGTGGCCCCTTCTACTTCATCCAGGCAGCCGACCCACAGCTGGGTTTGATGAAGGCCTGGAGGGATGGAGACTGCGCCAGCGGGGGAGATGAGTGGGCTGATGAGTTGCACCTCACGCGCCAGGCACTGCAGGCCGTGGGCAGGCTGCGGCCCCGGCCGCGCTTCCTGGTGCTTTGTGGTGACCTGGTCCATGCCATGCCCGGTAAGATTGCAGCACCACTGTGCTCCTTTTTCAGCCTGTCCCTGGGTCTATGTAACTTCCACAAAGGCTGTAGGATCGCTGTGGTCTTTTCTCGGCCCATACCTGAGTCCACGCCATGTACTATAAGGCTGCAGCGCCACCATGCTCTTTTTGTGACTTGTCCCTGGGTCCCACCCTCATGCAGGGCTCCTCTGTCAACAGATCCAAGTTCTCTGGTGTGAAACAGCATGATCTGAGTTCACTCTCTTAACGTTCTGCTATTGCTGGGCCTTTTCTGCTCAGAGAACTTGGTCTCCATGGAAAGCTTGTCTTGAGACATGTCCTTGCAATGACATTATAACACGAAAAGGAAGGAGTGTTTTTCCTGTGTCTTTTATATATAGTCATACTATATCATATTGCCTTTAATCAATTTAATCAATTAACCCTATCAGTTGTATTATTGTATTGACACTGTGTCGTATCAGGGGGATGGTCATAATAGTCATCCACCAACTGTATATTAAGTGCTACTGTCTTGCAATCTATATTAAAAGAAATCAATCCTGACTGTTCATTAGAAGGACAAATAATGAAGATAAAGCTCAAATATTTTGG
>JAACJT020000075.1:21210948-21223408 GCA_009936485.2 Gymnarchus niloticus | reverse complement strand
CAACAACACACAGAACATGTGAAGCAGGAGTGACAGCACTGACAGAACAGTTCATCCAAAGTCAATGACACTGATCCTCACCCAGCTCTACACCCCGACCTATAGTTGGGGAGTGAGTAGCTACTTGAGGTCTTTGTAAGCTAGTCTGTGAAGTAAATGTAAGGTAGTTTTCTCAAGTTTAAATCTGTAACCAAACAGAACCTAACCTTTTAAAGCTAGTTACATGGTCATTAGACAGTTTGCCATTGCTTTATGGAGATCCCCCTCAGCAGCATGTATAGCAAGTGTTTCTATTTGTGTGTGAATCGTATGGCTCTGCCTGCTGTTTTTCAGTTCACATTGTTCTGCTGTTTGCTGAACAGAAATGGATTAGGAAGCTACTACCCTGTAGCTCAGCTCTTCCTCCCAACTTTCTTCCTTCCCCTGTAGGCCACTGGCTGATGGGCAGGTGACTACTGCCAGCGTGTCCCTCAACAGCAGCACTGTGCCCAATTCCATTGTGGTATCCCTGCCCACAGCTGCCCCCATGAGGCCCAGCAATGTCCTGGCTAATCGCAAGCCTGGCCCACTACCAAACAACCTGGAGGAGATGAAGGTGAGCATTTTAATGTGCACATAAATTCCAGTTAAATGGATGTACAAGTTAACAGGTAAACAGTAATGTCTTGAATGTATCAGTTATAATACATTAAACTCGAGATAAGATTTATTGTCATTATACTTTATTACAATGAAATTTCAGCTATCAATATCAAAAAATGTCTTCTGCAGGTGGCTGAGCTGAAGATGGAGCTGAAATTGCGAGGTTTACCTGTGTCAGGGACAAAGACAGACCTCATAGAGCGGCTCAAACCTTACCAGGAGGGCTCCAACACCGTTGTTTCCACCACAAGTGGCCCACCCTCCGCGTCAATGGAGGTGACCAGCATATCGTCTGTACAGCAGGGGGCGACAGATTGCATGAATGCTACTCCACCATTGTCTCCTGTACCCTCCGAGCTGTCTAGTACCAGTCTCGAAGAGGTGTTGGCATCTGAAGTCTCAAAGTTGGCTCCCAGGCCATCACCTCAGAAAGTGGCCCCTGAGGAGAAGGACCGGCGCCTTCATGAGAAGGAGCGACAGATTGAGGAGCTCATGCGCAAGTTGGAGCAGGAGCAGAGGCTGGTAGAGGAACTGAAGATGCAGCTAGAGGTGGAGAAGAGGGCCCAGCAAGGCTGCCCAACCTCTGAGAGCTCCCCTGCCTCTTCCATCAAAGAAGAGGTCTGCATGCCCTCAAATTGTTCAACCAGTTGGGTCAAGATCAAGCAGGAGGAACCTGTTACACCCTCTCCTCCAGCTCCCATGCCTCCTGTTCCTTTGCCCCCCTTCTTCATCCACCCACATGTGCCCCAGGTCCTTGGGCAACCTCAAGCTCTCATCCCCACCCAGCCTGGGACAGCTCAGATCCTGGTGCCTGTCTCTCTACCTGCTAGCACTGCCACTATCCAACTGTCCAGTACCAGCGTCACCCTGCAGGTATCGCAGCCGCACCTGCATTTGGAGTGCCCTGCTGACAGATCACCAATGTCATCTTTGGGGCAGAGCTTTGGAAGCTCTTGTTTTTCTTCTGAATCTTGGTTGTTTACCTGTTTAGTACAGAAACTATCCCCTTCAAATTCTTTTTGTGTTCAGCTGGAGATGTATTTCAAACAAAAAAGATGGAAAGACATTGTTCACCCAACATTTAGTGTACTGCGGCAAAAGAAATGCTGTGTTCGCCACGGTGACCACTGTATCCTGCACAGAATTTCAGTGTACATCATTTCTGTTGATTCAGATGACCTGCTCTAAAATTGGTTATAACATGTCATGTAGTAAGTTGCACAACTCAGTCACAGTTTTGCAACCAAAATGAATGAACAGAAAGCTAGCCGAACTTGTTCGTGGGTATCTTCATTTATATGACATCATAGTGAGACTTTAGAGACATACTAATGACCAGCAATTCAGTTAGTGATTAATTTTTTTACTTTTCTGTCAAACATTTTATTACTGCCTCTGTTGGCCTGGTCCCTATTGAAGAAGAGATGTCAGTGGGTCTAAATTGTTTAAATAAAGATTTAATAATAATAAAACAATTGCCACTAAACTGGTAGTAAAAGACCCAAAATCTTTCCAAGTATGTTGTATGTCTCAGACAATGTGTTCAGCGGTTTCACTTCAGCTAGTTTGCATGTCTTTTTAAGTATACCCCCAATTTTACACCTCTTTGTTGGAAATATTTGTAATTTATTTTTGATTCTAACGCCGGTAAAAAAATAATAATTACTCTCGTTGATTGATATGTGGTGTGGATGAGGCTTTTTGCTATTTAAAGGAGGTGTTTAATAAAGAGGAAAGGATTTCTCTGCTTAAATGTATATTTTTTGAACATTTTAGAGCCAGCCAGTTGTCCAAGCCACTGTCCCTGTTCAAACACAAGGCCTCATCCAACCCAAAACAGAAACCTCGACTGCTCAGTTCTGCAATCAGAACCATCACATTACAACGGTGAGTCAGTATTTATGTCTCTAGGTATATTTATTCTTGTAAATTTAAATATTTCAGATGACAATTGATTATTTGTGGTACCTGTTCATTTTAATTATTAACAATTAAATGTTAATAACTAAGGCTGTACTCGTTCTAGGACAAATTGTGAATTCTTGCGTTTTCAGAAACAAGCGTTTTCAGAGAATGTTCTGTTGAGCTTGGGCTGCTTCCTGGTCTTCACACAGGAGCAGAATACTTTTGCTATCCTGGAGGAAATTGCTTGTATTACAGATTACGCTGTGTGCGGCTAGGCAAAAAGTGTAATATTAACAATAAACAGTACCACATACAGCAATTTCTATAAAAATAGAAAACATAATAAAAATCTGTTAATATAAAAATAAGAACAGTACTGTTGTGATTACTTACGAATTCTGTTGCTAAAAATGCACAAAAAGATAAATATACCGATACTAATAAAATATAGATAAAGTATTGCAGATGTGGCCTGAGTAATTAATGGTTATACAGTCTAATGGCTATCAGAAGGAATGATTGTCTGAGGTGTTCTGTAGCTCACTTTATGTTGACTAGTCTGAGACTGAATGTACTCTTCTATCCAGTCATAACACTGAAACACTGTGCGATTGACCAAAGGCTGGACAGTATCCTCTTCTCTACCAGAGTCAATACTCTCCAGGTCCTCCCCAAAAACCGACTCAGCCTTCTTGACTAGCTTTTTCTAGAGTTTGTTGGCATCTGCCACCATCACAGTGTTGCCCATACACACAACAGTGTAGAAGGGTGCACTGGCTACCACAAACTCGTAGAACATCCGCAACATGGTGTTGCATACATTAATGAACAGAGCCTCTACAGGACATACAACCTGCTCTGACCTTTCTTGTAGAGAGCAGAACAGTTCTTTCACCAGTCCAACTTGCTATCTAGATGGATACCCATATACTTGTAATCCAGAACAATTTCCGCTACCACTTAGACATTGAACTGCAGGTGATTCAAGTAGCACCAGTAGACAAAGTTGTTGACACATTTTTTTTAAACCTCTCCTTTTTCATATTGCATTGCAGACCTTTCCTGTATGCACTACATCTGATACTGGTTTCCAGTATAGCACCAATCAGAGCCACGTAATGAAAGAAATCCCCCAGTCCTTCCTGAACAACTCCCTGGAGAATAGACCCTCCATCAGTCTTGCTAATGGCCCTGTGAGCGAGGTACTTCTCATTGCTTTGGACTAAACACGCAGAGTTCTACCGGCAATGCTTTGTTAAGAAAAGTCACTCTGCCCTCTCTCCAGGCGTCATCTTCCTCTCCACCCACCTTCATCCTCCAACCATCTACCTTTACCAGCCATGGCCCCAAAAGCAAAGACCCACCCCGCTATGAAGAGGCTGTCAAACAGACACGTGGCCTGCAAACCTCGATCCTAGTGAGTGCTGCTGCTTTTTCCAGGAGTAATGGATGCTTTAACCAGTTTAGAGCCAGGTTTTGGTGGCTTTATAATAAGTGCGTTCTCAGGGGCTTTTAGTGAATCTCTTGGGTGAATGTGTTCTCCGAGGCTTTTGGCATATCTCTTGGGTGGGTGTGTTTGCAGGAGTTGTTTTTTTTTTAGTGCTGTGTCCCTTTTGACAGACTCCGACAGCCACCAGCCAGCAGATGGATGACCTGTTTGACATACTGATAGAGAGTGGAGGTATTGCCTTGATTTTCAGTTCTTTGTTGTTTGTTTTTTCCTTTGTTATGTGAGGAAAATCCATTTGTTCATGGACAGACAGATTTTCTTCGATGACCCGCGGTCGTCATGTCGTTTCCTGCGCAGAGATCTCCCCCCTCCTGCGCCATGACATGCCCTTGGTGAGGAAGATGCTTCCTGTGACGGCTAGTGTCACCACCCTTCCTGTCAACACAGCTTTGTCCCGCCCCCCACCACAGGTGCATCTTGCCCCCCCGCCTTCTGTCACCCTCGACTCCACACCCAGCCTGGCCATGCTGGCCTCAGACAACCAGTTAGAGGCACTGCTCGAAGGTGCCCTGCGGGGAGACCCGGAGCCCCAGGCACTGGGCTTGGTGGAGGAGCTGCAGTGCCAGCTGCTGGAGCAGCCTCACTCCCCCATGGATACATCTGAGCTGTCTTTTGCCGACCCGGCGCCAGCCACCGCCTTTGACCTCCAAGACGCTAATCTGGACAACATGGAGTGGCTGGACCTGAGCATGCCTGGGCCCCCAGGAGGGCTCACTCCATTGGGTATACCCTCAGACATGCTGGACACCCATGATCTTCATATACACTGGGACTGATAGTGAGAAGTCCTTGTCAACTCTGGCACACGTCCATTTCTTTGCACACAGTCGCCTCCCGCTGGTGATTGGGCCCAGGTGAATGCAGCTCTAAATGCATCCCTGACAGGTGGTCTGGAGCTGGGGAATTAGTCACATGTACACACAGTAGAGGATCCCACTCTCTGTCCTTGCCCCCCAAGGCTTATTATGTCAAAGGGTTGGGTCAAAAAACCCAGAAGGTCTTGTAGACATCAGTCCATCAGCATAACACAGAGTTATCCTTGGGCTTCTGAGTCCTCTCAAAGAGTGGGATTTTCATAAGAATGACTATATTCTGTCAGGTTTACCTTCTCTTTATTGGTCCTTCATTCCATCCCCTGTCCTCTACTCCACCCTTATTGGGCAGATGGTCTGCCCTTATCCTGTCACTTCTCTGTTTTGTTGGACAGAGTGAAGTTTAACCCTGCACTTTTAGTGGTATGCAATGGACTCACTCTCCTACACACTACTTACTGGAGCACTGCACACTGACCGTTATTTTTATTGCTGCAGTTCTTTTATTATGCAGGCTGTGTTCAGGGGTTTGCTAGTATCTGAAGTGGCTCATAATCATTCGCTCTAAAAGCTGGAAGAAGTTTTTATTGAATTTTTTTATTCTGAGGCAGTAAATCGATTGTTTGTTATTACATATCACTATTCAAAAGGTTGAAACAATTGTGGTATGTTATGATCAAAAAGTTAGGTGGTGTTTTTGGAAGATAGAACAGATAGTTGTTCATTGTATGCCATTTAATTCCCTTGTCCATATTCTTACAGGTGTTAACTGCATTTATACTATATCCTATAGTTGGGACACACTTTATTCATCTGGGTATTTTATTATCCTGGTATGAGCACCATGCTCAATGGTACAACTGCAGTTCCCTTCATAGGAAATAAATGGATTCCTTTTGGCATTAGGTTCGGTCCTTCTGCAAAAATGCTCCAGCCAAATGATTCCTACTGGCAGCCTGTCACTGTGTCCAACACTATGGCTATGAATTATATAAATTATTGTAGATACTCCAATTCATTTGAAACTGGAAAAAGGTATTTTTTCCCCTTCTGATTTCTTTGTGACAAAGAAGGATAGGGAGGCAAGTAAGACTTTAAGAAGCTCAGATATTAAAATGTATAATGCATTGTCTTCTTCACACTCCACAAACGTCTTCCTCTGGTTGTTTACCAGTGGGTCAGGCATTCTATGAATCTAGCTGTGGCCTGTTTTGGACCTGCTTTTTGCATTCTCCATAGACGATAGCAAGGGTCTTCTGGATCCTTCCTCATTCTTGTGCCACATGATTATTATGATATGCAGATCTGAGGAGCACTCGTGCTCTTGAGAAGAACAGAAGAACGAAAGCGGTACGCATCTGCTGACATTAGCAGGCCAGCATTTGCTTATTTGATTGAGATAACATCATAGTCTTTTTTAAACAGTTTAATAGCTTAGTTTAGCTGTTTGTCTTTTTTTAAAAAGAACTGAGACCTTTGATCGTCATGTGGATACATGTAAAATGAAAAAGCAGTCCACTGTGTATATACTAAGTAAATTATTAAATGAGGGGTGATCTGAATTTGAATTTAAAAAAAAAAACAGAACATGTAACTGCTGTACAGTGTTGCTGGAATTTTACTGGATATATGCCCATCTAGGATGTGGAAAAGTCACATATTCTGTAATATTTTTTGGTTCTCTGAAATGAGATGATGTATGTGTGTGTGTAAGTGTGTGTGCGCACAGGTGTGTGCGTGTGCACAAGAATTCAAAGAGTGGAGTAAACCTGCTATTGGTGTCTCTACAGCTGGTTCTGGACCAATCCATTGTTTTGGGCACAGATACCAGTAAGGGTTACCAAAAAGTGCATGAGATTAATAACCTATACAATGCATAAGTGTGTACCATTTATTGTATTTCACATTTTGCACATCTCATCTTCTAGCTGTAGAACAATGTTGTGCTGATTTTTTATTTTTTTTTGGCAATTAAGACCGAGAAATGAATTAGGACACAGTTGAATGTAATATTTTGTTAAGTCCTCGCACTGGCGCCATCTACAGTTGTGGCATGCAAATACCAGAAATAATTTAGTTTCAGTAACACTAGGGAGTATATTTACTGTGGGGTAATTAATTTAAGGTCTTGAATTTCCATATGTATGCTGTGCAGAACAAAGGGGATCAAACTCATGAATCTGTGTTAATAAACATTAATAGCATTTATCTTGTTGAAAGCAGGGACTGTATCCTAAAATATGTCTACCTGCCCCATGAGCGCAAACAAATTGGCACAGTTTTCTGGTGCTTGTAGTGCACAAGAAAGCAAGAGGGATGGCATTGTGGCCACAGCCAGCTTACCATGTTTTCCTCTCTACAAAGCATGCCTGGCCTCATGCTGTTCATGTCACTGCACAAGGGTAGTGCTTAGTCAGGTCTCCACATTCTGAACAACAGATGTCCAGTGGATCAATCTTATTTTGATTGGTCAGAGTATCCCATTTGCTCTGTAGCCTAAATGCTGCTACTCCAAGTAAGAGATACATACCCTGGCCTTTGTCTCACCTTCCATCCAAATGAGGAATTGTAGGATTGGTGCCAAGTGTAGAACATCATTCTCCTTTTATGTGTAATAAGCATATCATGGCACTTTATGCCTGAGTAAAAGTGTGAAAGAAGAAAGTAGGTATTAGAATATTTAACTTATACAGCCCCTAGCAGTAGTGGAAGGCGTTATCTGTTGAGGACAGAACTCAGTGAGAGTGTAATGTTGTAGTCCAAATATTTTGCCAAAGAAGATGGTAGATTAATGATGCCTTTCATCCACTGTAATTTAGTGATTGTTTTGTACTTCAGTGGGATATGGAGAAGCTGTACATTTATTTATCATTTAATATAAATGCATGTTTTTATTGTTACAACCACTTGGCAGCCAAATCGGCCAAACAGAAGGAATAAAAGCAAGTTTCAGTCCCATGACCTGAAACATTGTGAGCCATTTCTGACCCGTGTGTCAAAGTACAGATTATCTGAGTGGAGCCATTAACAACAGGGATTGGTAGTGCGCTGGATGTGGTACTAGTATGTTGCCACACCATGGCAGTCTTTTGATTGTCAGTCTAAAGCACACAGGCTCGTGGTGCTACCTTTAAAGAGACTCATTTTAGCTTAAAAACCTAAAGATAATTTGACAGTTTCTACTGAAAGCTGGTTGAGTATATGTGAGATATGTCTTTCAGCTTTTTTGTCTGATTTTCTCTTCACCAGTTCCTTGTGAATTTGCTGAGTCTTCCGTTTTTTCAGTCCTTTTTTGTTCCAGGAAAACAGGCCTTTCAAAGAGATATCAAAGACAACGAGGCATCAAGGATCCCTCTGTTCAACATTTGTCTTCTCCAAATTGTTTCTGATTTATTGTTTGTATACCATGTTTTGCACACAATGTATATATTTATATAGATGTAATGCATATTTTTATATGTGTGGCACATCCATGAGCTCTAATTTGTAAATATTTTAAATACATTGTCTAGAGTATGCGTTTGTTATATATAAACACCCACACACACAGTCTATGGACAAAAGTATTGGGACACCAGTTAATAGGGGGTTCACATACTTTTGGACTTGGATAATTAAACCATACTCTTTGCTGAGGCAGGTGTAAAATTAAACACACAGTCATGCAATCTCCAGCAACAAACACTCTTGGCAGAATGGGTCATAGTAAAGAGATTAGTGACTTTCCATGTAGCACCATCATAAGATACCACCTTCCCAACAAGTCAGTATCAAACTTCTGCCTTGGTTAACTGCAAGTGAAGTGATTATGATGTGGAAACTTCTATAAACAACAAGAGTTCAGTTGTGATGTCATCTGCCACACAAACAAAAAGAGACCTGATGACCCAACATCAATACCCAATCTCACTGAAGCTGTTATAGCTAAATGGCAGCAAATCCCACCAGCAATATTCAAACATCTAGCGTAAAGCCTCTCCCAAAGAGTGGAGGCAAAGAGGACCAACTGCTTATTTATACCGTTGGTTTTGGAATGAGATATTGCAGAGGCAGGTTTCCCAATACAGTTGTCCATATAGCATATTATATATAAAATATGTATATGTGTGTATGTGTGTGCGTGTACTGTGTTTAATATTATGTTGTGGGGGCAACATGTCCCCAGGAGGTAATAAAAACCTGACATGTTTTACCTTGTGGGTACATTTGTCTTGTCCCCACAAAGGAAAACTCAAATTTATAAAAATCTGTGAATGCAATCAAAATACCAAAAGAGCCAAAAGTCTTCTATTTTGTTAAGTTCCTTATGGTTAAGGTTATGGCTGGGTAAGGGTTTGGGTTGTCATAGTTAGGATTAGAGTTAGGCTCATAAAAATAATGGTCCCCACAAGGTTAGAAATACAAGTGTGTCTGTGTGGGTGTGTCTGTGTAGTACACCCATTTGTGTCAGTAAAACTGCCGATGTGTGTGAGAGTGCTGTTTTTGTTAGATATCACTGATGTTTTCACTTTCCCAGACAGTACTGTGTGCCTATGGTAGGTTGAACAGTTCAATAGTTGGGTCATTTTTTGCACATCAGCAAGAACAAGGATGAGTTATGTGACTTGTTCAAAAAATAAAAACAGTAAAAATGCAATGACAACTATTTAAGACACACATGTGGGTTTGTTTGTCATAAAAGACGTCTGACAAATGTTAACCGCTGAGTAACAAGCATTTATATTTTTCACAGTGAGAATTTATTTGAAGTAAATACACAACATGATCAATCTAAATGATTAAATTACAGTAACGCATGACTAATTTGCTTTTGTGTTGATTGCATTGGTTCATTGTTAATAAAATGTTGAATTTTGAAAAAAAAAAACTCCAAGAATTATGATTCCTCAAGTGAATATCTTCTATGCATTTATTATACAATTTCCTAATTCACTGCTTCATTGTAACAGGTTTAAGAATCTTTCAAAGTTGTAGGCAGCTTCACATTTCCTATTTCCAGATTTGTTTAGGTGCTTTCATTCACTGACCTCCTTAACAACCTGATGAAAACCATCTGTTTACAGATTTTAGAGCATTAATTTAACTGTCTGGGGTCCATAATAAGAAGGTTTTTCACCACATGAGACTGCTAAACTAGGTCAATTAACAAAATACTTTTGTCAGTTATTTTAATCTTTGATTCCTGTTAATCTGCAAATTGCAGCCACTTATGGCCGTACTCTCCTGTTGACTTAAGTCAATAAAGTATGTAGCTGTGCATGTTTTTGACTTAAGTGTATTCTCCCTACTGACTTTAGCATGGAATTACACTCCCTGAGGTGAGTTATACGCTTTGTGTGGCCAAAATGTGGGTGCGTTGCATGGAAATTCACACTGACGCGTATTCTCCCCTGACTTAAGCTGATTTACCATTGCCTTAGAGTTACGTTCTCTGAGAGCTGTATTAAGTTAAATGACAGTGAATTGTGGTGTATCAAATTAAATTTTTACACAATCAAAACTTAATTTGTATATAACTTGTGAAAAAGCCTTGGGGTTTATCAAATTAATTATTTAATAAAATTATTGATTTAATCAAATTAGTAACTTATTTTGGGACAGCCTAAACTAAATGACACGTTTATAAAGGTCCAAACCCAGATCTTGCCAGTTGTGTTCATAATTCTGAAGTTTGCAGTTGAAAACAAAGTATGAAATAATGGAAAACCCATGAGTGATGAGAATTTTGTGTGAGTGGGGGGCTGCCTGTAACAAAAAATTTTGTGCTACCAGGGTGGAAGGCAACGCCAAATTTTGTATTACTGGGCAGGGGTGGAGAAGAGAAATTTTATGGGACTAGGGAATCAAAAACTTTTTGATTTCATGAGTGTTTACATCTCATGAGGCATGAGGTACTGACTAGCGCTGAAAACAGTTGCTTTCTTGAACAAATGTCAGGCTTCACATATATGCGTAAGAATGAAATTATGTGTACTAGAATACAGGATAAATTGCATCCCCGTATTGGTTTAAATGGAGACAAAGGATTTTACCTTTCAATGAGGGACAATCCCATATTATACAGCCAGCCTAATACATGTGTTATGTTTTTTTTGTTTTCAGGTCTGGAAATTTACCATGACAGGTTTGTAATGTTGTGTGTATTTTGTTATTATGCAGAAGATAAGTCTGGCTTTAGATAAATGCTTTGAATGATGGGTTTTCGGATTTACATTTTGAATAGAATGGAAAGGTCATGCTATTCTGCTCAGCTTTCCCATGGTTCCATTAGTTTGTCTTTGTCGTTTTATTTTGCATCAAAATCACCAATTTTATCGATTAGTGGCGGTATCATTGAAGTATGTTATTTATGGAGTTAATTGCAGAATTTTTCTCAGTAATATATTCTAATTACCACAATACAATTTTTTCAATGAAAGCTATGTTTTTTCACTCAGTTGGCATGTCTTCTAGGCTAGTTTTATTATTTATATGGTTGATTATTCAAAGAGTTCCATCTTGTCTTCAGTGAGTTTTGAACTCAGGTTTGTCATATCCTTCTTAAAGGTGTTCCACACCACTGTTCCCCTCTTACGTCAGTTTTTGAATTTGCATTGCCTCTCTAGCAAGCCCGCCTTCATTCTGAAGTTCCACTCTGGGGGTGGGGTACCAATGCGGATGGGAGAATACTGAGGTGAGAGGTGCATAAATAATTGTGCAGAAAGCAGACATTAGTGCCTGATGGGAGGATTCACCCCTCATTGCGGGCAATTTAGAGTTGCCAATTAGCCTAACTGCATGATGTTTGAATGCAGGAGAAAATCTTCCCCAAAGCAAAAATCATGCAAACCTTGGAGGTGTGATGAATCAGTACTAGCTATTCCCCTTATTATTATTTAATTTTATTTTCATTTATATATTTATATATTTTTTGCTGATGATGATCACTCCAGGCAAATGATTGAATTGTGTATTGAAAATTAGTTCTTACTCTGCCAAACACATACTACATTAATATCATAGTAATAAATTGGCAGTTACCATCAATCCTAGAAATTACCTTTTATAAATATGTTTTAAAACTGCTGAAAGTAATTTTATGTATATATTGACAATAGCTCAAAAACAGAAACATAAAAAATGATAATTAGGAACACTTAATCCTATAACGAGATTCCTGGGTTAAACAGAATATTGCATACTAAAAATAAAAAGGGTTATTTTCAGCATGCAATGACAAACTTTTAAAGTAACTATGTAATACTCCTGCTTTATATACTGAAAAATGTAAATTTAAACAGTGGAACCCATGTATCAGTGACGGGTCCAGAATGTCCTGGCAGGGACCCATGACTGCTCCTTTGGGTTGTACTCTTTCCAGTTGACCAGGTACTGGAGACAACCCCTTCAACGCAAAGAGTCCAGCGGGGCATGGGCAGCAGGGGCTGGCTCCTCCCCCGACATACAGTAGAGGAAGTGGTTCAGCTGAAGCAGCAGGATGATTCATGGGGCTGTAATATTTCAATATTTCAATACTTCAATGGTAAAATTACTAACATCAGAAAGATAATCCAAAGTAGTACCACTGCCACAGATTACTGCCAGAATCTGC
>JAACJT020000075.1:21186753-21203992 GCA_009936485.2 Gymnarchus niloticus | reverse complement strand
CTTCTCCGCAACAAAAAGTGAACCGGAAACCCACCTGCCCCCACCCCCCCACCCCACCCCACCCCCCTCTATTTAGTGTTTAGCTCCCAACATGCAGGCTCTCATCTCTCCGCTTCCATAACTACACTGGCTTTCTGTTCAGTGGAGGTTTGCTGAGTAACCGCAGCTGGCCAGCCAGGTGGGGGCACCTGAGAGGGAGCCTGTCCTTGTGTCCACAGTCCCTGTTGTCCCCCCGCTGGAGGAGGCACTCCCCAGCTGACCTGCGGTGGGGGGGAAGTGGCCACAGAGCTGCCACTGCCGCTGCTGAAGCTTTCAGAGGCCTTGAGGCGGGAGAACATGGTCAACGTGTCAGGGAAGTTTGGGGGCGTGGCAGGCGTGTTGGCTGGAGTGCACATCTGCAACAAGGCAGAGGAAGAGAAAGGTGCATTATGCACAAAAGAATGGCATGCTTGAAGCTAGTGTCCATGACAGTCTGTCTGCCCTGACCAACAGTCTCATCTTCTAGTGCCGAGGTGGCTGCCCTATTGGCAGACAGCAGTGCTAAAGCAAGATAGAGATGGAGTTCTCCACCCTCTGAGGCTAGTGCTATTAGTATCTGTTACTAACTGGTATCTGCACAAGTTTGTGCATGTTGTTGCTCTTTTTCACTGCACCTTTAGGAGAGAGAAGAATGGAACCCCCTCCAAACTCCAGTCTCCGATGAGAGTGCGAACATTTCGGCCCCAAGTCCAGGGTTCCTTTTGTTTATTTAGAGTCATCCACTCACTGGCTTTCTGCAGCCAAACCCAAGCCTGGCATTACTCCCTTCTGGACGACGTGCTCGCACAAGCAAACCCTGCATTGTTCTCCAGCAAATGTTTCAATGTCCCCCCCATGGGTTGCAACACCTGCTCCACCAACTCAGAAAAATCACGAGTATGATGAGCAGCACCCATGTGGATCAGATCAAGGACAGAGTGTGCCCGTCTCCACCACACAGATGTTACCTAGAGACACAGCAAACGTTTGTTTAAACAAATATATGGGCCATGAAGTAACCATAAGGCATGTTTGGCAGGAGCTCTTTATGGGTCAACATGCTATTCTTGGCAAAGTCCCAGTTTGTTTAACATAAAAATCTATAATATGATACAGAAATACTAGCGCTCCCAGCCCAATTAGACCCAACCATTTTCCACCATATCTTATGCAGTACAGGTTCACATTATGCACAAGACAGGGGACATGTTGGACAGTCACACAGTAAGTCATTAAGAACCACCAGTTTGATGAACTGCAAGTTTTTGGCCTGTGAGAAGACCCTGGAGAACCCAGTGTAAATCTGTGCAGACACAGGGAGGGACTCAAACCTCTAACCCAGGAGTTTTTACAAAATTCTGGTAATACTCTTTTAATTTGACATGAAGACCAACTAAGCAAGTCATTTCACATTATTAATTATTAAATCAAGATCAGATAATCAGCAATGTTCTGCAGAGTGGCTCTACTAGGAAGGGGAAAACAAAAGTCACCATGACCAAGACCACAGCCTTCTGGAACAGACTGGCACCATCATTGGGGACCAAACTGCTGCTGTGTGTTTCCTCAGACCTCCTGCAAATCACCTGTTTATTGCTATCCACTCAATGGTCTAACACATCCACATGGTAAGAGTGTTCCTGTCGGAAGCAGCTACTTTAGTGGCTAGGCAAACCTGTGATACTAGCCATTACACCTCCATAAAACATTCAATATATGAAGAAGAAAGGATGAATCAGTCCCTCACCTTCTGGTCCATCTTGAACATGGTTAAGGTACCAAGGTCAACTTTAACTCAACATAAGGGGGAAAAAACATGTATCCTAAATAAGATCTCTACTTCAGCACAATCTGATAAATTAACACTTAAAACCAGCTCTTCAGCTTTTCTTTACAGAGGATTTACAGCACCAAAAAAATCAACTGTTATTTCCTGGACTACCCACAGCATTCTTGTGAAAGGGCACAGATATGTGATTTTTACATGACTTCCAGAGACAGCTGCTGCTATTCTGGCTTCAAGATATTTACATTTACACATTAACATTTTAGTTGTCTGACAAACAATTATTAAAAATTGGCTCATCATTTGATGGTTGTGATATTATCGTTGATTTGCTTCTGTGTCAAATGGTTCTGACAAAGCCAAATATAATGATTCCCTATGTTACTTTGGGGCCATTGATTCAGTTTTTAACACCTTGTATTTACCAGTTTTCAAGGTAGCACATATCATTATGAGAACCGCCTACTTTGGTGAATCACAGGTCACAAACTAAGGACATATAGCCATCCATTTTCAAAACCGCTTTATCCTACTCAGGTTCATGGGAGGCCTGGAGCCTATCCCAGGCAGCCTAGGGCACAAAGTGGGGGACACCCCGGATGGGTATCACACACACCAATCAACCTACAATGCATGTCTATGGATTGCAGGAGGACAGGAGGAAGCTGGGAAACCTGCGAAGCACAGGGAGAGCATGTGGGCCCCATGCACATGAAGTAGAGGTGGATTCTGAACCTCCAACCTTGGAGGTGTGAGGCAAAGGTGCTAATCAAAGAGCCACCATGCCCCACCCCCCAGACTAAGGACAGACTTTTAAAGTAATAATAATAAAGAACACTTAAACCCAACTGATCCAGTGAAATCACAAACTATTTCATTAGGATACATTGCATGACACTGGAAAAGCAACTTAATCATTTTCATTATTGTCAGTCGCTGTTTTAGTCCTGCTTCATGTCTTCTGAAATTCAATTCAATTCAATTTTATTTATATAGCGCTTTTAACACGAAGCACGGTCACAAAGCGCTTTACATAGTCCTGGGCCCACAGTCCCCAGAGAGTAAGCCAAAGGCAACAGTGGCAAGGAAAAACTCCCTCAGGAGGAAGAAATCTTGGGAGGAACCAGACTCAAAGGGGAAGCCCATCCTCCTCAGGCCAGCACCGGGCAGGACAAATTAATGAGTCCAAGTAGAACATGTGGAAACCATGTGGAGTGGGCCCAGGCATCCCTGCCCCTCCATTTTTTGTATGTTGTTATTGCCATTTGCCAAGGACACAGCAAGTCCTCAAACAGCCATGCAGAACAGGCCAGCTGTAAAATAAGTATTAAATCAAATGGACCAATCAATATTCTAATATTGATATTGTGAAATACGTTTCTTTCAAATTGCTCACAAAACACAAAAATGCTTAATGTGAACACTTATCTGTGAGATGTCGAGGGGGTTTTTAAGGTAACAAGCTAATAAATTGGATGGCACAGTGGCTCACTGGCTGGCCCTGCTGCCTCATACATAATGAGCTTGGGGTTAAAATCCCCCCTCTGTTCTGAAGGCGTGGAGATTTCATATTCTTCCTGTGTCATGTGGCTTTTCTCCCAAACTCCAAAGACGTGAAAATAGGCTTATTTAGTATGTCTATAAATTATCCATAGTGCATGAGAAGCATGCAGCAGAGATTCTGTAGGTCTGTATGGCACCTACTGCACTGAACAAAAAAGCCACTGAATGTTTGGACATATTATTCAATGAAACAAAAATGATTTCAGTTCCATCTGAGGAAGCAGTAACAAAGCATGTACACCATGAAGAGCCACAAAGATGAGGTCCAGTAAGATGCAAAAAGTGTACAAATAGGGGGTGGGCTGTCCATGGGAAATTGAAGACCATGCAACAGGGAAAAGTGGGGGGGCAAGGGTTCAGCTCCCGTTCTTTTAATTTTCCACCTCTGAAATTTTTATTTTTTTTTTTTTTATTTTTTTTTTTAAGGTTTGGAATCCACATGAAGAGCTGCATGTGGTTCATGATTCTTTTGTTGGCCACCCCTGACATAGGCGCAGAACATGACCCAAGGCTGCATCAGCTGACGAAAAGGCCATTTCCTACCTTGCATGACACCAACGACACAGTAATTTTTGAGGAAGTAATAATACAGCTTTTCTAGAAACTTAACCTGACTCTGTAATGCATCTCCTTACCCCAAAATAATTACCCACACACCCTAAAGTCATGCTCGAAGGAGTGAAACTGAAATCACCGCTAACCTTTGACTCCCTTATCAGCATTTTTACATTTTTACTTTCGTTCTGTTCTGCTCTCAAACACTGCGTTATGCCATTCTTGGGCACAAAGGCATTGTCTGTTAAGAATTCTGTTTTATCAATATGAGACATGTATATCATTAACAGAAAATGGATCTTGTGTTTGTTTTATATGTTAATATTAATGTATTACAGTACATGAAATTCTTTCCAAAAGTGCACTGATTCTCTCCTCTGCAAGTTTGTTTATTAAAACTTTTGCCAGACCCCCTCAAAGTGGTCAATACTTGTTCAGCCTACAAGGAGCAGAAGAAGATGCAAGACATCTTACAGAATTTACTCTTACTCAGTAAGAAAGAGGATCAGCAGCAGAGTGGAGAAGAGGCAGGATGGACAATGTCACCCACACTTCTTTTAAAAAGTGACAGTCACAGCCTGTTGGTGTTCCTGCTGAAGATTCTGGAGGAAGTCAAGGCAAAATGGTACTTCAGCAGGATGACCTGACACTGACTAACCACTGGACTGTAAATCCGACATGGTCATTATGAACTCTCTTCCCCAAACAATTAAGACATGACACATTCTTAGAATTTTCCAAAAACTTTTCCTGTGCACTCTTGCAGTTAGTGTTCTGTCAGTTTTACTTTACACTAAATAATAAGGCCATTCTGCATCATATTGATTCAGTTCATTGAATGCAATATTATTTGAACCAGTTTTACGTTCACACTGAGTTCTCATTGTGCTCAGGTTACTGGGCATTGCATTGTATATGTTATACCAAAAGCGCCTAGAGGCCCAATGAACATGAACACACATTAAAACAACAACACACAGACCAACACTGCATTCTATGGAGTATGTCCAATTGGACAGGGGTGCAGAATTGCCCGTTCCTGGTGTGCAAGCACTCACACATATAGTCAACAGTTACCCTCCCATGCTTATACAAGCTAGAGGCAGAAAAAGCCTGAAGAGAGAGACATGTGGGGTGGAACATGGCAGCAAGCAAAGTATAAACAAACCTATTCCACACATGACAGGTCCGGGTCAGCAGGTGGCACTGTAATTAAAGAACTTGAACTCTTGTCCAAATTCAACCCCAGGCCGCCAAGCAGACAGAGAAATATTTTATCAGAACTACATGAGCAAGACATCCAGCGAAAAGGGTGAAAATGAAACTGTAAGCTATGTAAGCCCCTTGAGAGAGCAGTGTCAGCTTGGCAAACAGGCCAAGTAAATATTGGACAGGCGGCCTGTAGGATGAGAGCGTTGCCAAAGGGTACTGCTAACGTACGGATAGCATTACTGGATGAATACTCACTTCACAGGGGCAAAGCACACTATAAATCAATGTCATGTATATCTATCAGATACATCTACAGCAATAAAATACATACACAGAAAAGGGGATCTCTTTCTTCAAAGGTACAACAGCTAATACACTGGTCAGACTTGGAACAGTCACAGTATAAAAGAGGAACAGTATGCTTTCACCAAGAACAGATGAGATGGGATTAACACATCAGCACTACAGCAACTGTCACCTGAACCCCACATGCCACAAACCCCAGAGCTAACAAGGCATCACTCTGGTGGTGTGTGTGAGAAAGAGAGAGAGAGAGAGAGAGATAGAGAGAGAGGAGGCGACCCCAGGGCACCAACCTAGTGGTGAGAAAGGAAAAGAGAGACACAGAGAGAGGGAGAGAGAGAAGGCAGGGGAGCAAAGCTCAGCTGTCACCCAAGCTACACCTTTCCCAGGCAGCTGGTTACTGTAGGGTGAGCTGGTTCACACACACACTAACCATCACAATCGAGAATGATCTCTAAATACAGCACTGTTTTAGAAGTGACATGAAGTCACATTTTTCACACCTTAGGTCACAGTTTGCTATTCCTCAGATTTCAACCAACTTCAGCAGCCCTGCAGATGGCCTTTTTGTTCATTGCTCCTTTGACCTCCATGTAATTCTTTTGTGTAGTGTGTAGTAAATACAGGTTTCCTCACTTCCTTCGCATCCTTCCCATGCAACTGATTGTAGCTTGTGCTCAAGTCAATACCATGACTCTGACAATTTAAAGCCTTAAGTGAACATTTCCTTAAGCAAAACACTTCCAACGGGAAGCCAGAACAGTAGATTTTCTCTCATGCAATTTCCAGTGGCCTTTGAGTACTGTGTTTTGTCCACTTGTACCTGAAAGACTCTCATCTGTATTTGCTCACTATTGGCACAGCTACATGGTCAGTGTGAGAGCATACCACTCAAACATATGTAGTGGTTCATCCTGATTACTAGTTACCAAATCAACCAAACAAATTTAGTGAATGGCGAAAGAGGCTGCAACATGGACAAGAACCAAGAGAAGTGCAATCATGGAACACTTTACCCATTTCAATAATGTGTATTGTACTTGCTATACATTCCTGTTAAGTGCATTACCATGTTATGGTGAAAGGCACTATAAAATAAAAATTAATTAATTATATAGATTAATGTTGTAGAGGCATTCAATTTTGAACATTTTCAACCTTATGATGATGCATATAAATATTTTATATACACTCATAACTTTCTTATATTGCATTTTGCACTATGTGATAAGAAACCAATAAAGTATTATTTTACCCTGTAAATCTTAGCCTGCATGAGATTACCTTTATTTTCTGTTGCAGGCAAACAGTGTAATTTATCCACCCCTGTCAGATAACTAAAGCACACTGAAGACCACAGAGGTTGCCTGTACACATCCTCCAACATCTAACATATCAACAGCCTGTTAAATTTAAGTGAGATGTCTTAAAGCCTAAGTAGCATTGTAGGCCTGGCTATTTTTTTACTAAGCTGCAATTGCAGGTTTCTACAAAGCATAAAAATTTCACCTTGTAACATGGCTAACCCAAAAAGAAATTCAAATTAAATAAATTAGAAAAGAATGAATGATCATACAAATGACTGAACCATTGTAATGTAACATCATGTGATGGTGTTTAGATTCTCCCTGATTGTAGTGGAAAACAGTGTCTATATGCCAGTCTCTCAATTCTCTCATTCCCCCACAAAAAATATATTCCAGAGGTACCAAACTGTAATTTAAAGACTAAAGATAGTTACGTGTTATTTTACACTACTACAAAAAATTGTAATAGCGTACAATTTTTTGTGAGACCAAATACATATATACATCTAGCCATTCTAAGAGTGTCTGGTTTAGAAATAATACATGCTCAAACTATCCTAATTTTGTTCCAAAATTCCTAAATGATGATTAGATATGAAAGTTAATTATCTCAATATTTGCTGTACATCCTGTAGATTCTTTATATTATTTTTCAAATGTCTTTGTAATGGAAAATGGAAAATATGGCCTTACAGATCAGGAATTAGGCCTAAGTGACTAAAGACTGTGAAGTTGGGCTTGTTTAATTTGAAAATATTTGATTAAAATTATTTTACATTGCTTTGATTTATATTCTTTTTGTAAGGAGCATTCAGTATCAAACTCAGGTGATGGAACAGCTATGTTGATACCTAAATGTACATATATTTTATACATTGAACATTTTGTCTACATTTTGTTACATGAATGTAGGTGTGCTATCATCCAAAGACATTTCCAAACAAAATGGAAAGTTATTCTGCCAATGGCAACGGTAGAGTATAGCAGGAGGAATCGCTGTAAACTTGCCCTCATACCATTTAATAATTTAATATAATAACATTTTTAAAGCAGTATTCGTTGAATTAAGTATTTCTGATTGTCCATGGCATATCTGGACAACCATATTCATTAATAAAGTAGAAAGCATTACAGTAGATAGTAGAGGACCTTTAAGCACTGACAGTGTGCATGCGCAATATTTACTAATGACGTTGCCCCGGGGTGTAATGAAGGCAAATGTGAATTGAGAAAAGAAAAGAAAAAAAAAAAAAAACTGCAGTACAATGCTGGTCATGTTCCTGGAAACACCCGCCCCCACATTTGTGAGATACGTTTTCAGTGCCGCAATGAAAACACACACTGAAACGAACAGGAAATCGCGCCTCGTGCTTTCACGAGCTCCTGGCCGCCACGTCTCATTTTAAATGCTGTTGAATGAAATTGAAGTGTGGAAATTTCACAACATGCTAGAAAGCACGGGAGCGCTTTTAACGTGGCTGACTGTGTTTATTTGTGTTAGCCTCGCGTATTCTCAACATGGCGGACAATGACATAATAGTAGAAGGGATAGTAGTATCATTATTATTTATTATTATTAACTACTTCTATTAATAATAATAATAATAATAATAAGTATGGATATACTCACCATTTGATGGTGGTGGCTGTATGGAATATTTGTTTCTTGAAAAAAGGCACTAAGTGCAGTCTAAACAAAAAACATACTTGGTTAAAAATGTGCCTTCCTTTAAGGGCTTTTAAAAACAAGTTTATTATTTAGATAATTCAAGCAAATTATTTATAATATTTATCAAAACATGCATTCAGCACTATTGTTGTTAAGTGTTGCTTACTACCAATCAAAATTGCATTCCTGTCTTGTCATTTTTAGAGCATGTGTCCATACTTTGTCACAGGTTAATACTATTTGCAGTTATGTGCAACGGTGGGTATGTATAGTGCATCTCTCAACGTTTAAAAATGAGTCTATGCAAAGATCGAATATTCTAAGAATGCGTATGTTGTATACATGCATATATAAATTACATTACACATTTCATGCCACAAAGCCAAAAATCAACATGGCAATTCGATTTTATACACAAAACGTTGCATACTCAAAATACCAGCTTGCTAGCTAGCGTCCTTACCTCGAATTGCCAATGTGCCGCTTGTAAAAGCTGCTTCGCCTGGTCCGCTGCACATCCTGCTGTCAGAACAAACTGGTTTATCATTACTTGGTGCTTAAGTTCGTCCATATTTGCCGAAGCAGATTTCCTAAACGTATATTTAGTGTCTGAGGTTCTGCCTTTGTAATTTTTTCTTCTTTTTCCTGTGCTTCCTTTTTCAGTCATCCACCATTACAGCCGGCTGAGCAAACACAAATATTTACTGTATGAGCAGTGCCAATGTACTGAACGTTAACTGATTGACAAGTACGAGTAGCCAATGGAAAGGACGGAAAGGGATCGGTGGGGATGGGGTTTGCATGCGACTAAACCCTCCTCTACGTAGGATTTCTTCTGAAACATTCGTTCCGAATCTAGATTTAGACAACTTTATCCACTGTTAATAAAAATCAAATAGGTAAAAATGTAAACACATTCAGATGATCACATATATAAATATAAGTCGATTTGCGCCCATATTCTTTGTTTTTGCTCAGCTTTGGACTACAACTCCCGACAGTACTTGTTTTGTTTGTAAAATTCAGCAGGGCAAAAATTTGTGAATGACGGCCGCCTCTGTCCAATTTCCATGCGCTTTGTCACTAGCTTACCAAATAAGGTAAACAAATGTTTAAGCACCAATAATATCGAGTCGAGCCAGACCCGGTGGCTGTGCGTATCGTCGATGAACATGAGTGTTAACATACTGAAACCACAGATTCTTCTCACCAATAATAGCACAACTACCTAGATACCGCTTAACCTACAGAATGCCCCTTACATATTATTTTACTCTCCGTGTTCAACGGCGTATAAATTTGATGTGTGAAAGTAACAAAAATTCCTTGATGAAAACAGGGTTGATGCAAATGCACGTGAATTAAACTGAGTTGATAAAAATACTTGTGAATAGAATGTCTGTGCGACTTGTACAATTTGATAACATATGAGCCGTGTATTATCAGTTGTCCCCAAGGTGAAGCGGGCATAAGGGTGGAGGCAACAAAAAATCCTCGATAAAAAGAATGGTGATGAAAATCCATTTGAATTGAAAACCAAAGCGGTATATTGTCGAATGATTTGATTAAAAACTCAGCTATAAATGAATTAATTGGCACATTTCTCGTTCGCCATGAGCAATTTTATTTACTTCCATTTATCGTTCGACATGAGCAATTTTTGCTACTGTTATGTTCTATGCATTCGCCAGTAGGTGGCGAGAACGCGTTGGTGATGTACGGAATCGGTGATATGGAGAAGAATACAGAGAATAAATGAGACCGTTACCGCTGTGTTGCGTCTTTAATTTATTTACAGTTTATATACGTACCGTTAGTTTAATTCATTACACCACACTGCATCATAAATTGGCGACGAGTTTTGTAAACCACTCCCTTTCTGACACCATTTTTGCAATGCCCTGTCGATCCTGCTCTGCCTTTCGACGCGTGGATGAAAATGTTCAACTACTTGCAAGTGGTTGCAACGAAAACGGATGGATGGCCAGACGCTTGTAGATGTGCACTTCTTTTATACTGCCTGGGGACTGAGGTCCAGAGACTCTTTTACACATTGCCTGATCAAGGTGAGAGCACGGAAGACACCGTTAATGTTTTAAAAGCATACTTCACTCCCCGTCGGAACATAGTCGCTGAGCACCATGCATTCAGAAAGCATGCGTAAGCTTCTCATCAATCTGTGCTACAGTATGTTGCAGCTTTGCGAGACAGCGGCTTCGTGTGTTTGCATCTAATTTAGATGAAATGCTGCCTGATCAGTTGGTAGAAAACGTAAATAATTCTCGCATACGACAGCGACTGCTTCTCGAGCCATTACACTTGCCACACAAGTAGAAGCCGTTGGTGAGCAAGCTAAGCTCATTGTTGGTGATAGCTCAGCGCCTGTGCAAGCTGTGTCTTTAATACCTACTACACGCCGCCGACGCAAACCGCTTCCTCTGTCTGCAAAGACGTCATCTACTACTATTTCTCGTACTCCTGCTGCTCCTTCTCGTCGTGCATTCAGCCGAAACTGCTACCGCTGCGGATCTGACCGGCGACATCTTGCGAGTGACCCATCCCGCCCCGCTGCCTCAGTTAAGTGTAAGACCTGCAACAAGACTGGACATTTTGCAAGAGTGTGTCTTTCACCACAAACACGCTCTGTGCACGAAACTGACTTATCTGAAGTTCAGATTCTTTACTTGCATGAGCACACACCGTCTGACAAGATTCGATGCACAATTAACACTAAGACTGCGACTGCTACAGTGCCTTTGGAGCTGACTGTGGATTCAGGCTCCTCCATAGCCATTCTGCCGAAATGGCTATATGAAAAGCACTTCAAAGGAGAACATCTGCTGCCTCCTACAGTTAAGTTAGTGACGTGCTCCCGTGCTCCCATTCCAGTTATTGGCTGCTTACCTGTTACTGTGTCCTGGAATTATGCCACAGGTCAGACATACTTCATTGCGGAATCTGGTACTGCTCTGCTTGGGGTGGATCTGATCTGTGGCCTGAGTCTATGCTTTAAAGGCTTGACTGTTCAGCCCGCCACTACGATGACCTCTGCTCCTGTGATGACCACTGCTTCTCTGCCCCTGACTACTCTTAGCTGTATGAAAGGGTTTGTGCGTAAAGTTAAAATATCACAGACTGTTACGCCTGTATGCCAGACATTATGCCGCTTACCTCTGTTTGTTCAAAACACTGTGAGTGCTGAAATTCAGCATCTTCTTCAAGCAGGTGTGATTGAGAGAGTAGATGCTTCCCCATAGGTCTACCCAATTGTGGTTGTGCAAAAGAAATCAGGTAATATTCGCATGTGTGTGGACCTACGTGAGCTCAGTAAGGCTGTGATTGTGGACTCCTTCCCTCTCCTACTGTGTTCTCCACCATTGACTTGGAAAGTGCTTACTTCCAGTAGCCACTCCTTGAGGAAAGCTGTGACCGGACCACCTTGATCACTCGTGAGGGACTGTTTAGATTTTGCTGTGTCCTGTATGGTCTTGCCTCTGCTCTGTCTGCCTTCCAGAAGATGCTGGCCACGATTCTGAAAGGCCTGCCTAATGTTGCTTTCTACCTTGATGATATGATTTTATGGGGTCGTACACAAGTCGACGATGACAACACACTGAAAGCTTTGTTAGGATGCTTGAAAGATGCAGGGCTACAGCTGAATACAGCAAAGTGCCACTTTAACAGGCCAAGTCCGCATTTCCTTGGACATACAGTAACCGCTCAAGGAATTCACCCAAACGAGGATCACATTGCTGCTGTTCTACATGCTCTGCCTTCTACTGATGTCGGAAAGTTAAGGTCATTTTTGGGACTTTTATCGTGGTACAGCGAGTTTATTCCCAATTTTTCTGCTGTTGTGGAGCCACTGTGTAACTGTGTTCATCAGAACACTGAGTTTAGCTGGTCAGAGGATGCACAGCACAGTTTTGATACTGTGAAACAGCTGTTAGTGCACAGTCCAGCTCTAGCACTGTTTGAACCTGACCTCCCTACCATTGTCTCCACTGACACTTTAAACTATGGCCTTGGTACCGTTCTCTCTCAGATCCAGCCCAATCACACTGAGCGCGTTGTGGCATGTGCCTCCAGGACTCTGACTACTGCTGAATGCAAGTACTCAGCAGTCGAGAAGGAAGCCCTTGGATGTGTGTGGGCTGTAGAGAAATGGAGAACCTACTTGTAGGGCCAAAGATTTACACTGCGTACAGACCACCAAGCACTGACCACACTCATGATTACTAAAGGATCCAACCACGCTGGCATGCATATTGCGCACTGGGCAGCGCGACTGCTGTGTTTCACTTATGACATTGCCTGCTCGCCTGGTTCAATGAACAACACGGTTGACTGTCCTTCCTGTCTCCCTCTGCCTGCTGCCGCTGATAAGAATGAAACGGAGCCTGTTTGTGGCCATGCTGTCTGCTGTCTCTCCTGGTGAGTTTGCTGCTGCTGCTGCTGGTTCCTGTCCTGAGCTCCATGCGTTGCGTACACAGATTGCTGATGGTTGGCCTCCTTTGACTGCTGCTGAAGGTGCAGTTCTATGTCCATACTTCAAACTCCATCATGAACTGTCTGTGCAGGATGACTTCATTTTCTGAGGCTTACGACTCATCGCTCCTGTCACACTGCGTCACACCTGAGTTGGCCTGGCTCACGAAGGTCACCAAGGCATCGTGAGAACCAAACAGTGCCTCTGTGAAGTCTGCTGGTGGCCATGGATTTGTGAACACAAAGATTAAGAGCTGTTATCCGTGCTAGTCTTCAGACAAGACAGCTGCTCCCTCTGCTGCACCCCTACAACCAGTACACTTTCCATCAGAGCATTGGGAGAAGCTATGCATTAATGTGGTTGGTCTGTTCGAGACTGCTACTCCAGACTGCCGTTTTGCTCTCACACTGATTGACTACCGCAGTAAGTGGCCTGAGATAGCTTTCACACTCTTTGCTACCACAGCGAACATCATTGCTTTTCTTACTTCAGTATTCAGTAGATTAGGTAATCCACAAACCATTGAGTCAGACAATGGACCTCAATTCTTGTCTGCAGAATTCACTGCATTCTTGAAAGACTGTGGCATAAAGCACATACACACTGCAGTTTACCACCCTGCAGCAAATGGAGTGGTTCAACACTTTCACCGCGTCCTGAGAGCATCCATACAGTCTGCTTTTCTGCAACAGAAGTCCTGGAAAGGTACAGTTACAGAATCCCTCCAGGTCTACTGTGCCACTGCACATAGCACTACTGGACTCTCTCCATTTGAGTTGCTATGTGGCGGAAAAATGTGCACAAGCCTTCATGTCCTTTCCCCACTGCTGACAAGCAATGACACTGATGCGCTTCGTCAAAGAGTGTCCTCCTGACAGCCTAAAATGAAGTCATACACTGACTCCAGCAGTGGAGCACGCACTCCAGTTTTCAAAGAAGGGGACAGTGTGCACGTCCGGAAGCCTACTCACATTTCAAAGGCACATCTGCACTATTCCCAGCCGCTGGAGATCAGAAAGCAAGTTGGCCCGAGCACTTATCTGTTGGCTGGCGATAAGAAATGGCATGCATCACGTCTAGCCAAATGCCATGCGTCTGCTTCACCTGAGATGTCCACAAGCTTGCCACTGGATGTACTGAGTGATAACCTCCTCCCAGTTCCTGAGCCTGACCCTCCTGATGCCATGAGCACTCACACAACCCCTGCTCATGTCCAATGGCCTCTGAGCTGGCTTCAAGACTATGTGACTTAAGCACACTCTTATAGTCAGTTACAGTTATGATACTGAAGGGTGTTAAATGTCATGCTCTATTTTCTATTGCTATCTCCATTTCTCGCAATAACTGTTATGATATGTATTTCTATTTCCACCAATATGTTCTTTTGTTCACTGCATTCTTATTACTGTATCATTCTTACATAAAGTTGGAGTTGTGTTCTATGCATTCGCCAGTAGGTGGTGAGAACGTGTTGATGTACGGAATCAGTGATATGGGAGAAAAAGAATACAGAGAGAATGAATGAGACCGTTACCGCTGTGCTGCGTCTTTACTTAATTTACTTACAGTTTATATACATAGTTAGTTTTATTGTTACACCACACTGCAACATAACAGGTACTCACGTTTATCGTTTGCCAAAAATCAATTTTTGTTACTTGTTTTAATAAACCAAATGTCAATCAAAAAGTCTCACCCACAGACTCTCAACTAATCTGTTGACGCGGCGATATATTTTTTTTCATACCAGCTTTCCATAAGAGACACGCACTTGCTGAACTCGAAACGCCCCTGTCGAAACTGTTTGGTTTATGTTAATCCTAGGGTTTTTCTTACCACTTAGGATCATCTCGCCATTGAACACTTAGGAAGTTGGTCTCTCGAAAGAATTGTATGCTCATCAGCTGATGAATTTATACCACGGCATACCCCCTGATTGCATGTTGTAGCCGCTGGTTGCACGTTTAATTCCCCCCACCCCATTGCGCATTTTAGCCATCAGCACTGACCTCACCTTGGCACTCAACAGCCTACTTCCCCCCAAACCTCCCTACAGTTCACATTTCATAATCTGGCCCTCAAGAAAAATTAATTAGAGAACGTTATTTTATGGACTGATAATAGCGGAATCCTTCGTGTCTTGCGATATACTGCCTTTTCTCCAACACTGGCAGAAAATTCTATGCAACTCTGGGATGAGTTTACCTTGGCCACATTTCAGTACCTCAGGTGGAATGCCATGTTTTCTTTGTGCCTTCCCAGGGGAAAGTACTTCCTGCACTTCACTGACTTCCTTAATATTGAACTCTGCATCAAGTGTGGTCATGGTTGGCAGAAGCTCAATGGCATTCAGGGCTTTCATGTATGATGACAGTCTGTCCAGCATACAGCTCAAAGTAATCTTCCATCCAGTGTTCCATCTGCATTGTTCAGTCCTTTAATGAACTCTCCTGTTGATGACTTCAGTGGTGTTGATAGCCTGCTGGATCTTGGAGCAGAGTTGGAGCCACTGGTCATTGGCACACTTCCAGGCAGACTGCTGAATCTATGGAATCTTCTTGGTGGGAGAACACTTGAGCAATTCCAATGCTATTCTCTTCTCCTTGATCAAAGGTCCTCGGAATGGTCCAGAAACCAATCAGCAGACTTGACCGTATTCTTCCAAAAGGTGGACATCACAGTGTTGTAGATGGTATCCATCAGGTATCCCATTCTCTTGCTGATGTCAGTGTTTGGTGAGCCAACCAAAGCTTCTTCCAAGGCTAAGAGAAACTGAGCTACCATTGCATGGTCATGAGTCCTGTTAACATCAATGTGTGGCATTCCCTCCTTCCTGGAATGGTGCAGACATATCAGCTGAATTTTCACCATGCTGTGCACAAGGGAGTGATCAGTGTCACAGTCTGTGCTCTGGCAGTGCCGTGTCATCTTGATGTTACATATACTACTACATTTTGTCATGATGAGATAATGCATAAATAGAGGGTGTCTCCATGACATTTTTTGCTGAGGCTTAGTATCGAAGAAGTTGTTGGCGAAACAGAGGTCATGCTGACAGTATAGTTCAAGATAATGCTGGCCATTTTCTTAGTAGTCTTAATGGAAAATTTTGACTAACCAGAGCCAAGTCCAGGCTGCAGACTCAGCTTAACTAACCGTCTGCTAGCTGCTTAGAGTTGTCACCTGAGGTTCAAAATATTGAGACTGTGTCTGTTTTCCACAGTTTTAATTATAGAAGGTCACTCCACAACAACATGTGCTTTAATAACCTGATAAATATCAATTTAGAACCATTGTCACAAAGTACCTGTGAGGTCAGGCTGAAGTTGGGGCTCTTGAATGTGAGGTCTTTGACTCCAAAGGCACTGCTTATAAACGATATCATAACCGACTCAAGTCTTAGTATGCTCTGCTTGACGGAATCTTAGCTTAAACAAGATGATTATGTGGCGCTAAATGAGTCTGCTCCTCCTGGGTACACCTACAAACACAGGCCTCACCCTAATCGGCGAGGTGGTGGTGTTGCTGCTATGTTTAAGTCTAGTCTCTCTGTTTCTGAGAAGGTGTGTTACAAATTTAGCACATTTGAAATCCTGGTCCTTAATGTCGCCTCATGTGCTCGTAACTCCCCACCGTCGCTTACCCTTGTTATCATTTATAGACCACCTGGACCGTATAGCAGTTTTATCCAAGAGTTTTCTGACTTCCTGTCTGATTTAGTTGTTACTACTGACAAAGCGGTAATTGTTGAGGATTTTAATATCCACATGAAAAATGACTCTAATTCTTACAGTATGGCCTTTGACTCTCTGCTTGAATCTGTTGATGTTGTCCAGAATGTAATAGGCCCTACTCACTCAGGTAACCACACTTTAGACTTGATACTCAGCCACGGTATCCCTGTGGAGTATGTATCTATCTTCCCTCTAAATCCTGCAGTCTCAGATCACACTCTGTTAACATTTGAAGTACTACTGAGATCTGCTGCTCTGCCTGTTTCCAAAGTGAGCGTTGGTCACCATATTACTTCTTCAACTGTAGCTGATATCGTTAACAGACTTCCCCAGACGTTCTCCCAGATTGTTAAGCCTTCAAATGAATTTGAGCTTGAACAAGTATCGATTAACATTGATTACTCACTTCACAGCAGTCTTAACTTTATTGCTCCTCTTAAGAAGAAAATGCTTAGGGATAAGAAATACACTCCTTGGTATACTGACTATACCCGTGAACTTAAAAACGCCTCAAGAAAATTGGAGTGTAAATGGTGCTCATCAAACTTGGAGGTTTTCAAAATAGCATGGAAAGAGAGTATTTTAAAGTACAAACAAGCCCTG
>JAACJT020000075.1:21163916-21186653 GCA_009936485.2 Gymnarchus niloticus | reverse complement strand
CCTCCCAAGGTTTCTTCCTCCTGAGGGCATTTTTCCTTGCCACTGTCGCCTTTGGCTTACTCTCTGGGGACTGTGGGTCCGGGATTTGTGGGCTTTGTGACAGTGCTTCTTGTTAAAAGCGCTATATAAATAAAATTGAATTGAATTTTCATTAATTTTTCCTGTTCTAAACTGCCTGAACAGAAAAGGCTGTAATAATAGTTGCTACCAACTTTGGCATTGAAGTTGCCAAGAATGAATAGTGGCTTTCGTAAGGGAATTTCACTAATGGCTGCACTCAGGTAATTGTTGAATTTGTCCTCAGTTTCCTGGGCAGAGGTTAAAATAGGCACATAGGCACTGATGATGATTACCAAGCCCAGTGATGTTTGAAGCTGGACATTAAGCAGGCTTTCAGTTCTCTCAGTTGGTGGTCTGATGGAGCCAGCTAAGTTGTTTCTTATGGCAAAGCCTACACCATACTCCCTAGTTTCCTCTGGTGGTTTTCTATGCCAGAAAAAGCAGAATTTTTTTCTTTCTAAAGCTTCCAATAGAAGTGAGCCTCACCACTTGAGAGGTGCCTAGACATCCATCTGCAGTTTGCCGAGTTCATTGTTGACAGTTGCAGTCTTACTGGTCTTCTGTAAGTCCTGTTGTCATGGGCCTTACATTCCAATATCCTATCTTCAGTTTCTTTATTATACCTTGTGCAAGAGTTATTAATCCACCTGTCAAGGTATTCCTAAGCCCCATAGACCTAATGGAGCAAATGGACCATGGTGAGGCAGTAACTATGTGACTGAGGTTTGTCCATTTTGAGGTGGGTGATAGCTGCCTAATAAGATCATAGAACTTCTCCCATCACCAAAATCAGATTATGAATTTATTTTTTTCCAGTAACTAATCCAATGTTTTTGGGCAACATATCAGATAGGCACATCCCTAATTTAGATGTGAAAATATATTGTGAAAGTTAGAAGCAATGCATGGAAAGAGTGGATGCGATCCCCTATGTTTGTTTTGTGTTGCCATTAGAGAAGTTCAGTGATGTAATTAGTGTGTCATCCCATTGAATTTGGCCCCAAAGGCAGTGGAAATTTGGGCTGGTTTGCAGTAGCCTCTGTTCTCGCACCGGCCAGGCAATAGCACCGGCACTATGTCATTGGAAAAGGGGCTTTTGAGACCAGGCCTGTGAGAAGAGGCTAGACAAACTATAATGAGAAAAATGGCATTCTTTACAAGGAGTTTGGGAGATCTTCCCAAAATGACTACAAACGATGTCCATCGGATCTTATGTTGCTGTTCTTCAAGCAAGATGGAAAAGGGATTCAAACTCTATTTGTCGAGCTATATCGACAATTACGATGAAAAGTTTTCATTCATTCATTCTGTACAGTAAAGGTAGCTTACCTTACAGAGCAGAGCTAACTAGCAAGCTACAGTTAGCTGTTTGAGAAAGGTAATGCTTTGTAAATGCAGTTTAGTAATGATATTATATGTCTTTCTCAGTGTCTAACAAGGATCAGGAAACAGGAGAAATGACCATGAGGGCAAGCTGTTGTAGTTTGATGAAGAAAAACGAAAAGCCGCACAGTCTGAGTATAGGCTCAAACCAGAGTTTTGCATAGTGCTACACATTTTTATTTGAATTCTCATTCCTACATTTCTGGCTTTTATTAAAACCTCAAGCTACTTTAGAATGAGGTAAATGAGAGACTTTGAAAGCCAAATTGTAGTATTATGTTAAGGAGAGATTATACTCTTAAGGTGAGCAGTAAAGCACTAGCACATAATTTTAAACATCGTGTGCTGATGAGTGCTGTGACTACTGCCTGTGAATGTCCTGTATAGCAATGATTATATTTTATAGTTTTTGACCTTGTGTGGTTTAAAGTTGGCAGGACTGAGCTCAGTTTATATATGGAAACTGCCCTTTTTCTAAATGTTTGAGTAGTTCAGATCAGTAACATTCTTAGCCAGCATATCCTTTACTGAGGAAAAAAAGCTTTTAAAGAACGTCTTTAACAGCTTCATCATGTCAGAATATTCCTCATTTTTTCCCTTTATGTTTTACAGATTGTGTTAAAAGACATTCCTCGTGTACCAACAACATTCAGCTTTCCCCACAGCCCACTAATACAACCCATACTTCATGGATATCCTTTTAATAAAATAACTGTTAGAGGATATTATTTTCTGCCCAGTAACTCTTCACAATTCAAATATACTTAAAATTGAATATAAATTACAACCATTTTTTCATTAAAATATTTCTGAATCACTGTTGCAATTATCTTGTCTGTTTATTATTGAAACCTTGCATTGAAAATAGCACATCATTCTTGAAATAACTGTTCATCTAGTGTTTACTATCAAGTGAAAAAGCACATGGAAAAAACATGAAACAGTGCTGTTACCCTTAAAATTACGTATCTGTAACTGATTTAACTCACTCATTTAACTCATTTAAAAAAAATTACCTGGGGTCTGTATGCTGAAGCTGCTTTGTTGGTTAGTCAGTTAACCTACCACGAGATCAAGAGAGATATTTCAAAAAGTAGACAAAAAAAGAAAGTCTGCTTTCTCTCATCACTTAAAAAATTTCACTGTCTCTTCTGAATTCTCTGAATGAACGTGTCCTCTTGTGAATACGCAACAAAGTCACACCACTCCAAACCTGATACCAACAGATGACCCTGGATCTGCCTGTAGTATGCATGTGTACATTTCAAAGATGGTGTGCCCTCCTGTAGCCTGATACAAGGGCGGCTGTGCTTCCGGTTCATGGATGAGCCCATCCATGGGGCATCTGGATGAATAAGGAAGCCACAGAGATAGTGGTTAACTTCTTGTTGATTGCAGTATTCTTCCATTTTCTCCTCAGCGCTTCCTCTTTTGGAAACAGGATGATATTAAACATCGCAGAAGTCTCATACAAAGGTACACAACAGTGTTCTGCTGTAAAACCAGCCCGCTTTTGAAATTTGACTACTTTAGTCTTCTTCGAAATCATAATTATGTTACGTGTGGACAGGATCGCTTGCATCACTTCCAAACGCTATTTGCGCTGAGGCGAAAGTTCTAGACATGGCCTATTTTTTAATTTATTTATTTTTTACCGGAAACACGTAAGCACTGTCGTGTGCATAGAGCGAATTAGATTGAAGTATTACACCCTTTCACAATTGACCTTTATGGTGAAGGAGAATTTAATAAGCTATAGGATTTTTTTTCTGAATATGCTTTTGCAGGTGAAAACATCAGAGTTAAGTGAATTCAAAAGTTTCGTGTCCCTCTACCCCAAAAAAGAAAAAAAGAATAGTTCTATATTTCTGTTTTTTTTCTGTTTCTTTTAACAGAGCTGTCCACACAAATTGCAGTGAACAGCAGTTCTCGTGTTTAACTACACTTCCCATACTTCTTCCTTGGTCGCACAGTTTAGTGGGATGTCATACTTGTCACGTGACGTTTTTGAACCGGGTGGAAAAAAACTATCGCGTCTTATGTTTTTTCCCCCTAAATGTTCCGTGATATAATGGCATTCTGATAGAGAAAATCTGAATACCCTTAAGAATACGGATAAGTGCCTTCAAATGTTTAGAGGAGAATCCAACACAGAAAATGTATCTTTAACTAGAGGAGCTTTACAGACTTTTCCTGCGAAAGCATAGACGTAGCTGGACCAGCCAAATGTTATAGTTGCATTTATGTAACTCTGACTTTACACAATACGTGTGGGCTTCTTGGGTGCTGTCTTTGTTTAGGTGTGAGGGTTAAACTGTTGTTGTGAAGATGGGATCCATTCTTAGCCGAAGAATTGCTGGGGTTGAGGATATTGATATCCAAGCAAATTCAGCGTACAGATACCCTCCTAAATCTGGTGAGTATTTATTATGACTTGTTACTCAGTTCTGATGAATGGAGATACAATCGACAAATTGAAACAGATTCCACTGAGGTTTTAGGCCGCTCCTTTAGGGATTTTCTTGGATGAGTCCTTGATGAAAAAGGCCTTCCAGTAAGGGTCCGTTCCAGAAACCGGACTTGATTACCAAATTCTATAGTCAAACCTGAATTCTGACCAGAGAGATTCGGGGCATCGATCGCGACGAATCCTCAAGTTGGGCTGTTTATATGACTCTTTAAAGCCGCTTTAAGAAATGGGTCCCAGGGAGGTATACCATACCGCGGGCATAACAAATCCTATAGTTAGCCTGAATTCTGAATGTAGATTCTGTGAATGGACGAATACTGAAGTCGTGCTTTCATTTTTCTCCGATCAGAATTCAGATTTAACTAGAGGATTTGTTTGGCTCAAGTAGTGGAATTCCTCTGTTCTGCATCAGAGGCAAACAAAATCATGCTGATACAAGAGTCTCATAATTATATTCAGAATATAAATACTACTCACTTTAAATACCCATTTTTGTATGCGGTAGCCTAGACCTGTCGCGATGAGTAATATTTACTTTCAGAAACAAAATAATGTGATTATCATGCGGCTCATTTTAAATACAAAACATTGCACAATACAACTTGATATGAAATAACGTTAGAAATGCAATCCTTGACAGATCTGATTGTTTGTAGGGTACATTACTCAAACAATGGCCTTGAATTCCATTTTTTAAGTACACTATTTCCAAGTTTAAAAAAATTTTGGGATATTGAAAATGAACCTTTTTCTCAGTTTTGTAACTTCTTCTTTATTGTAAATGGGTCTGTTTCAGATATAGGTAAGGGTTGTAAAACTAGATAACATAATCATCTCTTTGAGTAACTTACCTATCACATACTGATAGGTGTACTACTGTTTTTCAGGACCCATTCAGAGTCTCAGGGGTCCGTATTATCCTTTTGAGATTGATATTAACGTTGTGTAACAACTTGAATTTGCTTTAAATGAAAGAAACACTCTTTCTCAAATACAGTTTTGATGTGATTGCACAGCTGTGTATATATGGATCTGTACTAATGTATCCTGACTGTTTTAGCCCAGAGTTGTTAAGCTATGTGTGTTAATTGTTAATGAATAAATGAGGAATGAATAAAGTCTGAGGTGATGTTTTTTCTACATCTATAAGGTTTTTAGAAGAGTAGTTAAAATGTCTAAATATGGCGTCAGGTTAATATTTCTTCTTGGCATTGGTTGCCTGTTTAAATTAGTAGTATTCTTTTCCATTGATGGATCTTCAAGCGTTTTATCTGGTTTGTGGTGATGAAGTTTAAAGTGTTGGCGTTGTCCCTCAAAACACTGATGTAGCATATCACATTCAGATGTTTTGCTTTTTGAGTCACTTTACAAGTAAAAGTATCTCCACACTGCTGACATGATGCAAGCATCTGTCGCTCATGTGTAAGAGTGGTTGTTGTTGGGGATTATTATACTTTGAAAATGAGTAACAGTTTCTGATTCTGTATAGCAGGTTTGATTCTAATCAGAGTTTTAAAATATTGTTGATAAATTGATATTAGGCCTAATTGCTTGGAATATATTGAAAACTGTTTGTATTATTCAACTATGAATAAAGAATCCTGAAAAAGATAGAATTTGAAACAAAATGAAAAGCCAAAACAAAAATGAAAATATGTTGTTAAATTCCAGAGGTCAACAATGAAAATAGAACTGCCTTCGGATGCTATGAAATCACAAATTACAATGATAAGAGCAAATTTATAAATACAATGTGTCTTCAATGCTATGCTTTGTAAAATGGTCATTCTTAAAATGAATTTGACCTAAATATGCGTATCAAGAAATTACATCATAGGAATATTAAGGAATCATTCAAAAATATTGTTGCAGTCTGGTGCGGGAGCGGACTGCACTACATCTGGGTTGCACTTCTGGCATGAAAACAAACGATGTCTCAGCAAAGTGCTTCACTCACAGTACTTACTGTGTATCTTAATCCGAAAATCACTGACACAAATGGGTGGCACAGTCATAGTGCCATCTATTGATTAGTTAAGTTATCTCTGGGCGTGTAAAATTTACTTCATAATACAAGCCAAAAAAAAATCCAAAGCACAAAAAAAATAAATTAATTCAGCTTATATTCTATCAAAAAGGCAAAAAAATCACCCCTGCAACATGCATCACACTTTCTCAGAAGAGAATTTCTATGCAATTCCAAGAAATCTCCATTAATAATCAGAATGTGCATTTCAAATTGTGATGCAATGCCAGTTAAAATGGTCACTGGTTGCTGTTATAACATGACACTTGTCACTGCCTCTCGTTACGACTAGAGTGGCCTGAGTGTCATATTAGTTTAGCCCTATAACTTTATTTTTTCCAGAGAACCAATCCTGTGATTTTGGTGAGTCTCACCAAAGATGACAATACTGAATAACGGATTAGCGCATCCCTAGTTATGACGCAAGTTTTCATTTGTACATAGTACTCTTCCTCATGATTCTGGTGCTAGAAAGCTTTTACTGGATATGTGGCTCATTCTGCATCTAGAATATAAATGGTGGGTGCATTCTAAAGATTTCAGTTTTCTTATCACAGACTGTATTATGTCATGGCAAGGTTGGATTCAGATAACATGTCTTTGTAAAGCAAGTTATTGCAGAGCACTCCATACTGAGCCTCAGCAGTACCCTTTTGGAGCAGTGTGTTTATATTTGGATGTGATGTAGTTCCTTGGTTGTTTCACATTCTGGGTAGTTCTCTTTATGACTCTTTCTAGTAACCCCTGTCTTTTTTTTTTTTTTTTTCTTTTTTTCCTTCAAGGAAATTATTTTGCCAGTCATTTTTTCATGGGCGGGGAGAAGTTTGACACTCCACATCCTGAAGGATATCTGTTTGGGGAAAACATGGATCTGAACTTCCTTGGCAACAGACCTGTGCAGGTAAAGGGAGGTAAAGTTGAAATAGAAAATGCGGTTTTGTTTTCTGAAGCCTAAAGCCTAGTTCATACTTCACTATTCTGTGCTTTGTTACTGTCCATGCCCGGTGTGAGTAATACAAATTTCATCATCAGGTGTGTCACCACGCACTGTGCACATGTAGCTCAGATTTTGTGTTTAGCGGACATTTTGCATGTCAGTGAACCACAACTATGCCTGTGCAAGGAATATATTAGTGTATTGCTGAGAATTTGTAGTAGATGGCAGCACCAATTTAAAAGAACAGATGTTGATGGAGTAGAAGAGTATTTGTCATGAGCAGCTATATGCGGAAGTGTGGAAGTACCGGCACATTTACATCCCAGAAAGACAGAACTTAAGCAAAAGCAGATCACTCTCGATCGCTATTGTGTGGGTGTCGTGTGCTTCTGCTTTTCTTAAGCCTCAATTTAGCCTATTAAAAAACTTCATTCAAACTATGAGGACATCGTGTCCTCTGCTGGTCTGGTGGAATATCACTGCAGCTGACTGAATGTATGTGTACACTGACAAACGTAGTATACAGGCACAAAGGTCTGCTCGGTTGAGTGTGTGGACTGTAACACATCACTGAAAATTGAAGTATGAACTATAGAATTTATATAGCGCCTTTAACAAGAAGCACTGTCACAAAGCACTTTATATAGTCCTGGGCCCTGGGTCCCCCGAGAGTAAGCCAAAGGCAACAGTGGCAAAGAAAAACTTTCTTAGAGGAAGACACCTTGGGAGGAACCAGACTCAACCGGGAAGCCCATCCTCCTCTGAACAGCACCGGGCAGGACAAATTCATTAGTACAAATAAGACCAACTCTATTGTAGAACAGTCAGGAGGACAACAGGGTATTGGAGGATGCAGTTAGGTGATCAGGACTGAAGAGCATGTTTGATGGCTCAGAAGGCAGCAAGCCAGTTAGTGTGGACAGATGAGGTGGAGAGAGGGCACGATAGGCCAGCAGACAATACGGGGATCTCTTGAATCCAAACCTCAGAAAAGAGCACCCCAAAGAGGGGGGCGGGGGGAAAAAAAAATGTGCATGAGCAGAGCAGCAGTTTAAGGTAGCAGAATAATTGCAATAAAACAGCAAGAGCCCCAGCATAACTATATATGGCAGCATAACTATGGAGGAGAGTCCAGTGGGGACACAGGCATGAGGAATCTCTGAATGCCAGCACTCCAACAACACACAGAACATGCAAAGCAGGAGTGACAGCACTGACAGAACAGTTCATCCAAAGTCAATGGCACTGATCCCCACCGAACTCTACATCTCAGCCTGTAGCCTAGTTCAAGAGTGAGTACCAGAGGCACCATGGGGGGGTGGTTAGGACGATTCTAAGGGCCCAGCAGCTGATTACTTTTATTAATTTTTAAATGCCTATTCCAAAATCTAGGGATCTTTAGGCTACTTATTTCCACAGGAGTGAGTCACCAAAGCAGCGCTGCAAGCTTGCAAGTGACAGGCAGAGAGGCAGTTAACTATTATCAACCCCCCCCCCCCCCAAACTTAAAATCGCTTTCCACTCAACTGTCATTCTGTCACGGACACTGTAGCAACTATTAGGGGTTTTTTCTCAGAGTTAAAACATTTGTCATGTCTTTAATGAAAATGAAATTGGGATTTCACAAAAGAAAGGAGAGAAAGGAGAAAACTGAGAGGGAGAAGAAGGGTTGACAGTCGGTCACACAGTTTTTTCCGAAAAAAGGCATGTATTTGTTCACGAAATATAGTTTGGTATCCAATTCACTTGTAGATAACTAGCCAACATTAATATTGTGTCATTTCATAGAAAACTTTGGTAGGGTAAATTTATAGCAACCGAATATGAGATTACATATATGATCCAAATATAATTAAGAGCTCAGTGAATGTATGTATTATATATTTAAAGCTAGCTAACTAGCACATTTACTAATACAGTTAGTCACGTTCTCAGTAAATACTGACACCCAGTGGTGAAAAGTAATATTTTTTTTCTGTGACATTTTACAGAGTTGTTTAGAGCCAACAGGGCATTGTGTTTTTCGTTTGGGGGTGGGGCCCAATAGGCTTTCTTATATTAATTAATAATATAATAAATAATACTAATAATGTTCTTTCATAGGGCCTACATTTTTTAGTGGCGTCCCTGGCGAGTAAATACTTAAGGTCTCTGTAAGCTAGACTAAACAGGTGCGTTTTAAGCCTAGACTTAAAGATAGTTTGCCAGAGTACCGCACTGCTGCTGGAAGACCGTTCCACAGCTGAACTAAGCTTAAGAAAGTTTAAAGAATGGTGCAATAACTTCAACAGTACTTTCCAGTGCTGCTTTAATATGTATCCTTTGATGGTTTGGCAGTGAACTAATACTAAAAAGCCAAATACTTTTAAATTTGCCATTTGTACAGTATGTGCACTGGAACATAGGAGTGCTTTGGTTTTCACATCCCAGGTCTTGCTCTCTTATGAAGCAATCAGACACATGTACACGTGAGTGGAAATTTTGGGGGCTGAGAGCACAGGGTCCTTTATCCAGTGCCCCTGAATCAGTTGTGGTTAAGGGCATTAATCAAGTGATTGTTCTGACAACCAAGGGATTTGAACCCGCAACCTGTACACTGGTACAGATTCCTAACCAGCAAAGCTACACATCATACCTAGCAACCATTATGGTGTATTGACTCTTTTAGTGCTAATTACGTTTGTAAGTTAGGCTCCATTTAACTGCTGATCTTGTGTCATCATAGCACTGTAATGTGTTTGGATAACGTGCTCTGGAGCTGACCACATCTACAACTGCTATTCACTATAAAAGCTCTTAACAGCTGTGCACTTGTCAGGAAATCCTCACAGGTAGTTTGCTTATAGCTGATTTCACAGGAAGGTACATCTATCAGTAAAAATGAAAAAGTTTGCTGGCCTGGTCTTACAAATGATATTGAAAAATTGTCATTCACCACCTTTTATGTTTCCTATGTTTTAATGCAGTTAAAACAATGTGAAAAGAGCTCTTCTTAAGACTTAAGAGCATGTTAACTGGTATCTTTTCTTGGTGCTCAGTTTCCTTATGTGACGCCTGCTCCACACGAAGCAGTGAAGACCTTGAGAAGCCTGGTGAACATCAGGAAGGACTCTTTGCGCCTCGTGAGGTGATACTATGGTTCTTTAGCTAGAACCCTTTTATCACAATGTCCAGTATCTCTGTTGCAGTCCTCTGTGTTGTGGAGTTGCTTATTCCCTTAGCATAAGTAGAGTAATTTAATCCTGTAATATTTGTATAGAGAGAATTGCATAATGTTTCTGTTTGAAACTTCTAATCTTTATAAACATGGATGAGTTATGAAGATTGTTGTTGGTTATTGGCAGGTACAAGGATGATTCAGACAGTCCTGTGGAGGATGGGGGGAAGCCCCGGGTGGTTTACAGTGTGGAGTTCACCTTTGATGCGGATGCTCGGGTTGCCATCACTCTGTACTGCCAGGCCTTTGAGGAGTTCACTAATGGCATGGCCATGTAAGGCAGTAAACCGGGGACAGGGAGGAACAGCTCACGTGTTCAACTTACAGTTAAACTATGAAAGGTCGCATTTAGCATTCTGTGTGTAGCTGTACATTGTCAGTGGGCAGTTTTTGCCAACTGTGCAGAACAACTCCAGCGATATTGGGTGTCAAACACAAGTATTTAGTTGCCTTCTGTAGAAAGCTGTCCTCACCATTACTCTGCAGCCTTCATAAGTTCATGTCATCCTTGAGAACAGTAGCATATCTGTCATAGACAGACAGACATGCTTATGTACTTACATCATTGATCTCAGGGGGAAATTTGTTCAGTTCTTTTGCTGTTAAACTGATCTCAGATGGCTTCTTTCGTTGAAGCTACACCCCCAAGAATCCAGTGATGATTTCAGAAACAGTGCACTACAAACGAGGAGTAAGCCAGCAGTTCTCCCTCCCATCCTTTAAGATCGATTTTTCCGAGTGGAAAGAGGAAGAGGTGAGTGCTTCTTGAAGGAGGGGCAGTCCTATCACTATGCTTCCCTGCCAAACCAAAACCTCATTGGTTATGTGACTGGGTTGTGTTGTAAGTTTCTTGACTGCCTTTCCTTTACAAAATTCTCTCAATTGCTGAAAACCTTCGGCAACTGAAGAATGACTTATTTCTTCAGTATTGTGTAGTATCCATAAGCACACCATACTCAAGTCATGATGCTTTTCTTTGTAAAAGGAGCATTGTCACTGGGGAGTGTACAGTACAGCAGTCCTGATGTTTCTGTTCCAATTGTTTTTTGGAATGTGTCGCAGGCCCTCAGTTGGAAGAATGGGTGTATATTTACAAAAAAATACAGTTGACCAGACTAAACATTTCATATTTTTTCTTTTTACTGGTTGTGATGGATTACAAGTCAAAGGGAATTTTGAAATCACTGCTTTCTGTTTTTATTTGCATTTTCTATACCGTCCCAATGTTTTCTAAACCAGGGTTGCAGACACAAGCACTCCATTACAGTCTCTAGATAAATGCTTTTTAAATTATAAACCAGAATTAGTTCTTTGGAGCTGAGAAGATCTCATTTTCTCATAGATCCCATCTCTACAGTATTTTATTTTGCACATATTTTGGTCTTGTGTGTGTCATCAGAAATGATCTTCATTTTATTTTTTCCTTCTCATCCTTTCCAGCTCAGCTTTGATTTGGACAGAGGAGTGTTTCCAATGGTGATTCAGGCTGTGGTTGATGAAGGTGATGGTAGGTGTCTTTTAAAGCACTTGTACATGTAGCTGCTGTCTGAAAGACCCTCTCCACTGTGTTTTCACAGGATCAGGTCTCTGTCATGCCATCCACAAGTGACCTCATTCACCAGCCCATTATCCTGTTATAAATACTTATGTTTGTTTTTTTTCCCTCTAGAAGTCTCAGGACATGCACATGTGCTGTTGGCTGCTTTTGAAAGAGTAAGTATGATTTTTGAAGTACTCCCTGGGATTAAGGATAATTTTACTGTATGAAATTTTACATTAAATCCTGATGTACACAGTACTAGATTACTTTCACAGGATACTACAGCAGAATGATAATGGTTCTGTCTGAAAAATTAGTATTTGCTTTTTTTATGCAGGTATGAACACTATCTTTGATTGACTTTGTTGTTTGGAATCATAATAAATGTTGAAAAAACAAAAACTGCAGTTGTACTCCCAGTCAAGAGTCTGGGTGCTGTCCTGTTTCATTTCTTGTAGTGTTACAGAATCAGTCACTGCTTTCCTTTACTCACCACCTGGATGCTGTTGGCACTGAACATTTTAGTTCAGAAAGACATGTAATAATTTTTCTTTTAACTCATTTAACAAAGTGACTGGGGTAGACATTACATTGGGCCAATGCTATCAGTCAATGTAAATGTTTCTTAATTTCAGGCACCAGTATAACTATGGTTTTTTTGTTTTTTTTTTCTTGTCAGCATGTGGACGGCAGTTTCTCTGTGAAGCCACTGAAGCAGAAGCAGATTGTGAGTACCTGTCCATGTGTGCACAACTGTGTATTTCATTTCATCTGTAAGATTTCTTTTGATGAACAATTTTTTCATTATTACATAAACAGCAGATTTGTTAGATATCCCTGGAATAGTATCTGTATTTAACTGGGTAGGTTTTCTATTAACTGTGTAATTGGTGTGAATCCAATTTTCATTTTTCAACCCAAGTTAAACATCAATTCAGTTTTGTCTGGGATTCTGCCCTGCAGATAGGCACAGAATTGTGTAGAAGGATTGAACTGAGGAAGGATCCTGTTCCCCAACAAAATATCAGCTTACAGTGTCTAAAAACAGAAAATGTGTAAAATAGCAGTCACATGAATGAGACAGTCACCATGCAAGGAAAGCTTGCCATCAGGAAACAAAATAATGTTATATTGTAAGTAAGTTCCTAATGTCCCTTTGAAGTAGTATCAAATCCTAGAGTGCTCAGACACTAATATCTAGTTGGTTAAACTCAAACTATTGTCAAATAGTGTACTTTTCATTGATTCATTTCAAAATATATTGTACACAAATATTTTTGTTTTGGTGAATCATTAATGAAGAGCACATGGTTCAATTTTTTGGCTTCTTCTGCAAAGCCTACATCTTTTGACAGTATTGCCATGACACTAAATGGCAAATTTATGACCAAAAGTGAAATTGAAGAACTGGTTTTGTGTCATCCATATGTTAGTTCTTAGAAACCTCAAATTTAGTGAAATGACTGATTGTCTTTGCAAGCTCTGTTTGTGAAATCCAAGAACAAATACACATTTTTATCTTAACAGTTTCTGTTGATATAGCCATCTGCAGATCCAACTTGATTAATGAGTGAACTTGCTTGGAGTTTCCTAGCCTCTATGACAAATGGTGAACATATTGGCCTCTCAGTAGGATTCTGCTACTTTGCGCTTGTGGTGTTGCTGTCCAGGTAGACCGTGTGAGCTACCTGTTACAGGAGATCTATGGGATTGAGAACAAGAACAACCAAGAGACAAAGGTAAGGCTGCTAAGCCCCTATTGTGATATGGTTGGTCATCCAGAATTTAAAAATAGAAAAGCAGTTTAACAGCTATATCTCCTGGACGCTCTATAAGGCTGTAGTAATATGTTTTTCTACTCTCCGTTTCTTTTTGCTGTGGAGCTGATTCAGACTACCAACCCACTAATTGTACTACACTTATGTGGGAGGCATGTGGCTTTCCTGAATTTAGTGTTATGTACAGTAGTTACTTAATCACACCCTCCATTTTGTTCCACAGCCACCAGATGATGAGAACAGTGACAACAGTAATGAATGCGTGGTGTGCCTGTCCGACCTGCGTGACACGCTCATCCTGCCATGCAGACACCTGTGTCTCTGCAACTCCTGCGCAGACACTCTGCGCTATCAGGCCAACAACTGCCCCATTTGCAGACTACGTGAGTTTCTTGAAACCCAAACACAGAGGTGTCTCTTTAAGCAAAGATGTAACCGTGTGGAAATGTAACACTTGTATATCTCCCAGCATACTTGTACCTTTGATAATATTCTCCCTGCATACTTGTGCAGATTCCCCTTAACTCTTTCTACTTAGAAATGTCAGGATACTTTTTGTGTTCTGTATTCAGTCTAAGAAGTTTAAAATAACTTTGATCATCATTTGCCAAATAATTTTAGGGATCTTTGGGCAGAACCTTTTTGAGGTTGCATGATTTTCAGTAGCCGTTCCACTGTATGCGTGCAAAATGGGGACCTAAATTGCAGCTAAATATGGACTTTTTTCGAGCCAGCTTTACTAAAGTCAACTCCAGTATCTTGCTAAATGATATAGGCTACTGATGAGCCAGAACATTATGACCATGCCATAGTAGAACAGTTGGATCTTTCCAAGAGCCAGGTGGGGCACCTATAATGATATAGATGACAAAGGGGATATAATGGTACAAATGTATGTTGATCAGAAGCAGCTGAATGCTCCAGGCTACTTATCCATCCTGACAAACCAGGTACATCCCTTCATGATGACTGCTGTTTTCACAAATATGTTGTGCTACATTGATGTGGTGTGACTCCTGTTCAAAGCCCACTTTCCTCTGTCTCTTTTCCTGTTCAGCCTTCCGTGCCCTGCTCCAGATCCGTGCTGTGAGGAAGAAGCCTGGGACGCTATCCCCTGTTTCCTTTAGCCCTGTCTTAGCACAGACTATGGACCATGATGAGCATTCGGTATGACTCTGCAGGGGAGCAGGAACATGGGCTTCTTTATGTTCCAGATGAGTTTTCAGTTTGTCCTGTGAGTCTGACTGGGTGATTGTCTAAATATTCCCAAAAGCAATATGTTAAGTGCTCTGGAGCTGCTGTTCTGTGAAAAGCACTATATTAATGTGCGTTTAAATTAATAAGAATTATCCCCCTTCCTCAATAACCAAACAAATGACAAAAGTTTGTCACTGTATTGACCTCACTCCGAACATCTCACATAATGCCATTATGGCCTGAAATTGAATGCTTAAATGCACTCAAAAGTGGGAAGTCAGAAAGGAAGAGTACTTCTTCACATTACAGTGTGGGCCTCTGTACTGTGTTATGGAGATTGTGGAAAATGGAGATCTGTGGAAAATGCATAGACCTTGCCTTTCCCCTAACCCTAGCCCTGCAGTGAGGGACTGGTGTGTGTTAGTGCACCTGTTACCATACAGAAGCTCCAATGAAATGTTGTGCATGATGAAGTTTGAAAAGTACTCCAGCAGATATGAAAGCGTGCACATTCCAAGTAAGACCCATTTCTTTCGCCGCAGAGCTCCGACAACATTCCGCCTGGCTTTGAACCTATCTCCCTCCTGGAGGCACTCAACGGCCTGCGCTCCATGTCCCCCAGCATGCCCTCAGCCCCACTTTATGATGACATCACTTTTGCTGGTGGCCTTGTGGACCCCCTGGCCCTGTCTGGCCGGCAGCTCGGCTCGGCGGAACGCTCTGGGGACTCGGGCCGGGCTCAGAAGGCTAAGGTCAGCAAATCACCTGACAGGTGAGAGAATAGCATTTAAGGATCTTCCATGATTAATTATGAATGGTGGTTATGCCATTCTCTCTTTGTCCCAGCTACACAATGCACAGAATGATTAGAAATTCTTTTCATTCATTTATTTGTATGTTTTAATGAAATGAACTTCAGAGGCAGGTGTAATATGACGTTACATACAGGGCACGCAAGCAGTGAAATGCTGGGAGTCCGTAGGGGCAGAATTACACTGCAGGATGGCTGACAGCCCTCTGGTGTTCTGCTGCACATCTGTGCTCACCTGTGAGCTCTTTCTGTCTGGTGTTACACAGGACTTATATGCCAGTTTGTACCTGACATTGAAATATGATGAGAGGAAACGCTATCACCAGAAAAAACCTTTTTGCTGGAAGGAGAACTGCTTAAGAAATCAGTGTTTTACAGCTACTAAATCATGAATATCAGCTGCTAGTTTCCAGGTCAGACTATAGCCAAAAATTTCAGTTAACAATGCCTCGTCTTAACATACTAATACTTTCCAACAAAATTGAAGTATTTGTACATGATTCCCATTAAAAGGCTCACAATACAATGTCACTGTAGTGTCTCTGAAATAAGGATCATTTCTTGTTTTATTCTAAAGAATCTTGAATCTTGTCTTGATGTAACTATGAATTAAATGTTCCAACCCAAAATTAGCATGTGATTGTTCTAAGTCTTAATCTCATAAGTCACTGGATACAATTTATCGGAGCCAAGAAACAGCAGCCTCTAGCTGTAGCTTGTCCAGAAGCAATTACCCCCTGGCCAATAGGGGAACTCTGTTGCTGTGGGGGCTTCCCATGCTGGGAAGAGCTTATTCCAGACAAGGGACTTAATTTGAAAGTTCAAAGAAATGTAAGCAAAGCGGTGTGTCAAACAAGCAGTGAGTATAGGGGTGGTGTGTCAGCAGCAGGAGTGGGAGTATGGTTGCTTAAAGCAGTCATGGTGGGACCTGTATTTACAAGGCATGAGGAGGAGACCCTTGGAAACAGTAGCATTAGGCCTTCTGTTTGAGAATGTATAAAACGAGTACATTTTTTGTTCTTAGCTCACTTCCTGTTCGCATTCCAACCTAGAAATATGTTAAACGATGGGAGCACCCTTAGTTATTATTTCTAACAAATATAATACATGAAACTGACTGTAAGCTATTTACAGTAAAGTGTGATGGATACTTTAGCCTGTTTTTTTGTAGGTCACCATCATCTCCCATTCAGGAAGAGGATGAGGAAAAGCTATCAGAGGTATCTGACACCCAGCCACATGCCCTACACTCCAGCAGTCCCGCCTCCACAGAAGTAAGCCCCTGGCACCCTCCCCTTCCAAAACAAGACTTTATAACTTATTCATGCCTTTGTTTCATGCAGGGTTGACTATTGTAATGCTCTCCTCACTGGAATTCCAAAAAATATCATTAAATAGCTGCAGCTGATTCAGAATGCTGCCGCTAAAATTCTGACAAAAACTAAGCAGAGAGAGCACATTACTCCAATTCTTAGGTCTTTATGCTGGTTCCCAGTTAGGTACAGAATTGATTTCAAGGTATTACTCATAGTTTACAAATCAATTAATGGTTTGGGCCCTAAATATATTGCTGAAATGTTTGATGAATATAAACCTGGTTAATCTTTTAGATCAGAAGGAGCTGGTCAGCTGGTAGTAACTAGGGCAAAAACTAAATATGATGAAATGGCATTTAGCCATTATGCTGCCCTCCCAACTGCCCTGTAGTATTACATCTGTCCCAACTGTAGACTTTTTCAAAAAGAATCTAAAAACTGCATTTTTCTCCTTTGCGTTCACTTAAACTGTTTTAGCTGTTTTTTTGTCTTTTTATTCTTTATTGTTGTTTGATTTTCACTGTCTTTTTATTGCCTTTTTATTCTTAATTCTGTAAAGCACATTGCATGACCTTGTGTAAGATAATGTGCTATATAAATAAAATTTGCCTGGCCTTGCCCTTTCTTCTGGCCTGCTACACTCTGACTATTTCTCTTTTTGTCTGCAGGCCATTGCTGCTGAGGAAGGCCCCGGTTCTGTCACTCCCGATGAAGGTCAGTGACAGAGCACACAATACAAGGGTGGACTTTAGGTACAAATGGAATGTGGCAAAGTAAGCTCAGCTTTCAGAAGTGAGACCCCTCTCCTCCATTAATTAGGTTACTTGTTATAAGTGGGTATAGCTTAGTGATCAAAATAAAGGCTTTTGACAGAAAGATCCAGAAGTTCCAGAAAGGACATGTTTTAAAAGCCCATAGCAAGGAATTTGACCATGTTCAGTTTAGTGTAAACTTGTAGCTGAAAATAAAAATAAATTTAATGATGACAAGAAATGAGATGGATGGAGGGACCAGCAGGGTACTTTTTCAGATTAGTTTTTAATATGTGGCTAATTTTGCATTACATTAATCGGAATGGTTCTTTTTTATTTTTTAAAGATCTTGGCAGCTACCTTTTGATCTTAAGCATGTTTTACAAACACATCATTGAAGCAGGACATGCTCCTGTCTTACCTTTGTACTTGGTGCAGATGACCGACCCCACTCTGTGGGTGAGATATTCCAGGACTGCAGCAGCGAGCACAGTCGTTTGACGAAGACTGCGAGTGACCCACCTCTGCAGCTATCCCTTCCAGGTGGTCCTGTCTCCATCCTCCCTCTCCCATGCTATCAGTGCATCCTCCTAACCCTGGATTTTTCATGGAGAATGACTCCCTATGTGTCAAATTTGTTTACCTTTGCTGCAAGAAGAATTTCTGCTTTCTGCTGCCATCATGTTTGTTACTGGTCTGCATTTTGCATGCACAAAAGGAATCAGATTATGGATATTCACTGTTATTTACTAGAGCTCGGGGTATAACTTGTTTGCTATTCTTGAATAGTCTCTGTAGCTCCCCTCTGCTCTGTGTGCTTCTCTTCTTGCTTTTCTTACCCCTTTGCCCTTCCCTTCCCTGCCTGCTCTCTTGCTCTCTCTCCTGTTTGGACAGCCCCAGGTCCTGACTCTTGCCCGCTTGATATTGAAAAATAACACTGGTAGGTTCCCGCTGTCTTGATGTCACCAATTTTCGCCTTTTTTTTTTTTTTTTTTTTTTAAACTGTTGATTGTGCTTTGTTGCAGCAAATGTATTTATTCTGTAATGGGAGAAACATCTTGTATGTATTATAAATGCTAAGGTATGCGCATAACAGCATATGTAGGGCATACATCTCCTTTTGCCTGTTGAGATTATGTGTCTGCTCATCCAGGTCCACATGACTGCTCCTTGCTCTGCCTTACATCCGCAGGCTCCTCAGAGTCGACAGAAAGCCTGAAGAGCCAGAGCACCAGCAGCTCTAGCCAGCCTCTCCTGTGCCCCCCCAGCAGCCTGCACATTGAGGATGAGCAGCTCATCCCCTAGCAATGCCCCTGTCACCCTGTCCAGACCTAGGTCTGGATGTCACTCACTTTCTGTTTTAAAAAATTTCTCCATTTGCCCTGTGAATTGTGGGTGGCAGCGTTCAGCATTAGGATGAGCGACACGGGTCTGCACCTGTATACATGTTGTCAAGCTTGGGGGCAGATCCCCACGTAGTGTCCAGCCCTTGTTATGTATCAGTGGAAAACTGTCTCGAGAAAATGAAAGGTACACTGCTTTTTAGGGTGAAACCAGCCATTTTCCTAAAGTCAGCTCTGATCGATCAGTGAGATCCAGTAGCCAGCCCTTGGCCAGTCAGTGCGAAAAGCAGACTGGAGCATGTTACCCATTATCAGAGATTACAACCACAAACCTCTTGTCTTGGAGCCCAAACAAGCATCTGATTTGCCATTTTGATCAATCAGATTAATTTATTATAATGATTTTTTATTACTCAAAGCAGTCCTGCATCGCAGGTTTTTATTTAAACATTTTGGTGTCCTATCATTTAAGTGGTAGATAAAGAACTTGACTTCAATGCTTTCAAATCTTGAATGGAAAATGACAGAAGAATTACATGTGATAGTCCTGTTTCCACAAAGTATGAACTAAATAATTACATTTCATTATTTACTTCAGCTCTAAACCCAAATCACTTTACAGCTTAATTAAAACAGAAATCAGGCTCCCACTTCTGCTGGGGCTTGCCCCGACACGCTGGTCTGGAGTCACAATGGTTATTAGGGTTTCAGTTTTGAAAACTGATGCTGAATCTGTCTGGCTTTTAAAAAAAAAAAAATACACTCTTGTTTTCCTGCTTATACCAGCTATGTGTGGCCAACCTTGCATATTTGCATGTGAATTGGATAGGGAAAGGATACCAGTACCAAAGGTTTGTGGGCTAAGAGGTGTGTTTTCTGTGTCATTTTTTCTAAATCATTTCATGTTCTTTAGATATAAGCATTTTACTGAATGATAGATGTATTTTTAATCAAGCTTTTTGTTCATTTTATATTGCTGTTTTTTGATAAAATATTTGGATATATGTCATTGGTACATTTGGCTTGCTAAATAGTAAAGCAGATTTTAACAAGTGCTAACCTGTAAGAATGTTTTAGCTAGTGCATTTATAAATTAAAAAACCACCTTGCATACATAATTTTCTTTCAGTTATGTAACCAGCATGTATTGGGAAAATGAGAAATATAGAAGTTAGTCATATAAGTATACATTTACGATGCTGTTTTTGATTAAAAAAAAAAAAAAAACAGCATAATGCTCATTTTTAATTAAACATGTAAAGAGTATATAAATGCCCAGTTTGAGCCTACCCTTTTAGATCCATCAAATTTGTCATCACCGTGAAAACTGTTCATGCAGCTTAGTTTTACTATATCACACTCGAATACAGTAATCATAGCTGCCGTTTGCTTATGCAACCCTGGTATTGTGCTTGCTGTATGTAAGCCAGTAAGATCAAAAACTGGTTGGCTGGCAGATCTTGGACTTCTTTTGCAAAAATAAATCGGTCTGAATTACGAGTTTCAGCTCATAGGCCTTATGTACTTCTGCAGAAATGACAATGTCTTGGGCATGTGTGGGGGTTATATTTAACTATCACTGCCTTATAACTGCAAAGCTTTAGTAATGCACACTAATCCAATGAATCAAAATACACAAGAGAAATGAATACTAATAAGGTGTCATATTCACAATTTTCACAACATATTAGCTGCCTCTCATATCTGTTTACCTCTTAGCTATTTTAGGACCAGTTCATATACTGTGCTCATAAAACATCTTTCTAGCATATGTCTTTTGGGGGATAGTTACCTTTTTTTTTTTTTTTTTATCTTGTGACGGAAATTCAAATTTCAATAAGCAATTTATTAAGGTTCCCATTAGGGAGAACACTAGTGCTCAGTTGTGGAACTAACAATGAAGTTTCAAATGCCAGATTTTTAAGACGATGCCTTGTTACTATTGCTTGCTTTCACAATTAAACAACATTTTAAAAGTGAAATATGCCTGTTTTTCCCTTAATTCATTTCTAATTTTGTATTGAACAATGATATGGTTAATTTGATTCTGCATGTGGAATCCAGTACATACATACCTAGAAGCATTCACTGTTTACTTGTGTTACTATGCTGTATGTTTTGATATTTTATATAGTTGGCAGTTTAATTTGAAATGAAAGCTTAACTGTTGTAATAAAAAGAGAGATAGACAGTTCCCTAATCATAAAACAATTTCTTTTGTAATATCTCTGTATATTACTTAGAATAACTCATTTGATATGCTCTATTTTACAGAACAACACAGTGAGAACCCTTAAAGGAAAAGTCTGCACATTGTAATTTGCTTTGCATGGTAGTCTGCTCCATTAAAATTATTAAACAATGAAAAAGGCACATGGTGTCTAGTTTTTGAAGTGGCCTTAAATTTCAAATGTTGGTTTTCAGTATTGTTGAAAGTATTAGTTGAGGTCAAGTTTGTAATATCAATCAGATTAATTTTACAATTTATATTACATTTTGATTTAAGGGTGGCATGGTCACTCAATGGGTAGTTGAGCAGCACATTTCTGATGAGGTGAAAATCTGCACAAGTTTAGTGCCACATAAATGCAAAACAATATATACAACAGCAGGCAATATATAAGATCAAGCACACATTTTGCATATATAGGTGGGAGAGCTGCACTGGAGGTTGAATTTGGAGCAAAGCCGAAGGACAGTTACTGTGAGTAGGATATGAGGACATCCATAAGAAACTAAAAAGTGAGACAATGTATGGAAAGATCAAATTTGTCTGACATTTTCAAACTCAGTATTCTATTCATTTAAACTGAGGGGTGTATTTCAAGCTACGGAGAGGACATCTATTTCTTTGTTTGTATCATATCTATTTTCTGGCATTTCTGGAGAGTAATCTATAGTAGTCTTATTGTAAATGCTCTGCCAGGTGCCCCTGCTTTAAGCACTAGAGGATGAGAAAGCTACCATTGTAGCAAATAACCCTTAGATGGCACTATATTACTTTTTTTGCCAAAGTTGCATATCTGGAGAGAATTAAAGCATGCTAATATCCGTTTTGCAATTATGTATTCTAATGTACATTTAAAAAAATATCATCAGTAACAAAAATCACGATCACAAAGATGATGTCTTGAATATGTACCAAAATCACTAAAAGTAGCCATTGTCAAACCTGCTCTTAAGAAACCTAAGATTGATCCCAGTGACTTAGCAAATTATAGGCCTATCTCAAACCTTCCCTTTTTCTCTAAAATCTTAGAGAAAATAGTAGCAAAACAATTGTATTCCTTCCTACAGAGAAATTAAGTATTTCAATCTAGGTTTAGACATCACACTAATGAAACTGCATTAGTGAAATTAACAAATGACCTGCTCATGGCCTCTAATCGTGGTTGTCTTTCTTTGCTGGTGCTCTTAGATCTTAATGTGGCATTTGATACTATTGCCCATGACATTCTCTTAGATGAATTAAAATCCTTAGTTGGTATTACAAGGCAGGCTTTGTCCTGGCTATGATCCTGTCTTACTGACCACTACCAGATTGTTCATGTCAACAACGAATCCTCTGATTGTACTAGAGTTAGACATGGTGTTCCACAAGGATCTGTGTCGGGCCCGCTGCTGTTCACCCTGAATATGCTGCCACTTGGTGACATAATTTTAAAATATGGTATTGATTTCCACTACTACTCTGATGACACACAACTATACATATCAGTTGAACCTGGTGAATTACTTCAATTATCAAAGATTAAAGATCATCTATTAGATAATAGGAGCAGTTCATCCAAAGTCAATGACACTGATCCCCACCCAGCTCTACATCCCGACCTATAGTTGGGGAGTGAGTAGCTACCCGAGGTCTTTGTAAGCTAGACTGAAGAGGTGTGCTTTCAGCCTGGACTTA
>JAACJT020000075.1:21119913-21152453 GCA_009936485.2 Gymnarchus niloticus | reverse complement strand
ATGTGGGTTTATATTTCCAAATACTATTTTCAGGCACATCCACATTTAACCCTCTGATCTTGAACTGGATAAATGGATGGATGGATGGATGGATGGATGGATGTTCACATTTGTAATAAGAAAATGTATTTTTTCATGAGAAAACACTTAATAGGGAACATTTTAATTGTGCTGCCATGCTCAGTGGGTAATACTGTAGGGTTTGGCTTCCTACACATGAAGTTTGCACATTTACTCCATGTTGTGTGGGTTTCCTCCCACAATCCAAATACATGTGGTTTGGCTAAGTGGTGTCTTTAAATTGCTCATAGTGCGTGTACTCTGTGCTACTCTGGCCTCTTCTCCAGGCTCTAATGCACACAGCTGTTCCTATGGCTGTGTGATGGAGATTTTTGGACATATCTCTAATGAAGAGAATATGTTTTTCAAGACCTCCACCACATCCAGCCGATGCAGTCATGTGAAAGACTCTAACACCACCCAAACGAGGTTCGCTCAGCACCCCTATCCCATCTCACTCCTGACCTCATGTGGGAGGCATTAAAAATGACAACACACTGTGGATTTATTCATTTGGGAGACCGTGGCTGCTTGTAATTACCGCCACCGTGACTCACAGTGACCAGTAGGTTCATTTTACCACCGTGCGGTCCGTATATTTGTGTTGTAAGTGGCGACCCTGCCCAGGGATGATATTTTTTTTAAAAAAAGCTGTTTTCTTTTTTTACTGAGAAGTTAATAGGTTGTTAGGGATAGTTATTTATTTGCTCTTCCTTTTCAGTTCTGGCTGAACATTTCATTTAGCAACTGAGATGACGAATCTTAAAGACAATGGCCAGGATCCCTCCCCCCACCTTCATCCCCAGACAAACCATTTTTTTCTCAACAGCCGCATCTGTTAAGTACGCCTGACTCAGTATGACTGTCAGTTTACTGAATGACCAGGGACAGCACACATATATACTGTTCTTACTAGTTATTATATTAGACTGTATTTGAAATGTAATAATGCCAGTGGACATAAATGATGGAGTTGTGTTGTGAGGACCAAACTGTATATAGAGTGAAATATGCTGAATGATGCTTCAGTACATCAGAACACTGTGACTCAGTGCTGGATAACCAGGTGGATGGATGGATGGATGGATGGATCCTCCATGGAATCCTACCTCTTGACAGGAAGTGGTTTTAATCGGGCAGACGCCTTCTAGGGTATGACTTGAGAAGAGCGTTCAGAGATGGAAAGCCAACTTGGACCAGTATTCTTAGAGGAGCAGGAGCTTCTCAATCCTGAGAAGGTCCAGCCCGTGTCTGACTGTTTCTCAGCATATCTCTAGGTTTACTTCTGTGCGGGAAGGTTGGCTGTTGCCTGAGCTCGACTCTTCTTCTGGATTTAACCTCAGTGATTCTCAAAGGGGTGGTGGACTGGACCTTCAGCAGAAGTGGTGAAAAAACAGAAGAGAAGCTAACAGATAGACAGAGATGCAGACCTTGCACATTCTTGAAGAGGAGTTTAACTCCACTCCTCTGAATGCAGCTTGAATTTTCTCTCTTATCTCCTGTTGACCTAACTCTCTTACAAAAGGGATATCTCTAACAAGTAGCCAGAAGAGGGAAGATTCCTTTCAACGGTAGATATCAATATCCAGCATAGGGATTTTTCACAAATCCTACGAGTTGATTATTTCGTGAAAGGATACATGAGCAATTGCTTTATGCTACTTGGGAAAGGCATTGCTCATATATCTGCCGCATGATCTGTAAGTTTGATTTATGGATCATCTGTTACTAGTGGTCCAAATGTAATAGAATGTTGGTATTTCAAATGCACAAGTCCCTAATCAAACGAAACTCAAAGCTTTTATGCATCGTAACAGATGACATTGACCTGATCTGGCTATGCCGCACTTTCACAATCACTCTCAAACATGAAGCATGTTTATTACCGGTGCGTAGAAAGCAACGCACATATCTAATACATACACACTAGCAGCATTATTGCTCTGTTAATATGTCTATGCACGCCATATTCACACAGACATGACCTTTCCCCTCCAAATAACTGCAAAATGCCATTCTGCAATGTCCTACATTGTTGGTGTGGCCTCAGTTGATGTCAGTGCTCTAAACGTAAACCAGTTCCGGCGGCTGTCTGATAACAGTGTCTGACTTGAGCATTTAGCGCAAGGCACAGGAAATTCTGGTAAGCATCACGGTTATCAGAGCAAACTGGCTGAAGGCCTGGCGACAAGACGTCAACCGTGACTCACATCACTTCCTGTGTGCCGTTTTATCTGGCCCTACTCTGTGGCGATCTTCTGGCTGGAAGGAACTGCGGCTGGCATCCCCGTCCATGCTCGCAGAAACCCAAGTACGCTTGACAGATGCGCGGGTGGAGGGAAACCGCAGAGTTAATCCCCTCTGGTGCTCGGCCAGAGATCTGCCACATGGGCAGCGTAAACGTATATGCTTTGGGGGGGGGGAGGGGGGGGGAATGACTCATGGAGATAAGGCTGCCTTAAATGGCAAACAGAAAAGTGATGATAAGCTTTAAAAAATGTTGAGCAGTAAACTGTAACAGGAGTACAGCCCTACGTGTCAACAGCAACCCCCTACCCGGTTGGGGTCAGCTGGATTTCATTATTGGAAGCATCTGTAGGCCCAAAGCTAAAGATGACTCTCAATGGTAACCAGCAGTCTATGAGCCCTGTGTCAATGCTGTAGCTATGCCAGCTATTTTATCATTTATTCGTTCTGGAAATACTGCAGCAAGCTCAGTTTGGTCATTTTAGGCCAAGCGAAGTCTTGACTGGAAAGGAAAATGGGAAGGTGACCTCAAGAAGACCGTGTTGGTATGAGAGATCGAACCTCTGTGTGCCTGCCGTCCCTTTAATTTGTGCCTGGCTGCCCTGTCCCGCCCCCGGTCCTCAAGGTCACGGCAAATGCTCCTGCGGCTTCTGCCAGTGCGATGCAGACTGGAAGGGCGAGAACTGCAATTGTTCGACACGCACGGACACCTGCATGTCCAGCTTGGGCCTCCTCTGCAGTGGGCGTGGCCAGTGCGTGTGCGGCAGCTGTGACTGCACCCAGCCCGGCGCCTACGGGGCCACCTGCGACAAGTGCCCCACCTGCCCCGATGCCTGTACCCTCAAGAAGTGAGTCCTGACCCTGCTGCTTATGATAGATGGTGGACTGTGCTAAAAAGGTTCCTCTTAGGCCCAAACTGCTCCACATCAATGCAACTTATCCCGTGCCGGTCTTTCGACCTGTTCAAAAATGTCTTACTCATGCTACTGCTGAGAAGAGACACTGCTACCCTGCAGATTTCTCACGTTCTCGCCGAAATTCAGTCTTCCTCACAAGAGAACTTTCAGGGTCCATCTGCTTGTCTTTATCACCGGTCACTTTGATCCTTAAATGGTGTGCTTCACTGAAAGGTACTTGGATGTTGTATAGCTTTTCTGCATTTATATCACTGGCTGATTGTTCTACAGCAGTTTAAGTATCTTTCTCAAATGCTGCACGGCAACTGAACCTTAACCCATCAACGAGGAGATCGGTGATAGGATCTGATCGTTGGCTAAGACTTCCACTAGGGAGGAACATGCCTGGAGAACTGAGAAGGTACTCTACTGCCGTTACAGGGAGTGCGTGGAGTGCAAGCACTTCAAAAGAGGAAAGCTGTTTAACGAGGACACCTGTGGTCGGATTTGTCGGGACGAAATCGAGCTGGTGGAAGACCTAGGTGAGCGGTACGCTGTTGGGTCGTTGGGACTGTACTCCATTTGATTATAGATTCTAAGTTCTTCTCATGTTCTCTTTGTTTGCTACTAGATGACCTGGAAAGTCCATCATCTGTTTTCATGAGCAAAAAAATTAGGTGCAACACAACATTTGGCTAAAACAAAACTAATTTATTTTCTATTGCTTCCTGCATCCAAGTGTAGCCAGAACTTCTGGTAAATGCCTTGTATCACCTTGAGATTCCTTCAGTTACACAGAAACTCTAATATTCCAGATAAGACATTTTGAGAAGACATCTGAAGTGTTGTCTGCTTTTCTCTATCTGTGCTATAAAATGCAGAGCCAGATAAAGGAATATGAGTTTTTTCCTGCTATTGTTGTCTCACTGCTCTCTTCTGGCTCCATTCATGTGTCCATAAACTTGATTAAAGGCTGAATCTGCCACAGAACAGGATGGATGTCTCTGGTGGCTTCATATAAGCTTGTTGTTCTTTTTGCATTTCCTGTTCCTGGTCTGTCTGGGTTCCCCCCGGGTGCTGCGGGGAAGCCATTTTGGGTGTGAAGCCTCTAGACTTATTTGGTAATATTGAAACCCTCCTGCCCTCTCCCCATTTCCCTCCATCTGTCTTCCCTCTCAGTCGATCATGACAAGAATGCAGTGAACTGCACATATAAGGATGAGAACGACTGTGTAGAGCGCTTCCAGTACTATGAGGACGCCAGTGGCAAATCCATCTTGTTCGTGGTCAAGGAACCAGGTGACGTTGCTCTCTCACACATACACGACTGCGTAGAGCGCTTCCAGTACTATGAGGACGCCAGTGGCAAATCCATCTTGTTTGTGGTCAGGGAACCAGGTGACGTTGCTCTCTCACACATACACGACTGCGTCCATCATCCCACCGCTAAGGTAGTGCTTATTTTTCTAGTGCAGAAATGTATTTCCAAACAAATTATAGTCCTCTCGCACCCTAGGGCCACAGTCTAATGTGCCCTTCCAGCCCACCCACCCAGTCAGTGTGCAGCCAGAATCTACTGTCCCAGTAAGAGCAAACCGCTTGTTAAACCTCTAAGTTCAGAGCAAAATAGAGCAGGAAGAGGAGGCGTGGCCAGGGCAGACACTCTGTCTGCATGTAAACATGCGAGCAGACATTGGAAATCTACAAACGTTGTATCGCGTTCGAGTCCTGCGTACGATACGAGCGCCGTGAAACTTGTGGTATTTGACTGGCTTCTTCTGTTGCTTCAGAGTTTGCCGACATGGTGAGAGTGTTTCGGTAGGAAGGTCTGCTTTGACGCGTTTTCACAGGTGTTATAAAACGAAACGCATTCATGCACACGGAAATCCATAGTATAAAACAGAAAATTCAGCACAGCATTCGCACTGTAATCCACATTATTAAATGTAATGCAATTTGTTTTTAGAAAGCATCTTTCTTATACTTGATTGATTTGTCTTGTTTTTCTGTATTTTGTCTTTCATTTTTAATGTTAAATTTTTCTGCTGGGATTTGTGTTCTGCTTTGGGGCTGCGTTGAGAAATCTGAACACTGCATGTTAGTAATTAGACAAACGAGCAGATCTCTGTACACACTGGTTCTGCCTTTTCTTCATCACGTCCAGTCACATGTGCTGCAGCTTTATTAACTCCCTCTCCCCCACTGGCCAATTAAGCTGGAGGTGAAAGTTGGGGGGAGGTTTAGCTTGGACTACAGGCAGCTCCTGCAGGGCAGGACCCGCCTAATGGGCCCACATGTGGAATCTGGCCTGGGTTAAGCAGCAGATATGCCAAGCCTTGAAGAAAGAACACGTCCCCTTGTAAAACACAGCAATAAAAGGCATCCTAGCTCCTGGTTGTCTAGCTGACATGGCATACAACACCATCTGTGAACGGGAGAGGGAGCGGGAAGGATAAAGTCTAAACAAGGACAAAGATGTTTCCACTTAAGTACCGTCCATGGCGGTGGAGGGAAATCAGGACAAATGTGAAAGCAACTTCCTCCCAGTTTTCAACCTCCTTCAAGTAATTTGAGCTGGGTTGCAAAAAGGAGGTGCCTTTTCTCTGAGGGACTCCGCCTGTCCTCCTGTCTGCCAGACTGCCCCAAGGGCCCTGACATCCTGGTGGTGCTGCTGTCTGTGGCCGGAGCCGTCCTGCTCCTGGGTCTGGCCGCGCTGCTGGTTTGGAAACTCCTGGTCACCATCCACGACCGGCGCGAGTTCGCCAAGTTCGAGGAGGAGCGCAGCCGCGCCAAGTGGGATGCGGTGAGAGAGCGCGTGGCCTTGAGCGATCGCCATGTCCTGCACCTCAGCGAGTCGCGCTCGGCTCTCGGAGAAATACACACGCTCGCAGTAGCCATACACACCTGTTTGTTTTTCAAACCTTGAGAGGACCTTCCATTCATTCCTGTTGGCCAAACCCTAATCGTAACCATGGCAACCCTAACCCTCACCCAGCCCTACCCTTAACCATGGGTAACCCAACAAAATACAAGACTGTTGATTTTTTGATTCCATTCACAGATTTTTATACAACTGAATTTTCCCTTGTGTGTCCCCACAAGGTAGAAATGTCAGGTTTTTATTACCTTTTTGGGAAAATTTTGTCCCCACACCATAATATAAACATGGTACACACACACACACACACACACACACACACACACACACACACACACACTCTATTTTGTCATTTTACTCTGAACGCATCCACATTCCAAACAAATTTAATTACATGTATTAGAACAATATAAATAAACATTCCTGCCAAGGAGGGATTTTGCTGTAACCGAACTTACGTACGGTATGGTAACATCTGTAATGTTCACGTGAACTTCAAGGCATTAACATTTCAAAAGACAATTGTAAACTGGAGCCCCCACTTTTAACACAAAGCAAAATAAATAATGATTCAATGTTTATGCAAACTTCATCCAAAATATATGTTGCAGGAGACGGGAAGAATTGCGGGAGGAAGTCTGTACAGATGTTAAACTGTGTGGCTTACCATACTTCCCAAGCAGGACAAAATTGCTCCGACTCTTAATGGAGAAAAAGCTTGTTTTATATTACGCAAACTAATTAAGGTTTTATGCTAACCAAGGCTTGCTGTCTAATACTGATTCCTGCACACACAGTTGCACTGTCTAGATTTGTCTATAATAGATTCATTTGTAGCTACTCTGCTTGATGAAATGATCCTTTAGCTGCAGTTTGTACACGTACGTTGGAATGTGATTTTCACGTCTTGATCTCCATAAGACACACACACATACCGGTGAGGGCAAAGGTTGGGCTCAGAACACTGGATTTATTCGGTGACCTGCAGCAGTTTTGGGATTGGGGGCTGTACTCGAGGATTTAAACCGTCAGCCTTCTGGTCGTACACACGCTACAGCCACACGCTGTCTTGCTTAAAGATTCTTTTGCGAGTCTGTTAGAATTAACACAAATGAATTGCGTTCATGTTCAGAATGACTACAGTGTGGTCACCTTTTGACTGTCTTTTCTGTCTCCTCAGGGTAACAATCCACTCTACAAAGGAGCCACCTCTACCTTCACTAATGTGACCTACCGTGGCAAGGATTGACACTGATATGGGTCCCGAGCAAATAAATACTGGAGCAACTCAGGGCTAAAACGATAAAGTTCAGGTTTCATGCCGGGAAGGCTTGTGTGATGTTTCAGTTGCTCCTTTCAAGATTAGCTGTTTTGTGTGCGGACTCTACTGTCATGAGACACGATAACGCACTGTTTTATCAGTTGTAAATATGTATAAAAATTTTAAGAAAAGAATTTTATTAGGACACGTGTGAAGCTTAAATTATAGGTTTCCATCAAGCTGATCTGGCCACAGCCTTACATCATTCTCCACTTGCCACTTTTTCCCATTTCCCAAACTTCAGTGTTTAACCTAAAGGTGAAGGGTGTGAAAGAACCTCATGAATGCCCCCTGTTGGTCAAAAGCTTTTATAACCTCATCAACTTCTAAAGTTAAAGCAGGGACAAAAGGCTTTTACGGAGGGGTGGCTTGGAATTGACAAAACAATCGCTGCGTGTTGGTAGGAATCTGTGGTAAAATACCGTACATCTGAGGCTAAGAATGTAAAGACAGAAGAATATTTTTAAATAAGGAAAATGCCTTGTTATGTCTGACCACAGACCACATATCCCTCGTGATACAGAAACAAGGGTAAGAATGTGGAGGTGTGACATCAGCACAGCCAGCATCGTAAGGCTGTATATTGGGAGCTTCATACCTGCTTATCTATTTAGAAGAGGTTCAAGGTGTAGGGAGGTTTAACTTAAGCCTTAACTGCAGATTTACTGCATTTGTCTGTTACTGATTGAAAACTATGGCGGAAGAGTAAGGAATATAGCGATATACCGTGATACCAAATCTGTCCAAAGTTTTAGTTGCTTGAAAAAAAAGTATATGAAATTAAAATGAAGTGTGTGTGTGGTTTTATGTCATTAGGCTACTTTGATATGTCTGCGATCGACCCTAAAAGGGGGTCTTCATAACTTAACTATGAGTTGCTTTTTGAACAAGTCAAACTATTACGTGTTAACGCATGGAGAACAGAAACAAAAGGTCAAGATATTTTGTATCACATTCTGTACAATGGATGTGTTCATTTACACTTAAAATGACAGATTTTTGTGATATGAAAAATGAAACCATGGTAAATCAGGTCAGAACTTTTTCTACCTTTAGTGAGAAATTAAAACCTATACAAATAATGTGGGGGGAAAAATAAACCTTTTAGGGAGAAAAAATTAAATGACAAACTTAGAATCACCTGGGTGCAAAGCGTGCGTACTCTTTTGTAAATGAGGAGGTGGCTATGTTCAGAATGGACCAATAACATTCAATCTCATGGTAAATTGTTGTTAGTATACACCTGCAATCTGTTAAAGTGACTCTGATTGGCTCCAAATTAAGTTCTGCACCTCCTATACGATTCTCCTGACATCTAACGGGGATATAGACTCTATAGCCAACTGTAAGTACTAATATGATAGAACCATCATTTAATCCCAGGAATTATCTTTATAAGTAACCTGCTGAATTAATTAAGGGACAAAATTCTACCATTTTGATTAGCATCAGCTATGAGGCTTTTATTTTCCAGTACTATTTTTATAGCAATCTGTGCACAGGTTAATATTTTAACTTGATGTTGGTATTAGGACCAACATCTACTGTTCCAACAATCTTTCATGACACTATGGCTGGCTTTTTGGCTAATTACAGGCAATTGATTATATTGTGTAGACAGGCAGGGCAGGCAATTTGTTTAATTTGATATGACCGATCTCCAAAAATGTCAGACAGAACCCACTGAATACCACCCAGTGAGAAGTTATTATTAAATAACTAGTGAAAAATGCATGTCGATGAAATATAGATCAGTTGTCTTGTGGTGCATCAGTGCCTTCAGTTAAAGGGAGCACAAAATCCAGTGGACCTCCCAGGTTTAATCACGCTCGGCCTTTGACTTCTGTAAAGAAAGCTGTCGGATTTTAGAGAATGTGCAGATGAATGCAATCAATTTTTCTTATTTTTGATTTTAATTACCTTGTGCTGAACAATATGCTGTAAAATGGAAGACTGTTAGGAGGGGTGAAAAACATGATTTTCTGCTTGAGTGGTTGTTTACATTCATGCTACTCCAGAGAGATGTAAAATTTAAATAAAATGCTTGGAATTAAAACGAGATCAGTGTGGTTGGGACCTCTGGCAGCACTGCCACCCCAAATATGAGTCAAATGACTAAACCTGCTTGTCACAGTGCCTCAGATCTGTGTCAGTGTAAGCCCGCTGATGAACTATGCTGCCCCCCTCTGGGAGAAAAGTGAAGAGATGCTATTTATTGACAATGAGTTACAGCGCAACCTTGTGAGGAACCAAAAAAAAAAAATACTCGGATGGGAGAAACGCGTTTATTTTCAGCAAACCTTTTAACGCCCATACCTACCTTTAAAAATCAGAATTCATGAATTTCTAACTCTGTCCTTTAGCAACCACCGATGTTCCTATCCATTCTTTTTCCAAATTGCTGATCCTATTCACAATTGCCTGAAGCTTATACCAGGCAGCTTTTCTCCCCATCACAGAAGACAGTTAAACACTACGTGCAATTTAGAGATGCCAATCAGCCTAAACCACGTGTCATTGGACTGAGGGAAGAGACTGGAGGAAATCCACAAAACACATGCTGGCTCCAGCACATGGAACAGAGGTGGCTTTTCTGCCCCCAACGCCAACAGTATCAAGCAACAAGTGTCATCCACTGAGCCACCATGACCCCACCCACCCGATAAGTTATAATGCTTTTAAAAGTGATGCATACATTACAATAAATAGTCCACACACCCTTGTTAAAATGGCAGGTTTTTGGGATGTGAAACCATGAAATCCAGATCCACCTTTAATGTGACATAGCAGCCTAGGGTGGGAGTCATTGTCCAGTATAGCCAGCAGTTTCCTGAGTGTCCGGGTGGCTCCTAGAACTCAGCCAACTTGTGTCATCAGCTTGAGCCTTTTGGCATCACCTGCATTGATGCCATTATCCATGCGCTTCATCTAAGGGCAACCCAAGGTATTTGTCTTCATACACGTAAAACTCCGGTGCCAACTCTATGTATTACAAATACATGGCAGATGGACCCAAGTAATTTAAGTTTTAACTAATGAAACTGAAAAGAATACTATCAATCTCCAAATAAAATTCGCTATATCTTAGACTTTGATTCAGGCTGTGAGTTTTGCTCCATTACAATATTAGGTGGTTAATTGGCCCATGCAGGTAATAACATGGACACTGTTTACACGTCTCAAATGAATTCTGTTGCAGGCATTCAAAACTGGAAAGAGTACTACGAAATGAATAATACTTTGGAAATAATGAAGGGCAACACAGTGGTGGCATTGCTGTCCTTTCCTGTGTGTGTGCACCCTACTCTAGGCTGGCAATCCATCCAGGGTGTACCCCTGACTTCTGCCCTGTGCTGTGTAGGACAAGCCTCATACCACTTCATGAACCTGACCAGAATCACCAGTTAGAAAACTAATACACGGAAGTAACGGAGACATTTTGGCCTTGTAAGCACGCAAAGGCAGATCTATAAGGGAGTGTCATCTACGTGCGTGTGCCAGTTCACACGATCTCACGGTCCATCAATCCACCTTCTCTAGCTGAGGAAGTGTAGGGTACAAGGCTGGGACACCCTGGACAGGATGCCTGTCCTTCATAGAGTACACACTTCAGCAAACATTATGGGGATTTTTAAAGGTATTCTGTGGACTACAGGAAGTGTGCTGGAGGAGAACCACCCAAGCATGAAGGCTCCACACATAGAGTCTAAGATCATTATGGAGCACTTAATTATTCAGCCATTATTACCTAGGTTAGTGTGGTAACGTGGTTCACACAGTGGAGACCTTGGAGGTTTGAATCCAACCCGTGATCTTTGTATGTGGAATTTACACATTATTCCTCAGTTGCAGGGGTTTCTTCCATCCTTGTGTGGCTAAGTGAATCTTTAAATTGTCTGTCTGTGTGTGTGTGAGGTGTACTGTAATGGACTGGCACACCCCTCGGGGTGTTTCTGTGCCCTCTACCACCAGGGATGGACTCAAAGCGGCTGTGTAGGCATGTGGCACATGTTTGCATTCACAGAAACACACCAGAATGGCCCAGACTGTGTTACGGGGTATGAATAGCAGATTCACACGCGGGGCAAGGATGAGAGCCTCATTTAGCATTTGCATCGTCTTAGTTTTATAGATCGAACTGATTTCTCAATTACTTAGGATATTACCGAATGATCTCTGAAAAAGAATAATAATCCCTCTGAAAACGTTCACTTTCTCGTTCAGCATATCGGCAGCATATTGCAGCACCTCCGTACCACACGGATCTCTGACGACTCGGGGCGTGCGTCAAATCTCACACGGGCCACCTGTGTGTGTGTGTGTGTGTGTGTGTGTGTGTGTGTGTGTGTGTGTGTGTGTGTGTGTGTGTGTGAGTGTGTGTGTGTGTGTGTGTGTGTGTGTGTGTGTGTGTGTGTGTGTGTGTGTGTGTGTGTGTGTGTGTGTGTGAGTGTGTGTGAGTGAGAAGCAGAGTTCGCCCGCCATCACGCATCGTCACTCTGGCCGTGCAAGCGAAGGCAGCGACACGGAGCATGCAGATGTGGCTTGACGGTCAGCTTCGGGAGGAACCGCATCTCCGGTCTCGGTTTCCAGCGAGTCCACTTCTGCACATTCGGGGTCGGGGACACGCTTTAGTCGGGTAGGGGACACACGCACGCACGCACGCACGCACACACACACACACACACACACACACACACACACACACTCTCTAAGATACGCGCGTGCACGCACGCACGCGCACACACACACGCGCGATAGCATGATCTCACGAGACATAATGAGATTTACCGATTATTGTTTACATTGTTAAAGAAATACCCGGAACCGAGCCGAACCGAACCGAGCCGAGCCGAGCCGAGCCGAGCCGAATTTAGTCGCCTGGCTCGCGGGATGAGGTGATGTCGGCGGCGGCCCGCTGACTGGATGAGTGGCTTATTATCAGGAGGCGTCGTTTTAATTGGGGTTAGCTGGTGGTTGGTGGTGTGTCATCTCGGAGGAGGAAGGTAGTTGATGTTGATACGCCGCAGATGCTGCTGCTGGTCTCGGGCTGAACGCTGCTGGTGCTCGCAGGCGGACACGGGGCCCGGATGAGCCCGTGAAGCCGGCGTCGGGCAGCGGCGGACGGGGCCCAGGCCACGCCGAGGATCCGCGGGCCTTCTAGGCGGCCGGCGCAGGTAGGCCGAGCCCCGGGGAGGAGGAGGAGGAGGAGGAAGAAGAGGAGGAGGCCGGGCGGCTCCGCTGTCGGGCTCTCTTTAAATGGAACGGAGCTGCTGTAGGAATTCGGAGGAAAAGGCGGAAAAACCTACAGGCCGGCTGGGGGGGGGCTTCACTACGTAGCCGGTGGTCGTTCTGCTTATTAATACTAACAATACTAATAATACTAATAATAACAGGCTTAGAATGGATGTCTGACAGAAATGCATGGAAGAGTAGGCCAACAGGGCTCTCATCTTATGTCATACCCCTTGATCAGTATGGAGCTATTTAAATGTTGATGGACGCCTCTGGCAGCAGAGTCATGTCGTCCGTCAGATGGGGGCCGTCATCTGGTCTGACTGCCCTGGTCATGCATGTCCCTTAAATCTCATTAAGGTAGGGCTGCTGCCCTGAAGCCTTGCTGGCTTAAGAAATATCTGCATGAACATTGCATGGTCCCAGGTTTGGATCTCTGGCCCCTCTGGCCAGGGTTTATTAAATCTGATTAAACTCACATTTTGTCTCTTGATACTGGCCTGTGTTGTTGGCTTGATGCCTGCTTAGGTGCCTGTTTTAATAGCAAGTGGACTCGCTTTGTTTTTCTACCAGGTCGAAACAGAACCCCGGAGTCCGGGAATGGATTTAGTACTGATGGTTTGCGTCCTCGTTTGTTGTCAATGTCCGCACAGCCTGTTTTGGTTTGTCAAGGCTTCCTGATATTATCAGTCAACTGCACAGGTGCAGAATAGTGAAATAGTGAATAGTGAAATTTATATTATGGTGTTACAGGATTTGTGACTGTTTTAAGCAGCGGTGTAATGACCACTAGCCGTTCTATAACACAGTTAGGTTTGATCGTTAGTCTGGCAGTTTGCACCATCATCATTTGTGTCACAAGCTTGATGACTGCTCCCTAACACAACCCCACCCTCCCAGCCTTTCTGCAGATATGATGGAGGAACTACATAGCCTGGACCCACGCCGCCAGGAGTTGCTGGAGGCCCGCTTCACTGGAGTCGGCGTGGCTAAGGTCTAGGCTTTTCTTCCCATGGCTTTTAGGTTTATTCTTAGGTCGTTTTATTTGGGTTGCCTCTGAGAAAATCTGTGGCGGGGCCAAATTTTGTGAACCCAGATCTCGAGTTGTGATGGGGATGGCTGGTAAAATAAGGGAAAACGGTGGAGAATTTGGAGAAATGAAGGAAATTCAGGCACAGAGGTTGGCAAGTCCAGAGGTTCTGACGGTGTAGTAATCCCCGAGGATAAGTCGCAGTTCCATACTGTCCCCGTGTCTTCGGCCTCTTCTGACCGAGCCGGTCGCTGACGGGGTGTGAAAGTGAGCCCGGGGCCATGGGCAGACCGCCAGGGCCGGGCCCCGGGGCAGCTGGCAGGAAAATGGAGGTTGTGGGATCTCGGCGGTACACGTGAAGAGAGGCTGAGGTGGGAAGGCCTGTCCCTGTGGCTAAGCTGCTCCTCCTATCTGCTCCTTTCCCATAGCAGCCACGTTTTCAGCTCTTCAGATCTGGACCCTTAGCTGTCCTGCCTCCATCCCCAGTCCCCCCCCCCGGTATTTCAGTCTTTTGTTCACCCCGCCGCCATTTTTCTATGCTGCTGGTGTCAGCCAACTGGAATAAGGAGTAACTTCCTTTGGTACCAGTGAGGTATAAGCTAAGAATCTACAGAGCTCTGGCTTGCAGAGATGAAAGCGTTTGGACAGGACCGTGATTATTGTTCTGACCAGAGGCTCTTTTCAAAAACCATTTCTGTGTGGTGAGATGAGCTGACATTTGTTTTATACTTTAGTTAGGCAGTGAAATAGCAACATGTCTGTATATATATGTTGTCTGTGTGTATTTATTTATTTTTTTTTTTATGCACACTTCTTTCCTCATTCAATTCTACAGGGTCCAGGAAATAACGAGTCATCTAATCACAGTCTGTGCAGTGTTGGTTCTCTCAGTGACAAGGAGCTGGAGGTCTGTGAGCCTTTACCTGGGGGCTTTTGGGATGTTTCATGTGTCTGATGGTCCCTACTATGTCATGCTAATAACTGCCTGCAGCTTCACTGAGGCGTCGTAGTCTGGCCTAAGTGTCGCTTTGATGCTTTGCTGAAGTGCCGGTGATGTTTCTCCGCTACCCACGTCGTTTGCTTGGCCTGTGGATGAACGTGGCTTGTTATCTTGGTCCAGATATTTACATAATTGTATTTCTAAATTCTTCAGACCCCCGAGAAGAAGCCAAATGACCAGAGAGCGAGGAAGCGGAAAGTAGAGTCTTACGAAGGCAGTCAAGGCACGTGTCGCTTCTGGTCGTGAAGTTGGCGTGACGTGTTTTAGGCGGGCCCTGCGAAGGAGTCATGCAGTCACTTTTTTTTTTTTTTTTTTTTTTTTTCCCCTCCCTGTACCTCTGTCTTCCCTCTTTCAGGTAAAGGAGGTGCAAGGGGACTGAAAATCAGCGATTACTTTGAGGTGAGTCCCCTGACAGGGATACCCAATACCAGTCGTGTCATCTGAAGACTTCGTGGTCGCGGTGGTGGGTGGGGGGGATTCGAAGCGAGCGTAGTCAGCATTAGAGCATATTATTATCGGATGCAGCTTTCCTCTTTCTCTTCATCTCTGCCCTTCTTTCTCCTGCTATATTTTCACCCCCCTCCCCAGTTTGCGGGCGGTAGCGGTTCTGGTACCAGTCCCGGTCGCAGCGTCCCACCCGTGGCCCGCTCCTCTCCACAACATTCTCTCTCTAATCCCCCGGTGACGGTGAGCTCAGATAGCTCCTCTTTACCTGGCTTCATACGCTTCCTCTTACCATCTTGTCACTCTTATATAAAACTGGTCCATTTCAGCCTGGCACAAAGGAGCTATGCGAATACAGCCATTGTGTAACATCGATCGGCTTTTCGTGGGGGGGGGGGACGTTTGGTTTAGGAATGCTATAAAGCAGTAACAGCACTTGTAACTTATTTTAAATCTGGCAGGAGGCGGTGCTGTCCGTGAGCCAGTGGCCATTTTTTCTTCAAATGTGTTTGTGCCGCAGGTTCAGCAGGGCAGCCCTTCCTCCGTCGGCTCTGCCAACACCGATCACTCCACCAACTCCGTAAAGCCGGCGTCTCTCCACGCGGCTCATAAAGCCACGCAGGTGGGTGGCATCGGACGGCTTCTCCGGCCTGGAGCTCGTGTACTCCTGTCATAACCGGGTGGGGGTGGGGGGGGGGATGCTGGTTAAACGTGGAGACCCGTGAATTTGGTTGCCCCTGCTGGCCGCACTCCACGTCCTGCCCCCCCCGGCTCCTCATTGTGTCCTTTTTGCTTCGTTCCCGGCAGTCCGACTTAACGGTCGAGAAGCTCATAGCGCTAGAAAACAACAAGAACTCTGACCTGGAAAAGAAGGAGGGGCGCATCGATGACCTGCTGCGGGTACGGCTGATGCCTCGCCGTTACTTATTCATCGCGTTTTCAATTGTAGCGTTTCCATCTTGTTTAGTTTTCCAAATCAGTCCTGCCCATTTCAAACATCACGGACAAAAGCCGTGATCACCGGGTGGTAATCCCGGCCGCTCTGTTCCATCACGGTCAGTGGGGTCTCCTCCGGCAGGTGAACTGCGACCTGCGGCGGCAGCTGGATGAGCAGCAACGGCTGCTGGAGAGATGCAAGGAGAGGCTGAACAAGTGCGTCACCATGAGCAAGAAGCTTCTGGTCGAGAAGGTGAGCCTCGGCCCCACGGGAGGCTCGTTTTGGTCGCAGATGGTTACCGGTAACCCGAAGTTCAGTTATAATCTCTTGACTGTACCGTCTTGTTGTCTTCAGTAAAATTCTTGGTAAGTCAGCAGTGGGTGTAGACATAATAAAATGGAAATTATTATTGTGGTTTTGGAATAATGTGATAATTTGGTATTTTCTGAGACATACATCAGCGTTCAAAAGTTTGGAGTAACCTGGAAATGTTCATGTTTTTGATAAACTAATACTGTTATGAAAGGTACCACTGGAATTTAAATGTTATTTGTTATACAGGACATTACAAATGCTGTGAACAGCCAGATGACTGATTAATTACTCACCGTTGACTTTAAAGCCCCATTTTCATCAGCCATTACTCCCTTATCCTAATTGTAAACACTTATAACTCATCCTTGATTAATCATCTTTAAACGCACATTGGTTTTTAGAGAAACCTTTTTAATTGTTGGCACAGCTGAAACCCATTATTCTGTTCAGTAAAGCAAGTAATTTGTCATTCCTTGGCTTGCAAGGTACTGGCATCGGTAAAGGTTTAAAAAAAAAAAAACACGTGAGGTCTTACCCACGCAGCGTGTCCGTCTGATGCTTTGCAAAATGGTTGTTCCATACTTCGGACCGCCAAGAAACTGAAGATATCATACGAAGGGGTCCAGTACCGTTTTGCTCTGAGCCTATATTTTAATACAGCATATCGTGTGAGGATTCAATTCATTTGTGTGTGTGTGTGTGTGTGTGTGTGTGTGTGTGTGTGTGTGTGCCTTCTGTGTGGCTTCAGTCCAAACAGGAGAAGATGGCGTGCCGGGAGAAAAGCATGCAGGACCGGCTGCGTTTGGGCCACTTCACCACGGTGCGGCACGGGGCCTCCTTCACTGAGCAGTGGACGGACGGCTACGCCTTCCAGAACCTCATCAAGTGAGGCCCCTCCCCCAGCCTCACTCCTTACTTCCTGTTCCGGTCACAGGATCCCTTTGTCGGGATGTAATGGCTGCTAATCACTTTGTCAGCTAGAATATTCAGAAATTCCATGATACTATAGCACCTGATGTGGATGGAACACGCACGTCGATACGTGGGAGAGTTGTTTGTTTGTAATTTGTAAATACCCTGTTCATAATTTAATTGGCTTGTATTTTTGCTGAATTACATTCTATATGTAGATGAGTGGTTTAGTCTTCAGATGACGTGACATGGTGTTTTGGGGATGTGTTCATCCGACTTTACCAAATTCTACCTCGCCCCTGTTATTTATCAGTCCAAATGCGGAGGTTATCGCTACTCAGTTTGTTTGACTGAGTTCCCATAAAAATAACCTTCCTGCTCATTTCGGGCCTTTCCTACGCGTTTCTTAGAAGCAGCTCTTTGCACCCTGATCACCAGTGAGCTCCAGTAACTGCCAGCTCTAACTCTTCCTCGCTGTCTCTCCTCCTCAGACAGCAAGAGAGGATCAACTCCCAGAGGGAGGACATCGAGAGGCAGAGGAAGCTCCTAGCCAAGAGGAAGCCCCCTGCGATGGGCCAGACGCCGCCTCCCAGCCTGGAGCAGAACAAACGCAAGAGCAAAGCCAACGGGGCCGAGAACGAGGCGTAAGGGCCCAGGGCCTGCGGCCCATCGTAGTCACATCTCACAGAGAGCTGTCCTTATTGAAGTCCTGTTCATTAACACCCTAATCTCCACCAAGTCTACAGTGGGCTTCCTCTGGGATGAAGCATCAGAGAAGCTTTCTACTCCTGACCTGTTCAAGTGGGAGTTTTTATATACGCAGACGTCCACATCCGTACTGTCTTACGTGATGGGATTCAAAGCTGTTGGATAGCCTTGAAAATGTTTCACACATGCATTCACCTTTTGAATGCTTATCCTGGCCACGGTTGTGTAGGGTCCCGGAGATGAGCCCAGGCCACACAGTGTACAAGGCTGGAGTACACCTTATACAGGATTACTGGCCATAGCAGTGCATTCACACTCTCGTACACTAGGGGCAATTTAGATACACCGGGTGGCCACAGGGTACCATGAGGAAACCTATAATACATGGAGAGAACATGCAAACTCCACTCACACAGAGCGCAGGTGGGATTCATACTCTCAGACGTAAAATTGTGAGGCAGCTGTACCACCTGCTACGGTCTGCATCCTTAATATACACATATGGAGAACTGGAATGACAGCGGCATAAAGATCTTGTGATCATTTTTTGTTTTTTTTTTTTTTTTTTTTTTTTTTTTTTGCTCGCCCAGGTTGTCTCTTGCAGAGTATCATGAACAGGAGGAAATCTTCAAGTTGAGGCTTGGCCACCTCAAGAAGGTGTGTCTCCCTTGTTTATGGTGCTTCACATCCAGGTTCAGTCTTCAGCCATACCCACGTTTCCATCTTCGTTTTGCGGTGGTGGAGATTGTATGTCCTCAGATTACATGCATTTTTGGTGCCTTTTGTATCCAGCCGCTCTACGTTCTCCTCTGATCTGGTTCCGTTTCTCACAGGAAGAAGCGGAGATCCAGGCGGAGCTGGAACGCTTAGAACGTGTGCGGAACCTTCACATCCGGGAACTGAAGAGGATACACAACGAGGACAACTCCCAGTGGGTCCTGCTGTCGTCTCATCGCACTCATTCACGATTTGCACTGGGGCTTTAAGGAGTTCACTTTGTGTGACTTTGATAGACAAATACCGCCTCTTGTCGTCAGAGGTAGCGTTTCAATCTCATCGCTGCTTGAACGTTTTTCGCTGTGGCCAAGAGATCTGCGTTGTGTTCTCCAGGTTCAAAGACCATCCCACCCTGAATGACCGCTACCTGCTTTTACACTTGTTAGGGCGGGGGGGCTTTAGTGAAGTCTATAAGGTGAGGTGTATTACGGTCTTCTCCACATGATGTCTTTGGTTCCACGTTTGTCTGAATTTGCCGGTGTATAAACTGCTTTACGCTCCTCCATTCTTCACAGGCGTTTGACTTGACAGAGCAGAGGTATGTGGCTGTTAAAATCCACCAGCTGAACAAGAACTGGCGGGATGAAAAGAAGGAGAACTACCACAAGTGAGTGTAGCTCTGCTGCTCTCCAGGTCTTAGAGTCCCTGGTTTAGAGTCCAGGTTGTCTCCAGTTGTGTCTCTCTTAGTCCTGGTCTGAGGGCCACTGGGTGTCCTGGTATTTTCTCCGCGTCAAGTCTGAATTGCTCAACTAAGGATGTAACGGTAGTTTAATGTAAGTTTCCCTGGTTCTAACCGAGAAGAGTCCCAAATTCCTGGAGATCACTTGACTTCCAGTGGAACAGGGGTCATCATCCCTGGTCTCGTTGCTATGGGTACCTGTATAGTCATGATGTGAGCATGGAGGTTTGGGGACCTTAGGGTTAAACATACATGATTCTTATCTTGGCTTGTGCCTGATGTATGAAAAAGGTCCTTCTGACACCCGAATGTTCTCAGTATCAGCTGTTGTAGAGGCTATCTGGCTGAAAGATATTTAGTGTAAACTCCCAGTGCTTATTGTTGTATCTGAATATCTACTTAAAGTGCCATCTCACCCTCGAGACTCCCTCTGTCCCTCTTGTTTGGGTTGTCACGTTTTAAAGGAATCATTTTGGGTGGATGGAATGCAGTGACACAGTGGATTGCACTCGTACATACAGGATCGAGGGTTCGAATCTCGCCTCCGCCCGGCATACATGGAGTCTGACCGTTCCGTTAAGCTAACTGGCATTTCTGAATTGCCCCGTAGTGAATGACTGCGCATGGAAACGCGAGCATCACTAAAGGCTGTTATTGTCTTGTTGTGAACATGACTGGTGCCTTGTGTTTCAGGCACGCTTGTAGGGAATATCGAATCCACAAGGAGCTGGACCATCCCAGGATAGTCAAGCTCTATGACTACTTTTCCCTCGACACAGACTCGTAAGTCACGTGGACAAGCGTAGACGCCGGAGCTTCGGAAGCCTCCGGAAACGGAGCCGATGAAAAGTGCTAGGGGAGCAGATGCTTGTATTAAGTTAATTTTTCCTCCTCTCTGTTGGCCCATTCATGTAGAAGTCAATTTGCAAAAAATGAAAATCTACAGTGATTTTATCATAAAATGTTGACTATATTGAAGTACAAGACGTTAAGCTAAGTTTTGTGAAAGTGAAGTTTGTCAGAAGAATATTTCTGGGAGGAAACCAAGCACAGAGTTTTTGCTCTTGGCTTTAAATGGTGTATCTCAGCAGGCTTGATGGTGCCGTGTCTTGGTTTTAGATACCACGCGTTTGCCCCTGAACATGAATACTGCATGCTCATTTGTGAACCACTGTTTATTTAGTAAAATTTCAGAAAGGTGGAGTGAATGTTTTTCTATTATTGGATTATTGATTTAAATGCTTTGACAAGTAATAAAACACTCCAGAAAGGTTTCAAGATGATACTTGCCGTTTTCCTGTAGCATGAGGAAATCTCAGCCATATCCATTGAATTTGAAGGTTCTGCACGGTACTGGAGTTCTGTGAGGGCAACGACCTGGACTTCTATCTGAAGCAGCACAAGCTGATGTCGGAGAAGGAGGGCCGCTCCATCATCATGCAGATCGTCAACGCCCTCAAGTACCTCAACGACATCCGCCCTCCCATCATTCACTATGACCTCAAGCCCGGTGAGTCTAGCTGCTAGCAGCCGCCACGACTGTCCGCTCGGGTCTTTAATCCGGACAAGCTATACATCTGCGGCGCTGAGATGTGGTGGGACTTAGCGATGTGGTTCTGTAAGCATTTCTCCTGATTGCAATAGGCTCGGTCCCGCCTGTGAATCCAGCTGAATTGGGCTGGGCCGTGCTGTGCCTCTTCTGCCGATCGCTTGGTCAAATGCTGACCGCTCGCTACCGATCGTGACAGGTAACATCCTCCTAGTGAACGGTACGGCCTGTGGGGAGATCAAGATCACCGACTTTGGCCTCTCTAAGATAATGGATGACGACAGCTACAACTCTGTGGACGGGATGGAGCTGACGTCTCAAGGAGCGGGGACCTACTGGTAACCATGGCGCCACCGAACACCACCCAACAAAACAAACAGGTCCAGTCAAGCCATCACAAAGGGACTAGTTTGCCATCAAGTTAGGAAAAACTGGACCCAGGGTTTTGGGAGCAACCCTGGTAGCCGTTGGTTTACAATGGGACTGTGATGCTGGACCCAGGGCACACCCACCTGTGCCTATTTGAACCTCTGACGTGTTGCCGCTCAGGGCAGCTGAGGTAATCCATACCTCAAGTGTGACATTCAATCGTGTGCACGATGCGACCACTAGGTGGCAGCGCTGATGTCGTCTTCTGCCGCCCTGCAGGTATCTCCCCCCTGAGTGCTTCGTGGTGGGGAAGGAGCCTCCCAAAATCTCCAACAAAGTGGACGTCTGGTCCGTGGGGGTTATCTTTTACCAGAGTCTGTATGGACGGAAGGTAAAGGAGCACTCTGGGGTGAAACGGCACTTTCCCTCCACGTGGTGGCTTACACGGTTTTGTTTTTGTCTTGTAGCCATTCGGACACAACCAGTCTCAGCAGGACATCTTGCAGGAGAACACCATTCTGAAAGCCACTGAGGTGCAGTTCCCGCCCAAACCGGTCGTCTCACCCGAAGCCAAGGTATGAATCCAGGACTGGTGCTAGCCAGGGTAGGGCTAGCTGTGGCTCAAGGCCGTGGTGACATGCTTGTTTCCACCGGAGTTGTTAACAGCACTTTTCAGCCCAGGGGTTTAAAGATTAGTTCGGCATATTAAATGCCAGAATAAAAGACTGTGTAGACAACCAGTGTAATCATCTAAGCCAATGAAAATATAAACTGAACCTTTATAGGGTAAGAGTCAATTAAAATCTTTTCTAAATCAGCTCTTGCTTCTTATCAGATATTGTACAAACAGCTTTTAGTCACATTTGTTATACACAGGGTCCCTGCAGGTCCTAAAATCTTAAAATAGATTTTGAGAGTGTCCTCCTTATTGGTTGTTAAATGCCAAGATGTTACTTTAAGACCGATTTGCATTACTTGTATTGCATTGGTTTTCTGTGTATGGTTTGCCCTGGTGCCCTCACTTTATTTCCCATACGTATCATTGAAGAGGTGGAATTCATAAGGGGGAAAAAAATAGGAAAACGTGAATTCAACAAAAAACTGCTTGGGAACAGAATACCGCGATCGGTTGAGTCTGTGTTTGGCATCGCTCTGGTTTGTATGTTTGTGTCTCTGCGTGTCTGCACACACAGACAATCTGTTCAATTCCTTTGCATGCCAGGCCTTCATCCGGCGATGCCTGGCCTACCGAAAAGAGGACCGGATTGATGTGCATCAGCTGGCCTGTGATCCCTTCCTGATGCCTCACATACGGAAGTCGGTGGGCACCACTGGGGCACCCGGGCCCGCCGTGCCCTCCACCTCCAGCTCCTTCAACAGCAGTGCTTCAAACTGAGATGCCTGCCCCTTTGAGCCGTCTGTTAGCTGCTAGGTTCAGTGGGGTGGGGGGGGCAGCTGTCCACCTGGGACTCTCCTGGGGTTGTAATGATGCCATGTGATCATGGGGTATGCCCATGCATACAAGACGACATGGGCCAGGGGTGTGAACAGAGCACTGAGCCTAAAACAAACCCCATCCCCCATCTCCACCTCCTCCGGCCTATCCTCGGCCCTGAAGTTGAAACCTTTTGAAGGGTCAAAACTTGGCAACAGCAGGGCGGATTGGAGAACACTGCTGATGGACATGAGAAAGGTTTTTCCTTTATGTTAGGCATCTTTCGAGAAATGACGACAGAACCCAAAGCGATCAGACAGCAGTTCCGTCTTAAACACCACCCACACAGCCTCCAGCAGGTCTCTTTTTGCAAGAGAACCTAGTGGATTTTTTTTTTTTTCCCCTCTGTGATGAGCACAAATTTCTTGATTAAAAAATTCTCAACGTCAAACTCCAGAAAAATGGCGCAATATCCAGTTTCCAGTCAACTTTGCTTCTCTGTGCCCTCCATCCGTTTTGGGTTCAGATGGATGGTTTTCTCTTTCACGACCAAAGTTCAAGACTGCCTCTTGGTGGCGCTGTTCAGTTGATTTTTTTTTTTGGTCTTTTTTGTAATAATGATAATTTGGAAACAGATGGTCCCGTTTCTTAAAGTCACAATTTCAGGTTATTGACTTAGTATTTTAACAGCTAAATTGGACTTTCAACTGGTTCTTCAATCCATCTGTATTCAAAAATGTTCCTCCCCCATTTTATTTTTTAAGTCCTAGGGGGATGCAATATCGTCTACTGTGAGGGGGTGAGAGGAAGCTAGCAGAGAATTGCATATAAAACCATTAAATACTATTGTTTTGAAAACTGTTTTGTAGTTTTATTTTGGTCAGGTGCAGTTCAGTTTTTTACTCATAGTTCACTTTGGAACCTCTGCCAGGTACATGCCTCACCTTTAAAATGTAGTATGTTGATCCCTTGTTATAGTAATCTCTGTCCAGATTTACCAGTTGATGTGCGATTTATGATTCCTGCATATGATTACTGTCAGTGATTGACGTTATTTAGTTGAAAGGCTGCAGCAAAGATTAATTTGCACCCGATTACAATCGCTGCAGTATTTTGGTGTGTATTTATTTTTTTATAGTGATAACCCGCTAGTTTGGTGGTAGGTCTGACTGGACAGCAGTGTTGAATCAGGCTAGTCTCTTTATCAGTGGGGCCTCACTGTATTCCTGGAAGCAGACTAAATCTTCATCTCGTGATACATCAGACTCGTTCCAAAGGAACGCAAATCACTTTTTATTTGATTGTGTGCAGATCTATCCAGTCTACTTCATCTTAAATTTATAGTGGGGATATTGGGCACTGAAACAGATGGCACAGTTCACGCTGCAGGTCTGGAAAGATTTCTTGAAACTGCACCATCTCGTTAGGTTTTGTAGACCTGTTAAAGTCTACTCGGATTCCAGGAGTTCGATACACACAGACCCTGATCCCATGGCCCAGGAAGCTTGAGACCAGAATGCCCCACATTGAGTTTCTCCCCTCCTGGGAGATTCTCGACTTTATGTAGAAAGATGATCGATAAAACACGATGCTGGCATGTCAAAAACTGCAAAAATCCAACCCTCCCCTTAAATGTTCCTCGACGGACTGTGCCTCCAGAATTTTACTGTTCTCTATAGTCTTAAAATAACGTGGAAACGTTTTAAACGTTCTTCTTTCCAATTTGTAGTGTGCTTTCGAGGCATTGATGATTTGAAAGTATTGACAGTCACTGCAAAAAAGAGTTAAACGACGACTCCCAACCCGGTTACAATGATGGAGTCAATGGTGGTGGTCTCCTTACAGGTTTTTAATGCCCCTAGTGGACATGATTAAATGAACCAGCTGTTTGTGATTCCTCCGCAGTCTCCAGTGTAAGCTGCTGTATTCTTTGCAGACCGCTAGATGTCACTCGTTCTCAAAGCGCCTAAACCATCTCTTTCCCCGATACAAGCAAGAAGAAGCTTCAAAAGCTTTACAGTGTTTCATTCGCCATTCAGTAAGTAACGCCACGAAAAACCTAAACAATTATCCTAAAATCAGTGCAATCAGAACTCAGTCAGTGCAAAATAGAAAAAGGTACCGAATCCAAAGTAAGAGATTAGGAAGAAAAGGAGATCAGACACAGGCCATACAGAATCACACAATGCCTCACAAAGCAGTGACCAAAAACAAGGTTTTAAAATGCTTTACTACACAATGAGTTTGTGAGCCACAGGTGTGCAGCTAAACAGGCTTGGATTATGTCTAGGTGTATCAGCCCACTTATACTCAGTCTGAAAGTGTGGTAGACGGCAATATTTAATTATAGTATGGTGCTTTTCATACAGGTTACGATACTGCCGTGTAAACCTGTTTTAACACTCCTTTCCCCTGCAGATTAACTGCACATTCCGGGTGTCGGTAATTATTGCTGTTTAATACTCGGCTTTTGCTGACCAGTTGGTGATTTCACACAAATCGTGTGCCAAAAACAAACAGATGCCTGCGTTTTTATGCATCTTCTGACAGGATTTTTAAATCAGCAGTAAAGTGGTCATTGCAGATCACCGCCTTCAACACCATCCTGGAGTATTCTTCAGGCTGAGAAATAGGTCATGTCTATATCTAGGTTGTTCTTTATTTAGTCTAAGGCTTTTTTTAAAAGTGGCCTTTCAAAACATTTGAAGCTATTTGCATCTTTGCTTCTACAAATTGCCTAAATCAGACAGGGATGGGAGTTTTGGATAGGAATGTAAAAATGTTTGAGGCGCAGGAGATGTGAACTTCCTCGGTATGTCCCCTGCATTCAGGTATAGGTCATTCCTAATCAAAAATGTATTCTGCTCGTCCCTCAGCCCCAAGACTAGACCACGTGCCCAAAATTAGCTGCTCTTCATGTTTTTCTTGCCTGTTGCCCTGTTTATGCTCCTCCGCTCCATTTTATTGAACCCAACCCCAAAGCCCAGTGAATATCTTGAGTGTTTACAAAATGCTTCTTAAACGTGGTGGTTAGCAAATCCTATCGTTAACCTGAATTCTTCCAGTGACCAATCTTCTCCATTTGTTCTGCTTTAGCTCTGCACCCCCCGCCCCCCCCAATCTCTAAACCCCTTATTCCCTGCCACCAGCGCTCATGGGCGCATGGACAGACGAGACGGGGTGGGGGCTGGGCTGGGCTGGGCTGGGCTGGCAGACTTCCTCAGCAAGCTTCTATGAGCAGATAGTAGAGAAGAATGGGGAACAGCAGGCACAGGAGACCTGGATCCCGGCCAAGCTGGCAAGTGTCTACAGCCCTGCTTGGGGTGGAGTTCATTATCCCCAGCATCAGGAGAGTTGGGAGGATTGAAGCAGGTGTGGTTTTTTTTTTTTTTTTTAAATCATTTCCTCCTGTTTAGAGCAGGACCTACAGACCCACAGTAAGGTGCAGTTTCCTGTGATAGTAATGGCTGAGCGTTCAGGATGACGTTAGCGCAAATGAAAAACTAAATGTAAATAAAATGCCAATGAGGATAGTACTGTAGCAGATAGTGAGATGATTGACTACACTGGAGCTCATGTTTGCCCAACCAGTCTACGTGTGCTTTGTGGACTTGGAAAAGGCATATGAGTGTGTCCTGAGGGGGGCGCTGCAGGGGCATGGGGTACAGGCTTGTTGCTTCGGGCCATTTGGCCCCCGTATAACAGGAGCGAGTGCTGGGCTTGCGTACTACATTTTTCATATTTGTAGAAATTCTTGTACAGTAACAAATTACTCTTCAAACGGTTTTGAGTTTCATTTCCAGCAGCCACGTCCTCCCATTACGCCTTTTCCTCGTTTTATTTCATGACTCCGATGCCTGCCGTTGGTCCTCGTCGCTTTACCCTGATAGCTGAGAGGCTTTGAGACTATCGCCAAGGTGTTCGTGTGTCATTTCTCAGGGTAGACCGTGAACAGAAACATATAGGACCTGCTTCCTTACTGTGAAAAGACCTTGTCGATCTCTACAGATTGAGGACGTGTAGTGCCATCTTCATCCTTTTCCTCGTTTATCTCACTGCCCCGCTGAGGTGCTTACCCACGTATCTCACTCAAGGACACGTCAATGTACACAGCGAGCTGTCAGGGGCTCCACACTTCAGATATCGTCTTGCATTCCAATAGCTCTGTTGTAGTATACTTACGTAGAGCAATTAATGTGTCATGCTGGTAAAATAGCAAGATAATCTATTTTAAGTAGATGATTAGTTAAGCAGTCAAACTGTCAACATGGCCAGGAGTTAGAAGACGGTGAGCTCTTGTCAGAAGCGGCAGCATTAATAGCCCGCATCCTGAGGCACACCCTTAACACAATTTGCAGCACAAAAATTTGTTTGGCTCTATGGGGCCAATTTCAGATGAGCGCGCATCATTTTGTTCAGCTTTTTACATAAATGATAGAGAATGCATTCTTTTTCATTCACCTATCCATCATTCATTTACCCACTGAAGGTCATAGTTATCTATTACACTCCAGATCATTGCCTTTTGTGTACTAGAAAGGTTGCCAGGCCACGTTATAAATCGTGTTGCTCTGCTTTAGAGATTGTTGACATGTCTGCTGAAAGCAGTGCAGAGGAGCAGAACAGAGTACAACCCCCACCCTTGAGGGGAAGAGGTGGAGAAACTCGTCTTAAATATAACCTGCTAACCCCATAGAGTTTAACTGAGGAGTTAAGTCTCCATAATCTATTGTTGGATTGTGCTTAATAGAATAAAACCTCACAACTCAGATTCCAAAATTGTCATTTTATCTTTTAATGGTGTGACTTTTGTGATATGTATCAAAACTCAAGCTTAGTCATGGTTTATTTACAGTCCTATGAATTAAGAGAGAAGCTAGCTTATGCATAGAAGGATTTACAGATCTTTGCTTTTCGTAAAATAATGTCCCCCACTTACAGGAAGTACAAAGCCACATTCTAAAATCCTTCAATATGTGGCTAATTACAGTCATGGAGCTGCTATCTCAGGTCTTTGTGTCTGCAAAATCTCAAAATGAACCAACAGGAAGAATAACTGTTAGGAAATCAGACAAAATCATGGTACAGCCTAGACAAATTGCACAAAAGTCAGAGCAGTCAGGGGATGCTTACAATCCCCCCCACACCGCGCACAAAAGAACCAACAATCCTCGACAGTTTGATTGGGCAGATAAGATAATTTGAGTGCACCTGCTATCTGTCCAAATAAACGATTACTGTACAAAGGGATTCACCCTAAAACAAGCTGGTGCCACTTCAGTCGTATTGTATGAACGGTGACCACAATCTTGCTTTCGCCAGGATCCCTTCTGACAGGAGCCCAGATGGGGCCAGACTCCCACCCAGTGACCAGCCTCACTTGTTGTAGAACTGAGAAGATACCCAAGCTAATCCCCACTTCAGGTTGGTGAGCATAAACTTCAGAGCCTTGGTCCACTGCTCCTCAGAGTTGAACTGTGTCTTAATGGAGTAGGAGCCTCCGCTGCCGCCGGTGTCCTCGATCTTCCCCTTCTCCACGTCCATCCTGGCCAAAAGAAGAGGGCCTTTAAGTCAACTGACAGCTCTCTCATTCCAAAACCAAGGGTATTAATAGGAAGTTGGTCCTCCCTTTGCTGCTATCATAGCCTCTTGTCATCTGGAAAGGCTTCCCATCAGATGTTGGAATATTTTTGGTGGGATCTGCTGCCACTCAGCTATAACAGCATTAGTGACTGGATTTTGATGTTTGGTGATCAGGTCCTCTCTGTTTGTGTGGTCTACCACATCACAACAGAACCCTGGTTGCTTCTAGAAGCTTCCACATACTTTTGTCCATATAGTATAAATTAAATCTGATTTTGAAGCTGTTTCAAACAGGTACCAGTCAAATGGTTGATATCTTACCATAGCGGATCCCTTTCATACAGGTCTATTGATGTCTTGCTCTGTTTTAACCTCCTGATCATTGCAAAACAGTAATGGACTTCCTCTGATACAAAGAAGATCAAAGTATTCACAGTGAAGTGAGGCTCTCGGCCATGCCCCCCCACAGCCCACCTGTAGGGCAGGCAGAATCCGGTGTCGCCCTTCTCCACCTCCTCCTTGAACTGCTGCACACAGTCCAGGAAGGCTACCATGGCGTGGTCAAACTTATTATCCCAGAAGAAGCGGAGGCCACCAGAGCAGTAGAGGGGCAGCTCCTTCCCAGGTACGGGGGAGGGGGGGAGAGAGAAACTACATTTCACTCCACGTATACTATAACGAGAGAAAGGTGTGGGATCTCTGACCCCGAGCACGCTCGGTGTGGGGTACCTGAGCTCAATACCACAGCCGTCTCACCTTAGACTTGTCTGTCAGAGACTCCAGGTATGAGTGGTTGCCATATGGGACCAGGCGGTACCTGTAAAGGGATCCAGGCAGGTACTTAAGTCTTGTTACCCCGGTATCATAATCATCATGGAGGCACTTTGGTACCGAACCCATCCAACAAGTTGTAGTAACGATCGGCTGAACAGAAAACCATTATCTCACCAAAAGCAAGAATATTTCAAATGTAAAATCAGTTATTTATACAGCTTGACATTCATTAAAGCTGTCCTTGTGAAATATTTCACATATTTAAGAGTACAACAGCAATGCCCCAGCTAGGGACAAGTACGGGATACGTTCTGCTTTAGCTTAAAAAGCCAATTCCATTACCAGCTACCACTACCTGAAACGTGCTGCTTATGCCAAGGGAGCTGGCACCGGGCCACATCCGTGTAGCATGCACTCGGTATGAGCAGTGCCTCGGCCGTCTCACCTCTGGAAACGGAGTCCCATCTTGTTGGCGAGTGCGTGCAGCAGCAGTACCGTCTGCCCCCAGGCCGCATTGATCTCGTTCCACTCCACCGGCACGCTGGGCAGGCGGCCCAGACGAAAGTTGTTGATCGTCCCAAACTGACCGCTGTGCCTGACGACAGACGAGAACATTGGGGGGGGGGGATGATTTTGGATCACCTGCCACTGAGCCTGGAAGCCACTTGCACGGCCAGTGGTTCTCGACTGGTTTAACCTCAGGACCCGCAATTCTCCTCAGTCATGGCCGTTGCAACAAACTCTCTAAATTTTGAACCAAATTTATTTGGTGAATAACAGATGAATGAGCATAGCAACAACTATGCTATGGTATCTGCTCTTTGTCATTAGAAACACATGTCCTTCAAAACAAAAAAAAAAAGGTCAGATATCAGAAAAGCCCAATGAGAGCAGCCTTTCAATCCACCAGTTGAAAAACACTATAATAGAACACATTAACACACACCCGCCCCTCTGTCGTTCGTGCCACTACACTCTCCTTAATTATCCCTGGTATGAATTCCCAACAGCAGGCCCCAGGGCATCAGAAGGTGCCCAAGCAGCTCAGAACACAACAGCTTCTGTTTTCGGTACTCAATGAACACTCCATCAGGATGTCTCCTTGGCACAGCTTTGCCCATCACTGTCAATATCAAACGCGGTTGTCAAACGTGCTTACTCCATCCCCGAGTTAAAATTTAATTCGCCACACAAATGATTGCCAAATGAACATTATTTAATTTTTTTAAATTATTAAACACTTCACGTTGCACGGCAGAGACTTTTATTATCCTTAAATAAATGTTTCATCTTCAGCACGCTGAGGATCACGTGTATTTAGTCACCAGCCAGCACAGCTGCCCAACAAACATTTATTCCACAGACATGCAGAAACAGGTCTGTGTTTTTCCCATCTGATCAGCTGGACACGTTAATGAGAGAATTCAGGATTGGGTCTCACTGGCAAAAAAAAATTGCCAGGCCCTTCTAGGACTGGAACCTTTAACTTCCCGTGACCCACCGGTTCCCCCCCCAAAGGGGACGTTACCTTCCACAGCACATCTCCAGCACTTTCGAAAATTACGGAAGGTTGCTGGGTTACCAAATGTGGAAGGTGGCATTGAAGACATTGGTCTTCTTCAGTCGGTCCAGCTGGATCTGGGCATAGCGCATCTGGTTGTCGGCACTCTTCAGCTCGTCATCCAGGTCCAGCTGCTGCCGTTTGAACTCGCTGTACTCCTTCTGATACCTGAGCGTGGGCCAGACAGTCTCAGCTTCAGGAGCGCAGGGTGACAACCCAATGAAAATAGCCTTTCAATCCGCTGGGGAGCAGATAGTCGATTCAGCCGATCTGTCTGCTGCCTCAGCTTAGCTCTGGTTAATTGCTGCTTTGCCTTCAGACTATTAGCTACATTGTTCAATAAAAGATTGGCACTAGCCCATGCAGGATGAATACCTACTCTCCTCAGGAGTCCAGGCCTGCATCAAAATGGCAGCCGGTTATCTATAAAATATCATTTACTGGGGACCACTGAGACAGCCAACGCCGCAGTGACACAGATCTGCCGCTGTAAGTTGTGTCGCTTCCTGCCCGCCGACACTCACTGCAACTCCTCACTGTCCAGTCGCTGTGCCAGGCTGCGGCCCTCGGCTAAGTCGTGGGCGACAGCCTCCCTCTGTTCCTCGATGGCCTCCACCTGCCGGATCAGTGACTCCTCTTCCTCCTTCAGTTGCTGCAGCTCTGCCAGCAGGGTGTCCTCCTCTTCGTCACGCAACTGAGAGAGAAGCTCAAGACAGCTCCTGCAGTGTGGAGGTGTCAAGAGCAGGAGATGGGGACAATGGAGGGACCCTCCCACCACACAACGGTACAGATTCAGATCAGTCCAACTGAACGTCTAATGATATGGTGGAGTCCTGCACCTGCTTTATATAACCACAGCTAGATATTAATATTTATATCCATGATGTAAAATATGTACTGTTTATGTTTGTTTAACTTTGCCAATACCACTAAAATGGTCACAATTACAGATTATTGAGTTCAATAGGGGGCAGTAGAGAAACAGTCTGTTCGTTTCGTGTTCACTCACCTGTAGTTCTGGCACTCGTTCTCTGTGATGTTGAGCTGCGTGTCCAGGTGGTCTAGCAGAGTGTCGGTACACTCCTCACACAGGGGGTGGTCCACGTCGGTCTGGCCTGACATGATGTCAAAGAGGTCACTCGTCACCTGCACAGGTCGGGGAGGGTTAAACATGTTAGCTTAAACATATTCGATCAGTGCTTCTCAAGCTAGTATACTTGACTAGGCATTTATGAAATGGAAATTTTAACAAGAGCTGGATATTTTAGCAGAAGTACTACAGGTACGACTTAGCATACTTTGCCTTTTATTCAATTTTAACTTGATTTCTGTGGAACTAAAATCAGAAATATCCTGTCAACAATCATCCATTGTGTTACTTAATTATTCAAGGGTGCTAAACTTATCAAATTAGCCCACTTAATAGAATCATGATAATTTGTACTTGTACTGAGACTTTTTTAAACATCAAGATAAATCAGAATTTAATCAGCAGCAATCAAGCCTAATGAAGTATGAGCTCAGCAGGAAGAGAGACCAATGCAGAGAGAGGTGGCCTAGGATTGAATGTGGTACAAAAAAGTGAGGTGGAGGCAGACCTCCTACCTTCAACCTGCGACTCAGGTTTTCCATGGTGCCTCCATCGGAGGCCTCTCCGATCAGCGTGAAGCTGTTGGCACTTTCTGTGGACATCATCCTACAGTGGGGACAATATCAGGTTGGACAGTAGTGGTTGGTGGTTTGAATACTGGAAGACGAGCTTTTTTTTTTTGTCAATTGTCTATTACATAAACAGGCCGTTTAGAATCATTACAGACTTAGGCTTCTTTGTCT
>JAACJT020000075.1:21106194-21119813 GCA_009936485.2 Gymnarchus niloticus | reverse complement strand
GAGCTTTTTTTTTTTGTCAATTGTCTATTACATAAACAGGCCGTTTAGAATCATTACAGACTTAGGCTTCTTTGTCTGGCCATGAGAGTTACACAGTCTATCAGACTGCTTTAGACACTGAGTAGGATTTGGACTTTGATGCTTATCAGTGATGGACATCTTACCGTGCTGGGGGTATGTACTTTCTTGCCACTCCATCTTGTTTGCTTTCCACAAATGTTTCCTTTAAGAAACAAAAGAAAAAAAATAAAATGGAAAAGATCCCTTCTCACCATAGATTCCCCCGAAATGATCAAAACCCAACTTATACTAAAACATCACATTTCCTTTAATAAGAAACACGTCAAAAGTCCACCATTTGAGGGCTGCACTGTAGCTAGCACTGCTGTCTCACATCTCCAGGGTTGGGGGTTTAAATCCCACCTCTGCTCCATATGTGAGTATTTAGCTGTGTATAGGGAGTTTGCATGTTCGCCCCACGCTACGCGGGCTCCAGATCTCAGTCCAAAGACAAGCAGTTAAGCTAACTGGCTTCCCTAACTTGCCTGTGTTTGTAAGTGTATGATGCCATGCAATGGATTGGCATCCCACCCAGGGTGTACCCCAGCCTTGTGCCCTGTGATAGAGTGGCATCCTGTTCAGCATGTACCCCAGACTTGTGCCCTGTGCTGCCTGGGATAGGCTCCAGTCCCCCTTGAGAAACTGACCAGGATAAGCGGCTAGAACAAGTTTGTGAAGGCAGGAAACTGTACGAATAAATGGATTCCAAGTGGGCTTCTGGTCTCACGTAAAAACACCAACAGTAGGAAAGGTGGATGTGACAGTGTCCCTGAGCATAACACACCTCCGGTGTGCTCTCCTCTTCGGTGCTCTCCATCTGTTTGCTCTGTGTTACTGTCACTAATGGAGCTGGTGAGGGGCAAAAGTAGTTGTAAGGGACGTTATACATGTACATAGATATAATACTGTTATTTCAAACTACGACATACTACCATGAATGTCATTTCAGTTTCATGCAGATAAAAACAGAATGACTTGAGCACCGAAAAACCATATATTCACTCTCTCACACACACACACACCCTGTTGTGATCCGAAATGGAGATGCGTCCTACCTGTCAGCTCCTGGATGGTGACGCGGTCCAGCACATTGAAGGACGTGTCCAGTTTGAGAGGCTGACTACAGCGCTGACACACAAAGCTTACCTGCATGGTGGAGCTGGAGGACTTGGAGCCCTCCATTGCAGTGCTTTAAAATAACACATTTTAAAAGTCTTAGAATTGTTGCCAACTCAGGCCACAAGTGCAGAGTAGGGGACTGGAGGAGAGATTTCACAAATATCTTAAATCCAAGAACTTTCACTTGGCAATTCAAAGAGATTAAGACAAAAAAAAGTCAAAGGTAATCACTGCACAATAAATGTACGCATTATCGTTACATTTAACTGAAACATGAAATATTACAAATAGTGGAACAGAAATTAGAAGTAAAGCCTTAGGTTGCACGACATAAACTGTCTTGATGAAATGAAGAGACTGCGCTAACGTGACGAAGCCCCTGCTTTGATGTGGACCTGAAAATAGCCTCTGAACTATAAATAACACATTAACTTCACATTAGACTCATTTTCTTACATGACCTCGATACCTCCACTGTCAACAAGTAACAAATGAAGCGTAAAATAAAATAAACTACCTAATGAATACACACCGGATGAACAGCTAGCCCTGGAGTGACACGGCGTCGACAGCCACTAATCCTTCAGGTCTCGAGTAGGGGAGTAAAATCCTTGTAAAAAGCAAAGACGCGCTTTTGCAGCTGTGACACTTTTACTACTCTGGTCTACATTAAACAATAGACGAGCATTCTGAAACTGTAACACTATCAGGTAGCTAACGAGACTACAGGGAGTAGCTCAGATCAGGACTGCAGGACACTTCCGGCACTGTGCTGTTTATCCAGGAAGTGACGTCACGGCCCAGCACGTGCTTCAGGGCTTCTCCGCTTAGTCTGTTTGTAGTTTTTTTTTTTCTTTTTACCAGGCGGAAGTCTGTTCGCAGATACATAAATGAACTAGAAACGTTTAGAAAACGTGAGTTTTGTTGTTCTGATGTTCTGCCGTTTAGGGGAGGCGACCAACATTTGGCTACATTTTGTAGATGCCGTTAAAGTACTTACAGTTGTTTGTATTTATGAATGAGGTAAATATTTAACACATTTTGACAAAATTCATGTCCAGTTTTGTTCCTCATCTAAATTATAGATGGCCAACATAAAATAAAATAGTACTGTTAACTGAAAGCGAAATATATTTAAAGAATAGAGAAATGTTTAAAAATACAACCTCAGCATATCGAGGATTCCTTGTAACCCGTAAGTAATCTGACATTTCCAAGTTTACAGTTAGACATCACACATTTACACAAAAAACAATACATTTAAACGGTAATGAATAACGAAAATATGTCAGTAATTTGTTATTACAGCTAGTCAACTTTGTTCTTAACGGTGTTGTGCTAAATAACTGCGTTTTGCTCTAAATAAAAAGCTAATTCAATTCACGAGGCAACGCATCCGTTATAACTTCGAAGTTATGCGCAAACCGGAAGTCGAACGCGGGCGATCACGTGACCACGCCGGACGAGGGCGGCCGGGGACGCGGTCACGTGACCGCGCAGTTGCGGGAAAACCGAAAAGGGCGTCTGGTTCGGTGAGTTGAGTTAAACCGTCGGTGAAAACTTGCTGTTTTTATCTCGTATCAGCCGATTTCGTTTGCGATCGTGTCAAGTAATAATCTTGCCTGGTTGTCCATCATCTTCGCGTGTAAGCAGCTGTACATTGGGCGAGCTGAAGGTGCCTGCTGGTTAATAAACTAATGTTGACTGGGACAGTAGTGCCAGTCCATTAACAAGGGAGCTGTATTTACAAAATAGTCTCGTTTTATGTGTTTTTCATTGGCTTTTCCTGATACATTTACTAAATATCTCCGCCTCTTGTTCATAATTACAATAGGTTTACTATGATGCTCAACATCTAGACTAAGTTTCCATTTCTAGTATCTGCCTTGCTTAAGATTTGATTGGTTTCGAACTTTAGATCATTGTACTGTATGTAAGGAGTGTTTATTTTTTGATTCTGTGAATATTTTGCAGATGCAGTAATAAAACAAGTTGTTTTAGCTGTACGGCATGGCGAAACATATGGAAGGATCAAAGGCCGAGGAAGTGAGACGAGGAATTTGTGTGATTTTGGAAAATCTGCAGTGCCCGATATGGTGAGTAAAACCAAGAAGAAGGTAACCCTGAATGAGTAAAATCATTTATGGAGCCGGGTATTAAAAGAGCAAAGTGACTGGCTGAGGAGGTCAGAGATCTGGCATCTTATAAAGATGTCACCTTGGTGGGTCTTAAAGGGGGTTGTTCCATGTTCATGTCACTGGGCCAAGGGCCTATACAATCCCTCCAGCGTGTCCTGGATTTGCTATCAGCCAGCTGTCTTGGGAAGATCTGGAGATCTTCCCCAGAACAAGCTAGGGTGTGTGGCTTTAGAAAGAGATCTGGTCTGACCTGTGCAGTGTACTGCCGCCATGACCAAGACTGGTGATGCAGTCTGAAGATGATGATGATAATTAAATGACGCAAGTTAATCAAATTACAGAAATACAGAACAGCAAATTTTAGCGCTTTGATATAGCTAGCTTGCATAATTGTGTAAAACAGGGATATGTGGGTGCCAAGTATTAAACACTAATAGCAAACAACAAGTATGCCTGTAGTTATATATTGCTGATTACTCTTTCGACCCTGTGACATGGGCTTTGACTAGGCTTCTCTTTGTTCCTGCTGAGGACTTATTTGCTGCCTGGTCAGTTTCCCCAGTCTCTGTTGTTATTGATCAGAGGTATGGAACGAGACCCTGATCAATAAGCTCTGCTGTTTGCTGTGGGGGCCAAGACCTTGCTGGTTGCATCTCTGGCATAAGAGAAAAATGCTGTGGGTTTTTCTTTCTCCTCTTTCCATTAGACTTTGATTTATTTTATGACCTTCTGTTTTATAATACTAATTTCCTTTGCTGAGATTTTATTATTTGAACCCGTTACAGTGCTGATATTCACCAAAATATCGATTGCCTGCTATGCACTTTTGTATGGTCATCAGTATTTCTTGTCTCTCCTTAGTTTGGATTTGATGAGTGCACCCATCTCCACAAAATGTGATCATCAGTTTTGTAGGTGGGTGTCAGTAGGATAACAATTTATTTAATAAAAATGTGTATATCAAGTTTTTTTTAATCTGCAAACTTTCTACAAATACTTCACATGAAATATTGCATTTGAGTTTCTGTACATATGGCAAGTTGGGGCTAATTTGGAATATGGCAGATTAATTTTGCTGTTGATGTGGATTTCTTGTCAAATTCTAATTAGGTTTTGCATAATGAAGCTGCTGGACAACACAAAGAGGAGGGAGGCCAGCTGTCCTGTGTGTAAAGCAAAGGTTACTAAAAGGTGATCTGATTTTTGTGCACCTACGGCGTTGTGGAGTGTTTTTTCAAATATGCACAAGGGTCACCGTCAGTGTGCAGTCCAGCATTTGAATGAAACATTCAGTGCAGAGAGAATCCAGTATTTCGGTCTGGGCGTGGCAGTAAATTACTGCAGATTTGATTGCAAACGACGTCCTGTCCACTTGTTTAAAGGTGGCTTTTCGAGCAGCATCCTCTACTCGGCAGATACATGCAGAGCACATTAATAATTGCATGTACCGAGGGGTTTTCCACAGCTGTACTCAATGCTGTCCACAGGAGTTTGCAGGATAGCCCTGGGTTCATGAGACTGGTAGAAGGGGTGAAGAACTTGATGCAGGCTTTTGAAGAAGACTGTTGCGTCAGCCGTGAGTCTCTCTGTAGTTGCACCTGAGGGGTGTCTCAAACAGCACACAGTGGCATGTATTTCCACAGTGTTTTTCAAGTGCGGTAGACACGTGTTTACTAGCTTTTTTAATGTATCATCTGTTTGTTTCCTGTAGACATTCGAGAGGCTTCCGAGAAAGTTGAGAGCCCTTGGTAAGTAATGCTAGTAACAGAACGGCAGGAATATCAAAAATATTAAATTGTAATCTGACATGACTATTCAATATTTACTTGTATATCCACTTGGTAAATTAATAATAGAATTTTGCTGGATGTTGTAGGTGTAATTTGATTACTTCGAAGACAGGCATTTTCAATGGGTTAACCCATTTGAAATGCAAAAAAGCCAAGTCATTTTCATTCATGTTTGACCAGCGCTACGATGAGAGGCTGTGAAGAGGTTCAGCTTGAGGGAAGGACGACTTCTGGCAGCAAACCCAATAAAAGCACTGTGGGAAACAGCCAATCCCAAGGCTCTGATGATGCTACGTCTCCTTCGACTAAAGGTAGGATGATTCATCCCTAGGATGTTTACTCATTGTTCTCTCAAAATCCAATACTGTAAGAAAATATACATGTACTATAATAGATGTATCATCAATTTGGTTGGGTAAGTTGTTTTTTCCTTCTATTTCAGCAAAGAAAGGTTTTGCAAGAATTATGGGCCTTGAAGATTCTTGTGCTTTCACATCGGAGGGAGAGGATTTAGAGAGTAGAGCCAGTGACGGTCAACAAACCTCTCAAGGCAGATCAGATAAGAATGGCAAGTCAAGTCCTTCTGGTGCTGAAACACATGTTCCATGTCGAAAATCAGAAAAGAATGTATTGGCACACAAGTCTGAGAAGAGAAGGGATGATGCTTCATTTCAGAATGGGCAAGTTTCTGACGCAAAGATAAGCAAAAAGGAGAGGCTAACCCACCTTAAGGGGGGAGAAAATGTGAGCTCAGGTGAAGATGGAGTTGTTGACAAAAGGCAGAAGAAAAACCTAGAAAAGGTATCAGAATGGCTCTTAAATCACACTGTGGGTGATGGAGGGGACTCTGACCTCAGTGCCAGTTCCCAGGATCACTATGAAGATTGCTGTTCTGATGGCAACAGTATTTCGTTCACTGAAGAGAGCAAAGACGAGCACCAAACAAGGAACCCTAAGAGGTCTAACCACAGCCTTTGTCTAGAGGAGAAAGTTTTTGGAGTGATCTACAAGAAGTCTCGAAGGTCCCCAGCAGCCCAGGTGAACAGCAGGTTTTCTCCTAGGGTTAAAGAGGTTTCACACCTGGCTGCCTGCAGTCTATCCGAGAAGACCCAAAAAACGGTTGCCAGGAAGAGGCGGAACAGCAGATTGAGTCCTGCTGACTTTATCATGAGACCTCACACAGAACTAGAGGACTGCCATACTGTCAAAGAGAAGAGTACCACTGAAGATTGTACCATCAGTGAAAAACCGATTGATGGTGAAGCAGCAAAGGATATTGACTGCATAAACATATCAAAGGCCGCCGATGGGAAGGTGATATTGGGGTGTGAGTCTTCAGTTGAGAATGAAGAACTGAAAGACGGTTCTGACTTTGAGGTGCCACTTCAAAGACCCACGACGACAAACAAATCTAAAATGCAGGGTACATCGCAGGAGACTGCTGACAACTTGGAGAAAGAAGCAATGGAGAACATTAAAGAAAATGATGCATCAAATGGAAGAAAGTGTCTGTCTGATAAGAAAAGGAATGCTTTGGCTGGAAAGAGGCTTGTTAAATCAACTGAGGCACTGGACCTGGTGAGTGTGCCAATGGGCAACCCAGATTCTGGAACTAAGCCCACAAGGGGAATTCTCTTGGAGGCGGAGGTTCCGATCGATAGTTACCCTCATGCTGAGGACCGAGGAGCTCCAGTTCACAAGACTTTAAGACAAAGTAAAAGATTAAAAGGAAGCAGAAAGAGGGCGTCGTCAAATAGGTCCACAAAAAGTGTCATTTCTGACTTCGAAAATGGAGTGGGGGTTTATGAGACGGCACGTGGAGTAACTCAGATGGAGAACACTTTTAAGAGGAATGGATGTGTAGCTTTTGTGGATGTGCCAGGCATCGAGAAAGACGAGTCTTTCATCGATGAAGATATGAAGGGGGAATGTGAACAGAAGCAGTATGAAACCGAAAAAGACTCTTCCCTGGCTGTTCATAATGTACAGACTCTTCCGATTACCCTGGAAAGTTCAGTGATCAAAACTGACCAGCCACAGTGCCCAAACTCCAGGAAAGATGGGTCAAATGCTGGTGTTGAGGTTCCTTTCTCCACAAGTGCGGTGACTAATTCTGAGGTTAAAGAAGATAGGAACGACAGCGAGTTGGACACAGAACAATTGCTAAAAACCTTTAAAGCCACGAAGAGAAGGTCTTTCTACATCGGTAGTCCCAATAACAAATGTTCTGACAGGGACTCGTTTAATTCTGGTAGATTGCATCGAAGCGAGGTACAGAGTCCCAAGGTTGAGCTCAACGAAGAAAAATTAAACAAGAGGACACCTGAATTGCTGTGCATTGCTGATTCTGCGGAATTAGTGGAGCAAGATACGGAGACGTTGGCTCTTGGTCTGGAGAATCGTTCAGTTTCTACTAAAACGGAAAGCTTTCATTCCACCGATGTAATTCCATCCACAGATTCATTTAATCCTGCAGCTCATAAAGCATTGTCTCCAAAGAGTGGTGCAGTTGGATGCCAAAGGAGGAGCGATGTGACCCTCAACATATCCACTTGCAAGTCTACAGATTCTGGAGAGTGGCTGAGTTTGAATGCCTGGGAAAACAATCACAGTTGTTCAGGCAGTGGCTCTGCTGGTACAGTTAAACCCAATCGAGTCAAATCCCCTTCAAGAATACAAAAAGAGACAACTTCAGCAAATAGTTTAAACAGGGAGGAAGTGGGCTCTGAACTTCTCTTCACTTCTGGTGAAGAAGAACTGGAAAACCCTTCTGGAAAGATCACCGAGAAGCTGCCCCCAGTATTAGCTGAGTGTACAAATCCAGGAGATCCTTCAGAAGATGCAAATGACGGAGCCTGCAACGTGAAAGTGAGCTCTGAGCCCCTCACGCGGGGTTCTAATAACTTACTGACGTCCTCTGTGACCCCAGATGACCTTCTGCCTCCAAATATTGTTGTCGCTGCTTCCAGCAAAAGTGCAGCTAGCTCCATTGAGTCCTGCAATCCAATAACCCCGTTAAAAAAGCGGAGAAGGTCACAAAGGCTGGAATCCTCAGAGTCTGAGGACAGTAGTGACGATGTCCAGCTACCTTCTTTGGCTGAGCTCTTTGGACATGCCACGTCTTGCAAAGAGATTCCTCCCCTCCAGGACCAGGAGTCTGCTGAAGTTCCTTCTAGGGGTGAGCCAGTTCCATCCAAAGTGGCAGGCAAATGCCTGAGTCCTTACTCTGATCCTGAGGAGGTCCCTGCCAGTCAGGGGTCTGTAGACCTGTTTGGCACTCCAGAAGAATGTGAGTTGTTTGCGTGCATTATATATATTTTTATTTATTTTATTTTTTTTTTTGTAATCTGTGTTCAAGCACGTTCCGTGCGGAACCCTACTGTTTGAGTCAGAATTTTTCTCATTATAATTATTATTTATTATTATTCTTTTTCTGCCCTGAAACGCAATGCCCAGCCTAGTTCCTTCTTGTTTTCGTTCTGCCTATAGATTTGTCTTTGCTTAGCTTTCTGCCTTGGGTATTTTCAGGTGAAGGTGGTCCTGGTGTGTCTGGATTCTCTGGAGAGTCATCACAGCTTTCCAGTCAAATTATTGGCACGCAGGTGAGCTCATGCTTGTATTCTTGCAGAGTTACTTTGGGGATTCTGCCAAATAATTTAAATTTGCAGCGTTTTTTCTTCTATCTGATTGACGTTGAAATGTATTAATAATGGGTTGGCTTGTAACCCACATCACAAAAACTTTTTTAAATCAGCTTGTGACTTTGACGATGAGCTGCACCAGTTTTCTTTGACCTTTGCATGGTCAAGCTACTTGTATTGCTTGCAGAAAATGTTGACCTGTCTCTAGCCCTTTAAATGTTAATTGTCATATGGCATAGAATCGTGCTTTAAAGGGCCTCTGCACCTCAGCATGTTCTCAGGATGACACATGGGAAATAAAAACTCAATTCTTTGAATTGGGGTGTGTCAGCTGAAGCCCGGTTGAGGCTTGTTCTTATCCACTTCTGTATGCATTTTCAAAACCACGCGATTTCTCGCTGCCGCAGTTTCTGTGGTTCGTGTGTCACGCTGACCGATTTGGTGCTGTTGCACCCAGCAACCACTAGATGGACTCCCTGCAACCTTGGTGAACTGGAATCAGTCACGTGCTGCAAGTCGCTGCCGGTCTTGGTTGACAGCATTCCAGGGACGAACTTTGTGAAACTGCGTTTCATTTCCGACATGCGGCTGCTGCACTGTGCGTTGAATTGTAGTCGACGTCGTTGCTTGTGGTGGCTGGTGTATTAGATATCGGAAGACTCAGTCTAACAAGCGAATGGTCCGGCGTGCACTGGACCCCAGAATACATTGTGCAGTTTTTATTTTTTGTGTGCGGTGTATTCCAGTGTGCTCTCCACTGTTCAGGTAACTCAGTGTAATCAGTGGTAAGCAGTCACCTGAGTTACGTCTTGGCACTGTGCCGGGGGGGATGCTGACCGCTGGGGTGAGGCAAGGCGTGTGAGTCACAGAGGTCCCAAGTAGGGTGGAGAACTTCCCCTGGATCCTTTATGTCTCTCTTACCCTAAAGCCTAACCCTAACCCGTTATGGGGCAAAGCTGAGTTTCATTGACTGATCATCATTATGTACGTTTAGTGAAATCTCCAAATATTTTTCAACCTAATATCATCCAACCTGCAACTTTACCTTTGGCACCATGAGATCTGATGTCAGTGGTATGTTACCCGATTTATTATTATTAGTTTAAATTTCTCCTATGATGAGATTTTAATCCAGATTTTTACCCGAACGTATAGCTGGAAAGATTGGGTATTTGCCCTCTGTAAGGGTACAACACCATGATCCTCTGAGGAGGTTTGTATCATTAATTACTCACGCTGCCCGTGGTCCTTTGATGAGAGTTTATCTCCAGTGGGTGTCTGTGATGAAGGCGTGCAGGTTAATCGGCGAGAGTGTGAAAAGCCTCGCTGGGGGAGAATGATGACGGACTCTTAGTCATTCTTCTCCCACCTCCTCAGCAAAAGCTGGCCTTGCAGGAGGAGCTGCACAGGCTGGAGCGAATGATGGTCCTGGTCACGGAGGCCCTGCAGCAGAAGGAGGACAGCTGTGAACAGGGACCCCCTCCAGAGTCATCCTCTGTATCGGCCGCAGGTAGGTCGGGGATAAAAGTCATTCTGTCTCGGCTGCAAGAGCTTCCGTTAGCCAATAAAATGGTTCTTTCTCCTTTTCTCTTTGAATGTTACCTTGTCATTAGGTGCCTGTCTCCACTCAACCCAACTCTGTGACAGCCAGAAGAGAGCCAGCATCTCCAGGTATTTCCTGGAGCTTTAAAGACTAACTTCAGGAACTAAGCATCACCAGTCGGCTACCATCAACCTGGCTAGTTATAGCAGAGCTTTACTATAACCGTTCAGTTTCGTTCCGTTGCTCAAGTGGGTTCTGTGGTTGAACTATTTTTGCTAAAGCAGTCCAACGGTATGTTCCTTACTCAGGGGAGTAACCTTTGGCAGATCTTAAACCTGTGAGGGTTTATTTTGGCTAGTGCTTGTTCTTTAACCCGCCGCTGGGAAATCCCAGCTCATCAACGTGCTGATTTGTTCTTGAGTGCTGTGTTTTTGTGAGTTTTGGTAAGTGGAGAGTAGTTGATAATCTCCCTAATGAAGCCAGAGCCTCCTCATTTAAGGCAATTGAAGGGAGAGGCGTGAAAGCGGCTGTAATTTATCTCTCCTGCTTCGATGCTCCTCTTACCGACCGGAGCTCTCCTCAGCACGGCATGAGAGAACATAGTGAAACAGTTAGTATTGGTGGCTGCTGAGTGATTTCCCCCCCAGATTTATGGAATAAGTACATTTCGTATATTCCCCAGAGGAATGCACTTCCTCTCAAAACTCAGAGTGCAGGGTCTCCAGGTACAGGTACTTGGTGATGGCATGGTGCTTTCTGCCTCTCTTCCCAGACCCATGAGGTCCCCCCTGCCTGCCCAGGCTCCCACATCCCCAGACCAGAAGAGAAATGTTCACTATCTGGAGACCTCCACCCATCCTAACCCTGTTGCCTTGGAGGCCAAGCTAGATGAAGGCCATGGTGTTGCAGGTAAAAGTGATTAAAAAAAAAATTCAGTTCTAACTTAATTTATGATGGTTATTTTTTTTTTTAAGCTTACTATACTAGGAAAGTATGGTAATTACCTTGGTGTATGTTTATACCTAAAACAACAAAACTGTTTCAGACCGTCGGCGTTAAAGGGGAGGTGTTTTTGCAAACGTTTCATTTTTTCCGGCGTTGAACACTGAGACATTACAGGCGGGAGGTGGAATCTGGTAGCAGGACATGGGTTGATAATGGGGGTCTTTGTGTAGATAGGAGAGGGGTACGTTTGGCTTATATTTCATTGAGTTATTGGACAGAGTGCGTGAAGATGGGACTCTGACGATCAGTTGATTATTATGGGGTGTGGTGCTGGAATAAGTGAGGGTGGGGGGTTCAGCCTAGCTCCAGCTTTGGGGTATTGGCAGTGCTGATGGTCTAATAGGCTCCTTGGTATGAAATCAAACGTGCTGAAGTCTGACAGGAAGGCCAGGACTTGCTGTTGGACTCCTTTTGGGGAATAAAATGAAATTGAGAGATTAGGAACGAGTCCCTTGTCAGCTGTCTTAAAATTGATCTTGCATATGTCTGAGTGAAAAACAGAAAAGGTGCTGGTGCGTTTGGAGCCCACGCTCTCCAGTCCGGACCTGCATGTGGGTTCAGACGATCCCTGACAGCGTCCATCTCAACGTCCTCTAGGCCTTTGGGCTCCTAGGAGCTCAGGGCAGACAGGCCTGCTCCACCAGTGTCCAGTCTCCACTGAAGGGGTTTGGGGCGATTAGCGATTATGATAGGATTCTAATCCTCCTAATGCATTTGTCTTTAATGTAGATTTGATTAAAGGTAACCTGGATGAAAATGTTCAGATCGGGGGTTTCCGGGTGTGGATTCAGGGAGTACGCCATGGTAACCAGGCACGACGGGGAGGTGGGAACCACAGTGTGCGTGGTGCCAGGGGCCACACGCCATCGTCAGGGTTTCGAAATGCAGCAGGCTGGCGTGGAGGCTCGTTAAGAGGGCCAGCGGTTTTACAGCATTTTAAAGAGCGCGAATTGAGCCATCGCCGCACGTTGATGCCGTAAGCAGTTTCCCCAAGATGACGTGATGGGATGGGCTTCCGTGGATACGAGAGGTCATGTTCCGTCAGTGTGGTGTGTGATTATACCTCATCCAGCCCTTTAGGCTAAATACTTTATTAAAATGATAAATATCTTAGAAAAATATGTTTGATCACTAACTGCTGTAGGTGTGGATTACACTCACGTTTTTATGTTGGGGTCAAGTAAAGCTACACCCAATTTTGTTTGCAAGCAGCAGTTTCTTCCGCCATCCTGGCTTGTGGGTTATGTTTTATATTTTAGATTAAATATAGCATTGAGACCATCTTTGTTCCAGTCTGAGTCTTTGCTGACTTGTGTTCGACCCACTTAGTCTCGTGATTGGCTCTGTTTCTGTGCATCAGTGGATGGTCAAGATGATGGCAGCACAGGAGGACCATGCCAGGCTGTGGGTGAAACTCGAGGCTGCTCCACAGGGATGCCCACCAGGACCTCGGGGATGGAGGGAGCCCCACGGTGTGAATTCCCCTTGCCCCCATTGCGGCCGCAGAGCACCCCCCCTGTACAGTTGGGCTGCAGCCGAATCCGGCATGGAAAAATGGTTCTTGTGGCTTCGGGGCTGAGTGCGGCTGAGCTGGTGAGTGAGGAGCTTGGATAGGGTAGGGTCGTGTTTATGGCCGGTTAGTAGCCATTCCCCGTCAGATGTCCACAGAATACATGTGATCAGTGAGGGCGGAGTTTACTTCTGTCACTCATCAGCCTGGGACCGCCCTCTGAAAAACATGAACCAGTCATACTTGAGTGAACCTATTTATTTTTACAAACTCCTCCTTTTGATATAAATATTATGCGCATTTAACATTGAAATCTACAAATCAGATTTAAAAATCTTTATAAAATTGGTCTTTTAGACTCCTTTAAACATTTTTGTGCAAGTAACACTGATATACAAATCATATTAAAAAAAGAGAAGTTTAATAATTTATTTTGACTTGTGCATCTTCCTCCTTCCCCATCATTTAGTCAGTGGTAAAGAAATTTGCCACTAAGGTGGGTGGCAGTGTGCATCCAGAGGTGACTTCCGAAACCACCCATGTGGTTATCAGGACAGGTGAGTCACCTACCTGACTGTCCAATTAGTGTGCCGTCACGGTAATGATAGTAATATTTCTGACTGTAGTGGTGGTGATGTTAGTATCGAAGGCTTCGGCTTTATATTGCAAACACAGCTGCAAAACCGAGCAGGGTTTAATTGCCTCTCGTTCTTTTGTCCTCAAAGCCTTTTTATCCAAAGCATCACATCTGTAGACTAGTAATGAAAATGTTTCCCTGGCAACAAGCAAATGGAACTTCTGGTTCATGATCTG
>JAACJT020000075.1:21088743-21106094 GCA_009936485.2 Gymnarchus niloticus | reverse complement strand
GTCTGAGTTCTCCGCTACGACCTGTCCGTCTTGGGTGGCCCTACACGGCTTAGCTCATAGTTTCACTGAACTATGCAGGCCCCTTCGCCACGACAAGGCAGTGATCCATTGAAGGGGATTGTTTGGCTTAGTGTCCATTTAATACTGTCAGAGCAGAAATTAGTGGCGTTCATTCTGACAGTAAATCCATTTAGTAAGTCAGCATGTAAGTCCTTTATTGTCATTGTACGAGTACAATGAGGTGAAGTTTGAAACAAGGAAATGAAATAGCACAATAAATACAATTTGAAGATCTATACACATACAGTAGTATGCATCTATACACTAATGAGCCAAAACATTATGACCACCTCCGAGTAGGACCGTGATTTTTGTCCAGTATCTAGATGGCGCATCCATACAGGTACAACCTGTGAAAGGGGGATATGAAGGAACAGGTGGATGCTGACCTGAAGCAGCTGTGCTGAGCTCTCCAGACCACTTGTCCATCCTGGTGAACCAGGTCCACCCCTTCACCATGACTATCTGCTCCTGTGACACAGGTTAGTTCCAGCAGGATAATTTTCCTTTTTACATCACTATGAGTGTGTGGACCTGCTTTGAGTAACACAAAACTGATTTCAGTTTATTTTCCCCAGATGTCAGTCCTATTCAATACCTTGACGACACGTTCGACGTTTGGAACCACGGAGGATTACTCATGCTCTGCGAGAAGCTCGGGTGTCAGTATGGTATAGCATCATTGTGAAGAAAAATTAAACAAAGAGCCGTGGGATTCAGGGCAAGTATCTGAATTGCACGTAATAGCGTTATACACACACACACACACACACACACACACACACACACACACACAAGATTATTGTTTGGCTTAAGAGTATTTGCACATCACCTAACATGGTTACAGGGAGAAGGTGAACGAGTTGCCATGGGATACCCCATAAAGCAGGAAGTGGTCACTGGGAGGAGGTGTTAAGGAAGGAGACCCCTGAGGAAGATGATGATTCCTAGTCAGATTGTGTGGGCATGAGGGGTCCAGTAATTTACATGTGTGAGTGTGCGGATGAGCCAGCAATTATAAATCCGACTTTTAGTTTTGTTTGTTTAGTTTAGATTAGCCTTTATTCAAATATCCACGCTTCTATCCATGGATGCATCCATCTTCTAATGGATGAGCCTGACGAAGGTCAAAATCTATTGCGTTTCTAAATGTATATGGCGATATGAATCCTATCATAGTGTAGCATCTGGTCATGGACCCAGTAAAGTGTATCTTGTGAACTTCTGTTGCCTTTTATTTGCAGGATGCAGTTGGGCGTAACTGATTTCTCAAATGCAGGTGTTCGTGTATCAGTACTGCATTAAACTGTCAGAATAATCATGTATATTTACCCTTTACAGACACAGACCATTCCAGTGTTTAAAAGACTTAGGCTACGTCACCAGCCCAGACGACAAATTATTCATCTCATTTCAAACATTATGTTAAGTTTTGTGAACCCAAAAGGAACATATACAACTCTTTTAAAAAAAAGTGACAGAAATACATTTAAAGAAGGGCTTTGCTTACAGCACGTTTCTTGTTTAAAGCTGCGAAATTCCTGTTTCTGCTATTTTGTCATGTTTCTTAAATTGCTAAAGTGTTTTTGCTTGTGACGTCTCTGGAAATTGCTGTGTAGTCACTTATTACTGAGGTTTCTGGGGAAAAGACTGGGGTTTATATCACGTAGATTATATAGATAGAGCACGCCACCATTAAATAACTGTTTTAATCCTTATTTTTATCCCTGCTTTTAAATGTCACTTTCCAGTAGGTTTTTTTTTTTTTCCCAGAATTACTAAGTGATCACTTTTATCAAGCAGGTCAGAGCAGTACTCAGAGTAGTTGTGGAGAGTACTCTGAGGCAAACTCCACACACCAGAATGCATCGAATGCACGTTAACACACCCGTGGCTTGAATCCGGTCCAGTCAGTGATTGAATTCTAATGTCTAATTTGAATCTCATTTTGTTGCTGTTTCATTTCATTCAGTGCTCAATCCAGAATCCAGTTCATTCTCTTCCTCCTCTATCTGCTACCATTTTTGGTTAAAAAAAAAAAAATGCACAGTGCAAGCAAGTCATTGACGTTTAAAGATATGTAGGTGTGTTTGTGACTCATGATTAACATCCAATGAATTCAGAGACTGCTTCAATGAAGAAATGAGTCAAAGAAAATTATCATCTATTTACTTTGGTATTAGTCATCAGATTGCTTTGTCCTGCCTACAGCTGAGACACCAAACACCACATTTGCACAATGACAAGGACCCGTCCGTCAGTCATGGACTGGTTTGCAGTTTCTCCTCCTGCCCTAAAAGCAGCTGATCAGATCCCAGAGGAGGTTTGATTTGTTCCATTGAGTTTACGGAGAATGGTACCACAAACGAAGAGCATCCAATCAGAGGCAAACTCTGTGTGTGTACCAAGTATTTCTGAAAACTGATTATCCCCCCTAGAAAACCCAGGATCGTGGGTGTGCCATCTCACCACACTGCGATGTACCAGCATTTTCAACAGTCATACCCACCTGGACGGGGAGAATGAGGTGAGTGGATTCTTGCTGAAAGTGCTAATTAGTGTGCTGTGATATGAGACATTCAATTCCCTGAGTGAGAGGGTGCTTCAGCAGGGCCTTTGATAGTGCTCTGAGATTGGTGGATTTGGACAGGGGGGGAGGTGGGCTTGCTGAAGACTGGCAGTTCCTTCATCCACTGGAGAACGGCTGAGACTTCTGAGTGCATTTAAGGAGTGCTCAGTGCTAGCAGAATGACATTTCTCATATTCCAATGGCTCATACATTTTACTAATTAATCTGACAGATCTCTCTTGCCCTAAAAAGTGCATTTCTTTTAATCTCAAATGAAAGTAAAGCTGTTACCTTTCCATTAGTATGATGGACACTGGTGGAAGACATCAGTCAGTAAGTAATGGATACAAACTAAATTAATTGTGCAAAACAATGATCAGAACAAATATTTGGAAATGTTACAGAGCCTTATGAGATCTTATATTTCACTTCAGGGTGATTTATTATGAGCCTGTGGTGATACATCGCTGTGGGTCAGGGGTATCTAGGGAACTTAACAGGGTCCACGCCCCTGCCTTGAAACCCTTCAGGAGTCTGGGATTAGGCCACTGACTAAAAATCAATCCAAGGGACAAACCCAAGTTTTGGGGAGCTTAGCAGTTTGGTGGAAGCCAATGGCCAGTTTTAGCTGGCTTGCTCTCCTCGCCTCCCTTGGTTCCATGGTGCTAATCCTCTTACTGCCCACCTACCCGCTAGGGGCATCTGTCTAGCAGCACTCTGAGCAAACAACATGAAGGTGCCAGGCCAATGGCCCCTGTTCTCCTGTACTCTTCATTTTTAAGAACCAGATTACACAGAGCTTGCTATGTTACGCCAATCGAATGTTCAGGACGTGCCTCTTTCGGGGAAGCTTCTTTTTAAGGCTTTTTCTGGCAAACCACTTTGAGATATGAGTCACTGAATTTGATGGGCCTTCCCAAGGCTAACATTGACTTTTCATTCAAGACCTGCCCCCAGGTTTCAGCAGAGGGTCAAACCCATGTAACGTCACCATTGTCGCTGTTCATCAGAGGGATCCTTGTGAAGTGCAAGACATTCTTCAATCTGAGTCAGGGAGGAAACCTGCTGTATGAAGGACCATCTCCACTGACCATGTGAGGGCTTTAAGGGTCATTAGAGATCAGCACACAGATTACGTGGTGAACCTTGCTGTGAGCAGTAACTTATGATTTCATTTGAGCTCGCAGAGTGCTGGATTGGACTTGTTAATATGCATAAAGCATGCCCTACAACCAGTGGATGCTGGGAGGAACCTACATTTCCACAAGTCTGAAGATGTTACAAATCTCTCCCAACAAACAGAGAAGCTTCTAGTGCAAACAGACCTAGAACCTCGCAGAGGGCTTGATTTTAAGGCAGCACATGGTAACAAAGCCGGCCTGTGTGAATAAAACTCTAGACTTAAAACCAACCACAGAACAATTTTTTTTTTTTTTTTTTTTTTTTTTATTTCAGTATCACACATACACAACCCAAAATACAGCGTAACAGCCCAATACCATTATGCTGGTCTCCGGATAACATTAAAATATAAAAATCTGACAACAGTAAAAAAACAAAAAGCTTCCAAATCAAGTTTTGACATGATCCATGTTTCGAAAATAACCAAAAGAAAAAACATTGATAAATAATAAAATTAAATGCATAGAAATATAAAATGACTTTAACTTGAAAGCACTTGTGGTTTAGAGAATTAGTCCTGCAAGGTTTCAAAACCTGAAAACATATTGAAATACTATTGATATTACCGGTCTTAACTCTCTCCCCTCTCCTGTCATCCTACACAGTCTTTGCTCCTAAACTTGCATCCTAACTGTGGAATTATTTGACCTCAGTTTTTTTTTTTTTTTTTTTGTTACAATTTGTTAGAATTGAAAATTTTGTATGACAGTAAATATGGTGGGTCACAGCTCTGAGCAAAGAGCACAATCTCTGCTTATTCAGCTCACAGGTCAACAGCTCGCTGGTTCTGGATGAACCTAGGCCAACCACTGAAACTTTCCGAAACACAATGTCGCCTTACACAAATGGCCCAGCCCTTCAAACATCCCCTCCATCCATCTCCTGCAAATTACTCCATTTCACTTCAGTAATCCTCCCTCTCCACCCCACTCCACTGGCATCAACACAGGACTTTACTTACTTCCCCAACGGTCGCAAAGTCCATATGCCGTGTCGCTTCTTTCTAAATTCATGACAGATAACGCGTTCTCCTCCCCAAGAACAAAAGCAAGACATGGGGTCACCCTAAATGACCTCTACGACTTCATATTCGTCGTTGCGTCCGGGGAGCAGTGCAAAGATGACAAACAGAACAGTAAATAGAGTTCCTCTATGATATATTTATAGATCCGTGTCCCTCGTCACATGAGCACGCAGCTCTTGGCCCGTTCCTTCCTGCCAGCTGTGGCGTTATCCCGGAGCTCCGGTCGGCTGGGCTGCTGTGAGATCCTCTTCAGGCCGCGACGGGAACCGCTGCGCTTCAGGGGGGGTCTGTGCAGACGGCCAACCGACGCCAGCGTGGTGACATGGAAGACGTCCCGCACGCTGTTCTCCGACACTTTGGAGGTGCACTCCGCGTAGGCCGCCGCGCCAATCTGCCGCGCCAGCATGCTACCCTGTGAGAGGGGATGAGGGGGAAAGACGTCAGTCTCACCAGCATGCTGGCGGTTCATCCCTAATGAAATCAAAGCTGCATTCTCACCAGACTTAGTGCTTTCACCTCCACCTAAACCAGAGGAGCATTCGACGGCCCCCCAAGCAGTTGTACCACGCACTTCATAAAACATTAATTACAGATGGCAGCATCATCAAGGACCATTAGCAACGTTGACAGCATTCATCCCACCCAATGATGCCAACGAGTAGATCTTCCTGCATCGGCTGCCTCCGCAAGGACTGACATGGAGTCTGGAAACAACGGGGGAGGGCTGGGGCTTTCTGTTCCGCTGAAGCGGGCACCCAACGTGTACTCAGCATCTTGAAAATTCTGGGCTGATTTGCCAGCAGAATGTCCAAGTGGAGACCATGCTTGTGTACTGATCTTTGTTTTAAATGTCTTCAGTGACCAGGGTGAAATGGAGATAACGAAACGGAGAGGAAAACCACCAGGACTCCAAGCCCCACCCCACATTTTCCAACAGCCTTAAGCAGTCAAAATAGTGGGCAAATATGTTGTACTCTTCAAAACTGAGAAAAGCTGAGTGGCTTCGACCTGGGCGGTCTTGGTAGATAAGCACGGCCCACCGTGATATTGCTTGTGTAATCTCTGCCACCATTACAAATCCATGGATGTCATTGTTGAGGCCGAATGAGAACTTACAGCACTTTGCTTCAATAAACCAATCGACCTTGTAAAACATTTAGCTGATTTTATACAATACTATCTGCAGAATAACTTCCACTTAGAATACAAAACTGTTCCGATAAATTGATTCACTATCACTCAAGTTGAGGAGCTCATTGTCAGATTGCGTCACACTAAATCATTGTAATAACCGTCTTCGGGAATCCGTGTCGCCACTCTCCCAACGCATGCATGCCGGATTCTTTGTGATCTGCGATTACAACATTCAATCATCTTTTTTCAGGGTGTACATCCCTCCTGGGCGGGCGATGTTAAAATTTAAGCTGAGTTAGAAGCTCCCTTGCAATAATTCTTCACTTAATTTGGAATTGCTCAAGATGGATTTGTGTTAAGCTCTTACTGGTAGTAAGAACCGAGAACAAATGAGATACTGACAAAAAACTTGCTTCATGCACAAAGAGCAAATTAAAAATTAATTTATAAATGCTATGAATTTTCTTGAAGACTTCTAGTTTACTATTTTCTGGGACATAATGACCAGGACAATTGGTTAGAAGATGGAGTAACGGCTAGGTTAACATTGCTATCTCTGCTTCATGTTCGTCATGCTTTCCTATCAGCCCCCTTGTGGATCACAATGCAAGCATTCATTTTCACTCCAGGCTCCCTCAGAGGAAAAGACAATTAACTCCGTGTTGAAATCAGCGCCAAACAAGACTCAATTTACATGGAAAGAGGCCATTAAAATTCACAGATTCGGAGGAACTGTTACTGTGGTAGCTGGAGGACACTCTGGGCAAACAATTTTAATGTCCCACTGCCCATCCTTGCATTTATTACTTTCTATTCGTTTAGAATTCAAACGCTTTTATACTTCCAAAAAAAAAAAAAAAAGCATTGTTTTCTTCATAAAAGCCGCTACACTGACTCAACATGGCTGACCATAACAGTTATAAAACGAAGAAGAAATAATAAATGAGTAAGGCTGGAGACCTCAACATTACATGGTGACTGAGACTATTGTGAAGTAAAAAAAAAAAAAAACGAGACTCAACAAGTCTGCAGTGGCCTCACTGTCTGGTGATACCAGCATTCGCAAATAGTAATTTAAAAAGAAAACAACATACTGTAATAGTGTGTGTGACTTCATTCCTTTGTATGAAAAGGCTTTTGTTGGCCAGCCACTGTACCTCATCCTCAGGTATTTTCCTAGCTGCCAAATGTACTCTCTGATGAATTTGACACCATACGGGAGCCTTGGGAACCTTCTCTAAATCTCCCACACTGTCTCTCAAAAGCAGAAGTGCGGTCGCATTTTAAATAACGGCAGCCAATTCCAAACCACAGCGTTTGCATGACACTCAAGCCCAGGTCAACAAACCAAAACAGACGACACCCATTTGAATAGCTGCAAACAATGACCTGAGTGCTCGTGTGAAAGTAAAATCCTGTCCTTACGTCCACTTAGGTGTTTATCTTGGCGATCGACGTTACGGGGAATCCAGTCACCGTCTATGTGGACAACACCTCTGAAGTTGTTGGGGCAATGTTGGCAGTTCTGCCCCAGGGTTCTTCGAGTCACCCTGGCTGGTAGTTTAACAACGAGTCCCCAGGTGGCCTCACCTGCTCGTGAGTGACGGGGATGAGTCTCTGCTTGGACAGTTCCCTCAGAGTCCTCAGGTCAGTGCGCATGTCCAGTTTGCAGCCCACCAGGACCACCTTGGCATTCGGGCAGAACTCCTGGGTCTCCCCCTGCCACTGTGAGTGGGAAGAACGGGGACAGAGAGAACCATGAGAACCCCGATAACCTCAGAGGTTAGTGACGCATGGCAGACGAGGCTGCGGAACGAGGGCGTCCTGCCGAGGACAGTCTCTGTGGTGTTCTCATCACAGCGAGTCGTTGTAAAGTCACACAGGAGCCAGTCCCAGTTTCAAAGTGCATCTCTGTGAAAGACAAGGCTCTTCCTTATCATCAGGAGCAAGCCCTCCCTTTTTTCACCCTGGCTTCACTGTATCGACCTCTAGATGTCCAGGATAACAGATCATGTCAAAGGATGGCCATGTGTGATTCCCTGGAGTCGCCACGGACAGCGCTTACTGGTGTTGTGGTAGACGAGTGAGTTGTTTCTCAACTAACTTTTGGGGGAGGGGGGTGTCACACAGTTAATGTACTTTGCAGAGGTGCAGGCTGGACCTGAGAACATCCAAATGTTCAAATTCTGCTGAGTTTACGTGGTGACTTTTAGCTGTCATGTAGCTACAGTTCAACTTGCTGAAATCTTATCGCCGGCAAAATTTAACCTTCAACCGGAGATCAGGTTGACACGGGCCTAGAGATCTGACACGAGGATGAAGCCAAAAATATTTTGCTCATGACCTCTGGCCACTTCTTAGGCAACTCCTATATGTGTTAAAAGCTTGGGTGACCAACTATGACCCTGAACAGATGTCATTGTCATTATGCACATTAAGTTTGAACACCTTTTTACAAGTCTTAAACATTGCCATGCGCACGAAATAACTTGACTGATTTATAAGGAAGTCTAGAGATGTAGTTTAGTTGTCATTTTATTTTTTTATCTCAGAGATATTAATTATATCCAAATTGTGTAAAAATCTATTGGGGACGGTTTTTGTCCTGTCATTATGGTTCAGTGACCTGACTCAGAACACATTTTACTGTACAGCTGTCACCCAAGTATCAACAAAACCTCAAAGGATGGACTGTTCCTGTCACCCGCAGCCAGGTGTCACAGCATAGGAATGTACAAGTTATGGCGACGTCACTCAAGGTGTGATCACCGCATAACGACGCGTCGAAATCCAGGTCCAGTGTCATAACAAACCCGTCACTGACCGATCGAGGCCGACTCAATTAAAAAATCAGTGTTTCTGTTCCCTGACTAGCAACTCTCCCAGATGTCACAATGATTACGTTCCCTTACACTTGCCTCAGATACTGAAGAAAATTCAGGAGTACCACTTTAAGGCCAGCTCGTATTTCACGCGCTCACGCACGCGGTACCTGCCGCATGGACAAAAATGATGCAATTTCGACGTAATTGTGGCCAGATGTGTAAACATACAGAGGTAGACGTGTGCAGGCCAGAACCTTCCTCCACAGGCCCAGGTGCCTGCCGACTGTACACCACCGCCGTTCACGCACCCATTTCTTGTATCCAAAGAGAAGTAGGAACACAGCTGCGGCGGTAACTCCCCTGCCCTCGAACCTGTTCACCGTCGTGTTTGTCCTGCCCTTTACCCTTCCTTAAATAGACTAACAGGTCTCTGAACTTTGGGAAATGGGACGGAACAGCAGATACGCATTCAGAAGATTAGAAGCCAGCATTCGGACAGTTCGTGCCCCCCCCGGGAAACTTTACAGGGGGATTTGGTCAGTGCCGAGCTCCTTGAGGGAACAACAGACACTGAATAACTGCTGCTGCAGCAAAGATGGGAAGGAGGAGAGGATGCAGGGTTGACAAACGTCCAGCCATGGCAGTAAGTGTACTGCCTCCCGCCATATCGCGAGCGAGGCTTTGGGGGGGGGGGGCTGCTGAGGGACTACTAACACACAACTACTGAATGTGCTGAGACACAAACAAGTGAGACAAGATAAGCAAAACTCACAAGCAGAGCCTCACCTTTACAAAGTAGCTGCTCAAAGTTTAAGGGCTCTTACAGTGTGGGAAAATGCAGCATCAGATCCATTAAACTATTTTTTTGAAATGTTGTGTTGAGCTGTTTATGCTGAATTTATGTTCTCCTCTGTATTCCTTATCTCCTTCACAGTTCATGCCTGGGGAACATGTAAGTGGAGTAATTTCATTTCAATTATTCATTATCTCCAGGTCCCTCAGGCTGTGTGTATTCGCAGATCGATTTTTACTGTCACAAAGCAGCAGACTTTGAACTAATGCCACAACTCAACTGTCTTCACTTGCACAAACCCCATAAAAGCTACTCTAACGCTGCCCCTCCTCCACACAGTGCTTTGTTTCTCGATATCGCCCTCATCCCCGAGGGCCCCAGAGGGTCAAATGCCCCCAGACAAGCACAGGCTTCCAAAAAGAGAGCTGTGGCCAACTGTCGAATCAGTATATATTCGGCCAGTGGATCAAATAAATACGTTTTACAAACACATCCATCCATATTCCAGCTGTTTTTCCAGTACTGGTTTGCAGTGTACAAACTCGCTGCATCATATTTCATGTGTTTAGCATGTTGGAATGTAACAGGATATTGCTGAAACTACAGAAAATAAGAAACAAAGATTGGCTCTGAAGTGATATTAATTGTCTGACTGCATTCATTTCTTTTTTAGCTGCCATTTTTGCTCCATGAAGGTAATTAGGTCATTAAAAAAAACCACCGAGAGCTTTGGGTCTCGTGAGTAACCCGGTCAATGAAGGCAGCTCGTCCAATCGGCTCAAAGAGCTAACGAACAGGATGCGAGGTCTATTATAAATGGCTGCCTTCTGCATGCTCGGACAGGCATGGCAGAATTGGCGATGACTTGGCTATGACTACGTTGAGGAAGGGATCGTACTTATGGACGTACAACTCAATCATCACCTTTGACCTGATGAGCGTGGAAATCCTGTGGCTATTAATAAATAAATAAATTAATAAATAAATTAATAAATATAGCGGTTTTAATAAGATGCTTAGAATAAATGAGGGCAAAATATTTGTTTTACTGTGTAATCTTCAGCTACTGTGAGCAATAACTATTTGTAGTGGACTTGTTGGATTTTATGGACATTTGGCATGAACGGTAGGAGCTGACCTTCTTCAGCACGCTGTCCAACGTTTCCGGGCGGCTGATGTCAAAGCAGATGAGCACAGCGTCCGAGTCCGGGTAGGCTAGAGGCCGTACGTTGTCGTAGTATGAGGACCCTGCGGACACACACATACAGAGGAGAGTGTAACAAGGTCAATCCCGTCTTATGGAGAGTGTTCTGCACCAGAGCAGATCGCACTCAGAAAAGCTGGCCAAACTCCGTGTGCCCGTCGGCGCTGACACTGCGAGCCCAGTAACACTGAGCCTCCAGCTCCACCCTGGTGTCAATACCGGATTACCGGCAACTCAAGGCGAATGCGAACAGGGTGTGCAGAAGATTTTAACTGGGCCCATTGTAACAACTAATGCAGCAACTGGGGCATGCTCGGGTAGCACCGCTGAATTCCTCGTCGCTGTGGGTTCCCCGTGAGTCAGCTCTTTAGGGCCGGCAGGAGGTGATACCTCGAACCCCGATTCAGGCCTCCCCCTTTCAGTAAATGTCCCCCAAAAGGCACCAGCCCCCGCTGTTTCTGGCTGGCATTCTGCCTGGCAGAGTTTTGCCTCTGGCTGGCATTCTGCCTGGCAGAGTTTTGCCTCTGGCAGCTCCGTCAAACTGCAGTTGCAGTCACGTCCTGCACAGAAACCATTTCTGTAAGAAGGCATTTTTACATACCTTTGAGGAAAACCAATTCGATTGGCACAAAGGAGGAGCACCAACAAAGAGTCAAGTTTTGTGCTCACGTGTGAGCGCGGTTCAAGGAGGGGAAAGCAGGTGAGTTTCCCTCAGAGAACAAGTCTCTCAAGGTAAGGATGCCATGGGGACCCAGAGCAAGGAAGGGAATCTGAAGTTATTAAACTACAGTACAGCGTGAGTGTTTGCATCTCAACATGTTATGGTGAGAGGAAACCGTGTGAACGGACCGTGGCTGTGGACGGCCGTGCTGCTGACAAGAATGAACCTGTTTAACACCCCCATAGTGCCAGCGCACGCCTCTGAAAGGGACAGAGCGGCAGCAAGACGATGCTTCGTTCAGCGTTGGGCCATTTGGCGTCGCCCATCGGGAAGGGCTTTTAGCTTGGTGGAGATGTCAGGGATGCTACTAACACACACATGTGAGACACGGAGCTTCTGTTCACGCAGTTTGGGGTGGCAATGCATGAGGTGCATGATGGGAAGGAAAACAGGCCTGCATATTTCAGCCTGGGCCCTCCCACAAAGAATAGTACACCTATAAGAAGGTAGGAAAGATGGAAACCCAGTGGCTATGAGGACAGACGCTTGTCCCAGTGAGTTAGCTCATCCTGTACCTTACTGCTCCCTCAATGGCCCCTCGGGATGCGAGCTTGGCTGTTTTGCTTGCACCCTACACTGTGCTGCCACGCCCTGCTCCCGACAGGAATGCGCCTTAATTGGTCACACATGACGGCAAGGGACTGCTAACGGTGCTCTGAACACGTGTCCACACAGCCTGTGTGTGGGGGGCGGAGAGGGAGGGCGAGGGAATAATGAAGCTGGTGACGTAGTGGGTTGAGGGGAGGGAGGGAAAGAGAGATTTAAGGGAGGAGGACTGAAGGGGGGAGGTTAGACAGTGCAATGTCCAGGGCTGCCCTGAATGTGTGTCATGGGAATGTTGATAGGAAAGAGAGAAAAATTCCAAAGGAATGCATAAGGTCAGCTTGAACAGCTGGCAGACATGAAGATGAAGAAAAAAATGTATGTTAAACCTTGTGGACTTGGGGCTCTGTCAGTAACGGACTCACAGCCCCACAGACAACATGAGAGGCACTGGTCTCTCCATTCAGGGGGGAGGGGGGCAAATGTGAAAATGACAGAACAGCGTGGGGGGGGGTCGTCGTCTTAAGCACCTTCATGCGACTCCAAAGAGGTCAACGCTTCCCATACACTTAAGTGCCGCAGTACGTTTTCTTTATCCCCAGACTATGGTGCAGTAATGCCTTGGCTTCTTACCACACTCCAAAACTAGAGGGCCAGCAACCTCGCAGCCCCAGGGGCTGCCAGAATCCAGAAGATTTTATAGACATCTTTCAGCTCCAGGCCAATTCAAAACACTCTAGAAGTCTAAGCTGACTTTAATATGGACATCAAGACCCAGGAGGAAAATAAGCTCAAAGCCCCCAGCTTCATTGCTGCACGCTGTATGTCAAATCCACCCCAGGATGGACGACTGCCTCCCTCATCATTGACGCACCCTGAAGGGTGTTTATGTCTGTTTGTTTGAGAACCCTGACTGTGCTGCTGGGATACATCAGCAGCCCCCATAATCTTAGCCCTAAATTACAAAGTCAGCTGAAAAAAAATGCTTCCTTCCGATAAATGCAACACACAGATGAAGCAACAAATGGCTTCATATCACAGTAAAGTAACTTTTGCTGAGTCATCTCAAAGACCTAATGAATGCCAATCACCACAGACTGGTCACCTTCTCATCCTAAACAAATTTATGTACACAACGTGATCCTGAACGGAAAAACTTTACTTAAAATGGTAGCAAACGAATCATTTTATGATCTACAGTATAATTATCTTAAAACTGCAGATATTAAAAAGCTGTTTTAAACGCTGCTCGACAATTCTAACAACGTTAAATCTACGATGAGCTTTACAATGAAGTCAGTCTATTAATTCCACGGAAGGGTGAGTAATTTCGTGAATTTCAATTTGAATGCTATATCTGCACATGCTGCCTTCACATTCGGATAAATTTTCACCTGTTAGGCCCTATCTGAATCAATGTAAAAGACAGAATATCTAAGACCTGTCTTCGTGACCGAATCAAAAGCTGGAGCGAGTAGCATAAATCAACAACGTTATCAGATCGAGGGTGTATCTCTGCCTCCTTGTCACTAGTCAACGCACAGGTGTCGACTCTCATCATTTAGGTTTTATTTTATCTCGCTCGCTGTGTTCCCCCCTCCCCGTTTTGACAAACAGAAAGCGGTCCTGCTTCGCACTTCAGACATCCCACCGGATGATCCCAGTCCGCTCAGCCCGTCCGCGTATAGCGGCATTCGTCCAAACAATGACAGCCTCGAACAGCGAAATCGGGCTCTATGTACTAAATAACCCCCTCCTACAAACTGTAAAGATTTTTTTTTTTTTTTTTTTTTTAATTCGGAAAGAAATAGCCTTGCTCCAGCCTGGAAACTGCAGTACTTCGAGCTTGACCAAATGGCCGGCTGAAACACCCATAATGACCTTATCAATAATGGGATAACCTGTACTGTCTGACCCCTGTGTGCAGTTCAATAAGAGCCTAATAACTAGCCATTAACCCCCATTACAGAACCCTGCCTGGTGCTTATTGATCTTACAACCCTGAACCTCAGGAAAACGACTTGCGAAACCATCGCCAGTCACAATAGAGGGATTTAGTCTGTTACGTTCAACTTTAAAACTCGCTCAGGCGCAGCAAAAAGTTGGAGTTATGAAGGTTAAAAGGTAACAGCGTGAGCCTGTATGTTCTCCCTTTCAGTCGTTCCTTTCTGTAGTTCTCTTATACCCACTGTCATGGAGATGAGCTGTTGGTATATTTGATCTTTTGCATTTTTGATCTCCGTCCCGCTTTTTCTGTTCCTGTCTGCCTTTCTACTGAAGTTTGTAGCCTTTTCTGACACACACTACATTTTGATGAAATCCGCTTTGAAAGAAGACCGCTTACAAAATACTGGTACTAGTCAAATGCACATGCATGTTGCATTGAGCATCGCTTGCAGACAACTTGGAGCAGTTTGCCATCAGCTCTGCGGGTATGCTCTGAGTTAGAGGACCCAGATGATTTTGTCACCTATGGACTTTGAAGCTAATGTTTAAGAAAACAACAGAGTTCATGGGAGAGACTTCATCCAGACGGAGAATGTGCCTCGGACCTCCGTGGCTCTCTTCAGGCATGTTCCAAAATCAACACCTGAACTCCTCCACAGATGCAGGTTATGGACTTGGGATTCTGGAAGACCCGCTCTGTGCAAACCCATCAGGGAATAAAGAGTAATAATTTAATGCTCACGTACACCCAAAAAAACATAAGTTGTGCAACTATGCAAACAATGGGATGACAACAATGGCAACAAGGGGGCCAAACTGGAATTTCCAGTTTCTTCCCCTGTGACTAATTTACATAGCAGGCTCAGCGACTGGCAGATAGAAGGAAGGTGAGAATTTTTTTTTTTTTTTCGGGGGTAGCAGAGGCACCTTCCCCTATACGGGGCTCGGGGGCCTTCCAGTGCCGTCACAAACATGATCGGCCTCAACCACATTCCTCCATCGAGCGTTGAACCAGCGCATGAAAAACTTCAGGGCGTCACATACAGGCACGGAACTCGAACGAGAAACGATTGAGCGGAAGGCTCGGCTACACGGCAAGCTGCAGGTACCGCGATTCCAGTCGGGGCCGTTAGCCCAGTTTGCTCACGACTTCACCGGACATTTCACAACGTTACTTCATTTCCACTGAATCCCAGATTCCTTGAGCCCTGCTATGTAGTTATGGTGCCAGTCTGTTGACTGCCCTGCCTGGCTGAGAAGCGGTACTCTCCGTGAGATTCATGAAAATACGTGAACTCTTAGTCATCACAGCTATGCACTGTCACTTGCCCTTCCCTGCTTAATCCTCATCTACTGTTTATGATTGTCATAAAAAAAATAACACGCAGCCACACAATCCATTAAGAAGAAGGAATTCTGCTTTCGTTCAAAGAATAGCGAACAAACAACGCCTTCGAAACCCAAGTTGTACACTCCCAGTAAAAGAAATACAGAAAACATGAACACCATGCAATGGAACGAGGCAAACATTCAAGCCATTAGCCCAATTCCCAGATAAACAAAATGTTAGAGTAATCGATTCTGCTCTCACCAGTCTGGCAGCCAAAGCATTTTCATACCATATCTTCACAATTTTACTTTTATATGAAAAAGAGCGTAAGTCCTTCCTCCTCTCCTTCAGTCTTCCTCCTTTCATGAAGAATCAGGAGATTTGTCACAGCAATATTCAGCAGGCCGATTCGCGACCGAGGCACACAGCGGGTCAGCGATGACACAGGAGGAAACGGGATAATGAGCGATGTATGTGATGTGTTTCGAAGGGGTAAGGCAGCCAATTATCAAAAGTGAGACTTTTCACACGGGAGTCAGACCTGGTGGACAAGCGGGAAACATGAGGAAGCTCTTAATGACTTCTGAAAGATGATGGCAAAGTCCGGGAGGTGAAATGGCAGCTCTGAGCAACATGATCTGAACAACACTCCTCTTGCCACCCACCTCACTCCTGCGGCCTTCCAGATGGCTGCCAAGAGAAGCCATCAGATTGCAATGTAGTGTTTGCTCACAATCATTTTAACCTGGGGGCACCTCAGTCTGCATGGAGGGGGGGCTGGAATGGGAGGAGGGTCTTTGCAGATAGACTGTCTACAACCCTTTGTTCACCCCCCCCCCCTTGTTTCCCTTTCTGCCGCACCGACTCGACACCGCCAGCGGAGCCAGGCGCCACTGAAGCACGCCTTGCTGCTTTCGGCAACGGAGGAAGCAAAATATAGGCATGAAAATATTAATACAGCCAAAGGAGAGCCTTGAAGAAGACTGGTAGAAGCAGCGTGTGAGGCGGGTGGTGTGTGATTGTACAGCCAATGGATGGACTGCGTGGTCAAAACAGGGGTGAGAATTGATTGGTCGGCGGGGGAGCGTCCAAATTTGGGGTGCCTTCCCCTGTACACTCCTAAGAAACCTGGCAGCGAATAGGAGAGCTGCCAGACTTCGGGGGATGTTGCAGAGGGAAACACTAGCGTCACACAAAGTCCTGGGTTCTCTGTCCGTGACCGACAGTAGGTGGTGGGGGTGGGGGGGCGGTTGAGGGGTTAGGGCAGAGGAACTGCTAAATCGGGTTTGTTTTGATTGGCTGCCCCTATAGGGCACAGGAGGTTGGCACTGTCCAGAATGTATGAGCATATTGACGGCAGACATGCACACTGCGTACCACCCAGCACTGCTAGCAATGACCTGGTCCAACGGGTCTCCATTAACACCTCCTCGTTTATTTACAACCAGCAGAAACATAACTCACTGCAGGACGTCTGTTGAAAATGATGATTTTAATACGATAGTGCCTAATAGGTAACTGGGGTGTGGTTATCTTGCCACTTAATATCAACCCTAACCCAGTAGAACCAATAAACTCAAAATACTACAATAGTTTATCCCAGAGTCATGGTGCGCAGTTGTGTGACGAGGCTTCCTGCCATGTCAACAGTTGCGCCAGCGTGTAGAGATCATAAAGCAAAATAAGCTTCTAAGTAGCATCTGGTCTATTTGTCCTTCTTGTGGTTCTCTGCTGGTGGGGACCACTGTGAGGGCTGGGAGCGTTGAGGAAGAGGTGAGGAAGAGCAGCAGTCAGGTGAAGGTTATAAGGAGACTCCTCTACACACCTGCTCCACCCTCCATCCAGTCCATCTCCATCCCCGATGTGCCAGTGCTCCTCCACAAACTCTGCCGCTCTGTAAGCAACGTCCCCCCCCCCCCCCCGGCCCGTCTCCTGGCCCCCCCCCCCCCCCCCCCCCCCCACCCCCCCCCCCCCCCCCCCCTCCCCCCCCCCTCCCCCCTCCGCATCCCTCACTTCCTC
>JAACJT020000075.1:21028255-21088643 GCA_009936485.2 Gymnarchus niloticus | reverse complement strand
GGACTGGCATCCCATCCAGGGTGTACCCCAGCCTTGTGCCCTGCGATGGACTGGCATCCCATCCAGGGTGTACCCCAACCTGGTGCCCTGTGATGGACTATCATCCCATCCAGGGTGCACCCCAGCCTGGTGCCCTGTGATGGACTGGCATCCCATCCAGGGTGTACCCCAGCCTTGTGCCCTATACTTCCTGGGATAAGTGATTGCAAAATAAATGGATGTAAGTTTATATTACAAATGAGCTACACAAAAGTTACATTTGCAATCTAGCCCTGATCCAGGCTAATATAAAGGTGCAGACAGTAAATGTGTATTACAAAATATTCAGTTTTTGTTTTTCTGTCTTGTTCTGTTTTCCGTGCCGTCTTCAGTGGCCAAGGATTTCAGTGCATCACTTAATCTTCTGACATATCCAGAGTCTGGGTATCCTTTTCTGCAAAGAGAAGAAAGTTGATGACGATCATGGAATGACTGACACGGCAGTATCTGCTAAGAACGTGATTCAGAAGAAATACGGACAGCAAAGACAAGCCTGAACTGTAACTTTGACTCACTTCGATATCCCGTGTTCTATGCTGGTCTTGTGTGGTATGCTGCCCCAGGTCACCTGACCCACTCCACCTCCCTCACTGACAGTGAAGGTCAGCCCCTGAGCGAAGGCCTTCTCCAGCAATGGTAGTAGCTTCCGCACCTGTTCATTGAGTGGTAGGTACGCTTTAAAGGTACCCCCTCGGAAAGGGGCTCCTGGATTGGGATGATCCTCCTGTAGATCGGGCAGATAAATTCATGCGATTCACATTCTATTTAAGTTTTTAATTTTTTTATCCCATGTGTCAGCTTATGTACAAATATGAAACATGAAGGCAGGAACACCTGCTCAAAGGCTGAGACTAATCCCAGTGTCCTCCAATGTCTTTATGGGAAAAGCTTACCCCTTGAATACCATCCGGAATGTCATAGGTTATCTTGAGTGTCGTATCCTTTTGGTGTCCAGGCAAGCTTAAGGACATTTCAGTGAAATAAATTTTGCCTCTGATGCCCCTGACTTCCTTTACTTTCTGGCAGACCTTGCAGCTGAAATGGTTTTCTAAAAGGCACTTTGAGCAGAAGGTGACACCACAATCCATTCTAAGCACTGGTCCCTCATTCATACCACATACACAGGTCTTCCTTACACACTCCTGCGTCTGGCTCTCCTCTTGTGTCTTCTCACAACTCTTGGAATTCGTTTGTCTGGAGTTTCCCCCAAGTGGAGTTGTTGGATCTCCTGTATCAACACCTATGCGCTGATTAAGATTGTGTGCCTGCTCATTTCTCGCTTTTGGCCACACGACCTTCTGAGTGTTAGCGAATGATGGCAGAGACACTGATCCACTCAGCAATACGGAAGCCTGGTTGGTCTCTGTCGGTTGTGACTGGGCCTTGTCAGATCTGAGGTACGTCTTGTTTGTTATCCCCGCCAGCTTAGGCTTCAAAACAGAATTGCTCTTCACAACAAACTGATCAACTTCATGCTCAGTGTTTACGGAATCACATCTCTGAATGTCATGTTCTCCAGCACTGCTGGGCATACCTCCTCGATCCTTCTGTGACTTTTCACTACCCATGGTGCTGTTACACTGGAACAGCTCTTGATTAATTAAGCTGTCACTCCTGGAGAGGATCTTTTGATCCTTAAGGAATTCCTGGAGGGGAATGTGCTGATTCTGACTGGGAAGACAACTGGAATTGTTAGCATCCTCCTTAAGGAGCTCCTCCACTTTTGACGTCTTCCTCTTTATCCCATTTCCGAAGGCCTCTATCAGACGTGAAGATACCTGATCACAACACCGTTTTGGACCCAAAAGATAAATCTTCTTTGGTTTCTGAACAATCTTTACCTGAGGAAACTTTCTTCTCAACTCAGTGCAACAAACCTCCAGGGTTTTGTTCTGCTGTTCCTTGGTTAGATACAGTTCCTGGGTAGTAAAGTCAGCGGAGACAGCAGCCACCTGCTTCTTAACCATCGTCTGGCAGTTGCTCAGTTTTTCTGGGTCAGTCCCACTCAGTGTGATAGCGACATGTTCCTCCAACGTGACTTCCACGAAATGTACAGTAGACTTGATGTTCTCCAGCCAGGAGTGGTAAATATCTTTAATGTAAAGCCATGTAGCTCCTGGAACATATACCTCCACACAGTAGATTCCCTCTTTTTCTGTGTTGTCACTGACATGGTTAGTGCCTGTTTTAATCTCCCCATGGTTGTCTCTTGAGATATCTCTGTCCTCATCTTGCTTAGACCTCACTGGGCCACTGAAGCTTCTCTGCATAGACTGACCTCCCAGTTTAGGCGAAGGTGCTGTATTACTAATGAACCTTCTTTCCTGAAACAGATCACTCTGCAGGGCAGGCTGAGCTCCCATAAAGTATTTTGTTTTATTGGGTAACAGAGCACCGGTTGACAACAAGGTCCGGAGTGGACTAATTTCACTTGAGGTGGCAGACAAGGAGTTGGCCCTCAACGAAAGACTGCTTTGACTGGGTTCACTTAGTCGTTGAAGGGCAGGTAACTTCTCAATTCCATCCCTATCCTGAACTGGTCCACTGTCTAACCTCTGCCCAATGTTCGTCATCTGTTTCAAATTAGAAAAGGAGAAGTCTTTCCATGTATCACCAGACATATCGTCCAACCAGGACTGTCTGTCTACCCCAGGATCTTCATTCCGAACTTCCTTGAACTTTGCTTCTAACATAGACTGTCTGCCTGCCTCTCCTGCCATAGCTCTGGGAGCTCTGTGCAGCTTATCCTCGCTGCTGTCCTGCATTTTGCCTGAGGAGGTAGAGGCAAACGTCGGTGTGTCCCTGTCTTCTGGTACCCTGGATTCACTGTAACTAGCTCTCCTCTGCTTTGAGTGTTCCCCTTGCAGGTAAAGGAGGTGACATTTAGCCTCAGAGACATCACTACTGCTACCTACAAGATAGATATATGATTCATCATCACTCATCATCAGCTTGGGCATCTGCAGCTGCAGGGTCTCGTAGACCGCCTGGAGGTCATTTTTGGAAAGCTGCCTCTTGGGCAGCTGCTCTTTTCGCAGCCTGGCTTCATTCTTCTGGTACAGCTGTCCTAATTTCCAGTGTACCTGCTGCACACATGCTAGGTGCTGCCCAGAAGCCCCCTGCATTCCATCCAGAGCTCGCAGATAGAGTGTGGTGACGTCCTGCATGGTGACATCCACCACCTCCACCCTGTGCTGGTTCAGGATCTGCTTGTACTCTTCATCACAGTGCTGCTGCAGGTAGTGGAAGATGTCTGAGTCCAGAACCAAGGAGTAATCCTCCAAAGGAGGTTCATCTCTCCGGGCCACTGCCTCAGCTTGCCACCCTCCATAATCCTCCCATGCAAAGCCGGAGTAGCGATTTCTCTCCGATTTAGCTATCCCAGAACTTCCAAAATCCAAGTCAATGGATTTCCCTGCCAGTGCAGTCTGTTCCTTGCTCCTGTGATGATCCTTTCCCTTACTTCCAAGATTCTTTTCCTTTATTGGTACTGGTGTGCTGACTTGTTCATTTCTCTCAGGTACACAGGTGGTTCCATGAGCCTGTGTCTCCAAAAGGCCCAGCAAATGGGTAACCAGAGACTGAACTTCAGAGTAACTGCCACTCAAGGTGCAAAGTCCCCCCTCTGGGTGGAATTTGAACTGTACATTGGGAAAGCTTTGCTGTAGACCAGTCAAAGTCTCTTTTCCCAAGGGAAGTTGTCTGAAGTTTACAGTAAGCTTTAAGTGTACAAAAACCTGAAGGAGGGAATAAGAGAGCAGAGAAGTAAGATGGAAAAAGGGAGCAGCAGAGGAATTATTGTATGCTACCAAATTTCAGAATTTTTTGTGAAATAATTCACTACAGACATCCTGTAGAACAGGCCCTCCGTGTTCTGGATGTCACACTACACATCTGCTTCACTGTTATCGGAACAAAGGTAAATTTCTTGTTCTTTAATGATTGTTTCATTCAAATGGGAAGCATATTTTACTTATATTTTAACACAAGTTAGTTTGTTACATCCATGCCCAAAAGGCACAGTAAGTAAATTAATGGAATGAGGGGCTTACAAGAAGGAGATGAGATTTGTTTTACTTGCTCGTACCTCATCTTTGTCCACGTTTTTCTTGAGAAGACTCACATTAAGTTCATATTTCTTGTCATCCACCAGCAGGGTGTGCCTTCCATACTGAACGACCCTCTGTGCCACTGCATTACGAAGAACATCATTCTTACATGAGTTCTGGTGCACTGAATCAACCTCACAGCTACGCTCTGACTCCTTGTAAATAACTTATAGGTAGTAAGACACTGTATGATTAAGGTCATTTGTATTCTCATTTTCAAACAACCAAAATGTCTCCCAGATCTATGTTAATTCAGGGCTATTACAAGTCTGCAATGGGTTTTAGTACAGTAACATTTGGTAATTTAGGAAAAAATAATCTTCCTTTCAACACCTACATATTCACCCAAACCCTCAGTCCATGCATCATGCATTACCTGCAGTTTAAAATCGATCAGATTAAGCAACTTCTGGAGGTGGAAACTGAATCCGATTATGACCTTAAGACAGCCTGGCCCCTAGATTCACACTGTTCCACATTAGGTGTCGGTCTGCCCACTGACCTTCCCTGTCCTCAAAGGCAATCAGGGCACAACCAGGGCGAGCTCTGGAGATGGAGACTGAGGAGATCTCCCCGCCTCCGTTTCTCTGTCTCAGAAAGTGGATGTAGAGCTTGTCTTTTAGCTTGTCCTCTTCAGTGTCCGTTGGTAGGCCACACACGTTGATGGTTCGTCCCTCTCTGTCCATCTTGCAAACGGCGCTTTTGGTCGTTCTATCTATACGCTCTGGAACTCAGAGAAAATGTATATTTTAAATGTAACATGAAAACAATGGACACTCGTACGCAGTGGTGTATATTGAAGGTTTATAAAGAAGTCTTAATGCATGCGTATGGTGCAGTTTAGTGTAACTGCCAAAAGTTATCTCCATGACAACAGGAGACCTAGTAATTCGGCTGAAAGCACGCGTTAAACCGAAGTTTAATACCACTAATTAATCGTTAGGTCAGAAATGGAAACATACACAGAACTTTTAATGCAACGTCTCGGAAAAACTGACATGGAAATACCAACCTTGGTGCCTTACCTCTTTCCCATTCAGAGCTGAAACATGCACTTTCTCTTTTACGGCAGAATCATCCATGCACGCTAAAAAATAATAACAAAGAGGTACTTTATTCATGCGGTACAGAAATCTAAATGATCTTTATGTCCACTTCGTTCTGGCGTCTGCGCATCAGAGCACAAATTAACTATTGATTGCATTTTTATGTAACCCACGCCACTTTATTGAGCTACGATTTACCTTTCATTTCCTTCTCAAAATGAGGACTGTTGACATCAACCGACATTTTCAAGAAAGAGAAAGTAAAACAAGATTTGGTGCGGTGCGCTGCTTCACTTGAACGCTAGATGGCGCCTTGGTCAAGGACGTGAGAAAGCTGGTATACTCGCACGTTACTGGTAAATTTGATTTTGTTGGGCAAGACTTTTAAAATCAGTTTTTTTTCCCGTATTTGTTTATTTGACAATTTGCATTAAAATTGTATGCTCTTCATTACAAAATTTTATCGGTCAAGACCTACTGTAGTAAGCTTGCACATAATTTAATATTCATGGACACCTGTTCCAGTAATAACAAAAAGCTATACAAAAAATGTGTATTTTCATACAAAACAGTTTTCTGTGAGAAAATATATATATAGCATGTTGTACTATGTTATAAAGCATAAAGAGGAGGATGAGCCTCCCCCTTGAGTCAATTTTCTCCAAGGTTTTTTTCCCACTTTCTGAGGGAGCTTCTCCTTGCTGCTGTACGTTGCCCTAGACTGAACTATACTGCATGAATTCCCCTAAGCCATAAAAGAGCAGGACGGGTGTAGAAGTCTTAGGGTTACAGCAGCATTTGTGAAAGGACAGTAATTGTCAGTCGGTAGTATTGGGATGTTTGCGTTTTCTTTTTGCTGTTGCGTTTAATATGAACTTAAATGTAAAAGAATTATAGGGTTTGCCTGAAGGCTCACGACAACAGTGAGTACGTGAATTTGTCTTTTTCATGCAAGTAACATTTTAACCACCTCATCTCCAGTACGTAGGAGGCTGGTGGACGGACGGATGCATGGTAAAGTTTTAATGATGCTAACATTTATAAGGCAGCTTGGGAAAGGGTGAAACCAATAGACGTTGTTTTGTATAAAATATAGAAAGCGTACATTTTTCATAACACTTCATAAGCAATTCTGGTATGGCGATTGCGAGAGAAAAACTACAAATCCCAGTGTGCTTAGCGCAGACAAACGGAGCCAATCAGGAACGCGGTTGTTGAAAGGTGGCGCGCGTGCGCCGTCAGCGTGCGAGCACTTCTCTTCTTGCGCGAGGTCACGCCGAAGGATCCGACCTGGGCAAAAATAAAGCAGGTAATGAGGTTGAGATTATGATGGAATGAAGCGTATGTTGGACCGTGGGCATGTCTCCGGGACCCCCGGGGCGGCTGCAGGCCGGCGTGGGTGATGAACCGGCCGGGTATTCGAGTGCGGGCCGTTTCTTCGGCAGCCAGCCTCTAACTACGCGGTTCCGTCGATTTATAGCCACGAAAATAAAAATAATATTCGTAAAGGGCACTATTACTGCACACATCGCCGTATTCTCGCTTATACGACATGCGACGAGCCCCGCTGCCCGTGTATTTTTGTCCTTGACTGTGTACCACGTGGTCGGGGTGTAATTATTCATATTTTCGTGAGAAATTAAGAAGGTCTGTAGCTCAGAGTGTGTATTTAAGGGTCCAATGCCTGTTCCCGCCTTGCTGAAGTGTGTTCCGGGGTCCTGGTGTGTGTGACCTTCGCCCCCCCCCCCCCCCCCCCCCCCCCCCCCCCCCCCCCCCCCCCCCCACCCCACAGATCTGATAATCCTGCACCATGGCGAGGCTGTTTGAGTCCATTGGCAAGTTGGGTTTGGCCCTGGCCATCGGCGGAGGGGTCGTGAACTCGGCCCTTTACAATGGTGAGTATCGAAGAAACGACCTGCTGCTCCCTTACTGCAAGCCTGGAGGTGGCCCCCCATCTCTATATGGCAGTAGGGCTAAGTAAAGTGAACGTGTCCAGTCTTTGATTGTAATAATTGAAATATGACCGTAAACATCGATAGATTTTCAACAGGGTGTCCACGCTGTGGACAGCGTGTTGCATCTGTATGAAGTGCTTTGTTAAAACGTATGTTTCAGTGGACGCCGGCCACCGGGCTGTGATCTTTGACCGGTTCCGGGGGGTGCAGGACGATGTGGCGGATGAAGGCACCCACTTCGTCATCCCTTGGGTACAGAAACCAATCATCTTCGATTGCCGCTCCCGCCCCCGCAACGTACCCGTCATCACTGGCAGCAAAGGTATGTGTGGTGTATAAAGTCAAGGACAGTCAGCCAGAAGCCGTGTCACCAGCACGTCTGTTAAACAGCAGCCAGGCTCGCTTGTCGCCAGGTTCATGGTTCCTGTTGGCGTCTGGCTGCCATGCTCCCACTCAGAGCATCCAGGACATGAATAGATGCCATGACTGAGGATGTTTGATTAGCCAGAACATGACGAGAACCTGTCTAGGACATTCTTTATACTGCAGCCTAACAAAAGATTTCACCACTCTTCCATTTGAGTAGTTTTCAACTTGATTCAGTTTAGACTTTGGATCTGTGGACCTGGGTGGTTCGTTAAATCCTCCTCTTGCCTGTGCAAAGCAACAAGATACATTTTAAAAGTAGGTATTTTCCATGACAACCCTACCGTCTTTGTGGGTGCAGTCCATCCTCTCTGTACCCCCTAGACCTACAGAACGTAAACATCACTCTGCCCGTCCTCTCTCTGTACCCCCTAGACCTACAGAACGTAAACATCACTTTGACCGTCCTCTCTCTGTACCCCCTAGACCTACAGAACGTAAACATCACGCTACGTATCCTCTTCCGGCCTGTGGCCAGCCAGCTGCCACGCATCTTTACCAGCATCGGGGAGGACTACGATGAGAGGGTGCTGCCTTCCATCACCACCGAGGTCCTCAAGTCTGTGGTGGTGAGCCCCTGTATGGGAGGGGTGCTGATGTGGCCTGGGAGGGGTGGTTCCTTCTACTGCTTTCTCAGCCATGACTGATCCAGGCGAGCTTGGGATGAGCTGTGTAAATTGTTCCTCCAGTGATACTGTGTGTGTGTATATGCATGCATAAACGTCTTGTCTCTTTAAAGGCCAGGTTCGATGCTGGAGAGCTTATTACCCAAAGAGAGCTGGTGTCCAGACAAGTTAGTGAAGACCTGACGGAAAGGGCCTCCACCTTCGGCCTCATTCTGGACGACGTGTCATTGGTATTTTTGATTATCCCCCCCCCAAGGAGATGTGTTTATCTAAGGTAATGTTTTGGTGACAGCTTTAGTGATGACATCCTCCACCCACCCCCTAGACTCACTTGACATTTGGGAAGGAGTTCACAGAAGCTGTGGAGATGAAGCAGGTGGCCCAGCAGGAAGCAGAGAGGGCAAGGTTCGTCGTGGAGAAGGTAGGGGGCGCTACAGGGTGTGAGACAAATGGGAGTATGCAATACGACAGTAACTGAAAGTGGGCCATGTTTTAGGTGCCCTTTTAACTTGGCCTGTCACTGGTTAACAGTTTTGTTAGTGTGACGATTTTGATAATCACAGTAGAAACACATTAGCCTGGCCACTGATGCTCAGCTTCCCCATGAGAGCACCCCCCCCCAACAAGTTTCTGTTCTCTCTCCCCCACCCCCAAGGCTGAGCAGCAGAAGCAGGCAGCCATCATATCGGCTGAGGGTGACTCCCAGGCCGCCCTGCTCATCGCTAATTCCCTGGCCACGGCAGGCGATGGCCTGGTAGAGCTGCGCAAGTTGGAGGCAGCCGAAGACATCGCCTTCCAACTCTCCCGTTCCCGCAATGTCACCTACCTGCCTTCGGGCCAGGGAACGCTACTCCAGCTGCCCCAGTAGCCCCCCCCCCCCACCAACACTCATCTGCTGAAGCCATTGCCTGCCTGAGAGCCCTCCCAATTGTGACACACGCTCCCGACTGAACTGTCTGACTGGGGCTCAGTGGGACAGTGTAAACTGGCTTGAAGATGTTAGTGCTGTGTCGGGGAGTGTGTGTGCGTGTGCGTGTGTGTGTGTGTGTGTGTGGGCGTGCACGTGCTTGTGGAAGTCGTGGGCAGCGGTTTCAGCCAGTGGAGTCGGATCCTATAGCTAATGACCTTCTGATCTCTGTCAATGGTGTAGTGGACAAGATGCTAGTGTGGCCATTCTCAGGCTCTGTCTGCTTCATGTGTGATCGCGGGTATGGGTGCGTCCTTCCCTGGGACCGAGGGCTTGGGGAGCATGGGGCAGTCATGTCACTGTGGGGATGAAGAAATTTAAAGTTCGGTCCTGCGCTCCCCAGGAATTACAATCCCCCCTCTTTAAATATGCGATCTAAGAAAAGTTTGTGGGTTCATTCAGTTTTTGAAAAGCAGTGAGATGATTTGTTGTCCAATAGAGAAGCAAGCAGTGGCATTTTGTCTTGAAGGGAAGCATCTAAGTTTTCATTCCACCTGTGTATCTCAGTGAAACTATTAAAATATACAATTTCTACACAGATGTGGTCTTTGCCGTTTGTCTGTGTGGAGTCTGTGGACTCGTGCAGTGCTGTGCACTCAGCCAGCATTACAGCTGTTTGCTGGTTCTTGTTTTGTTAAGCAGGCAGTGATCACGCAGTAATCCCCGCTGTGCTGGATTTTGAAGCCCCCTCGCTGTCCACTAGGGGGTGGTGTTATGCCAAGACATTTCATGCTAATCATGCTTGGTGGTAAGCATAAAGGCCAACTCAAGCCTAGTTCATACTTCACTTATCCGTCCTCTCTCCTGGTCCACAAACAGTCCATCATATGGACTTTTCCACTCGTATGACATTTGTATGCGCCCTCTGTTGGTCTGGTGGAATATCGTCGCTGCTGACCGTGAACGTGCACGCATTCTTCCTGCAGAATTGAAACACTTATCCAATTGTTTAGGCGGTCTCTTTCCATGAGTTAGTACACTCTCATTCAAACATGAGTCGTAAATTTGCAGATACATCTGCAGTTCTTCACGCAGCAGCTCATTAAAAGCGTCCGTGATGAATACTCTCTTCGTCTACTCTTTCTTCGTCGTCGATAACTGACCTTATAAATCTGCTGCCATCTACCTGTGCAGTTGATGTGGACTGATGCACAAAAAGTCTGCTGGGTACAAAATCTGGGATGCACGCAGACAGTCCACATGGACACCACTGATGACGAAAGACTGTGACAGAGCATGGAAAAGTGAAGTTTGAATTGGCCTTAATTCATACTTTTCTGTGCTCTGGTTATATCGTTCTGTATGGTGTCTCACTGCTGATTACATATCCCAGGACCTGTACGTTTAGCACTTAATACAGAATCAGGGTCTGCTGGACAAGGCTCCCCATGTACTTTTCAGTTTCCTAAGAAGGATTTCACAATTAAACCAAGATGTTTCAGGTTCACGTGTTAAGATGTACAGACATAGTGATGTGTGGAAACAGTGCCTCATATTGGACAACAGAGGGCAGCAGAGAGTCACCTATATACGGTATAGTCATCAATGAAATTTCCTTTCAAAGTGAAATTTGATGTCACTTTTTACACAGTCAATAGCAACAAGTTTTAATCACCACTTTTGCAGAGCTCTATTTTCCCTTACAAATTAATTCTCTCCAGTGGTCTACTGATTCTGCTGGACTTGCATTCATACATCAGTAGCCATGAGTTTCCTCCTACAGGAGGACACTCTCCGATACCTGCTTAGTTGGTGGTGGGCACTGCCAGGAGTTGGCAGCGATTGCGGCGAAGCTTTGCAGACATTAGCATGAATCTGCATTGGCACACCACCAACACCATGGCTGCCGGCCTCTGCGGAGACTGCTGTGGGCTTGTTTGACGTTGTAGAATGCCGGCGTAGGTGAGGTTGTGAGGAGTGCTTTGTTATGCTGAAATGCTAGACCCTCATGTCCATGACGGCTTCATGTACAGCAGTTCATTCGCCAGCCGTCCCACTGTGGTCACCTTGGGAACATAGTATTTCCCCAGCTCATTCACAATGAGCTTGTTAGTATGACTGCATCCTGCTCTTTGCCTTCTCCTGGTCCAAAGGTATGTTTCTCTCTGGGGTCCCTGCAATCTGAAGGTACGTAACACAACTGCAAGGATGTGTGATGCAAGATGTGGACATGCTAAGCACTGAGCTGGTAAGGTATGAGAGATAACACGTTCCTACCCTACCATGGGACCCAGGAGTAAAGAGGGATTCATCTCACCAGAGACGGAAACCTGTGAGAACAGCTTTACTTGGATCCTGCTGGAAAATCGCACTGGAAATAGTTGAACATTCCCCATCTTGGTCCTGGGGGATTGTGGTCCCTCAGATCATGTGAATCTTTGCTGTCCCATATTCATCAATAGTAATGACGTCTTCCTGGGCAACAAGGTTTACAACTCATAGATAAGTAGATTGCTGTTTTTCTGTGGTCTAAGTGATAAGAGTACGGCTGCTGCATAAACTTCAGAGCTTTTTTAATACTTTGATTTTTGAGGCCCAAGTTTGCTGTTTGCTAAAGGCTCACGTTTAACAATGATGTCAGACGACGAGTCTCCGAAATGTAATTTAACAGGATCAGAACAAAGGCATGAGCCTTTTGTGCCGTCTGTTCCGCAGTCAAGTGATGACTGCCCCGAGGCTGCAGTGCAGTCGATTCAAACACCCAGCATGGATTCATGTATGTCTGGGGCGTGAGGTCGTGCGGTATGACTGGGGAGGGGGCAGGGAGCAGTACAGCCTTATTAGCTGTTTACGGGTGAAGTCAAGGCTCACCTGAGGCAGAAAATCAGCCTATGTGCTATGACATGTGGCACTGAGTTACAAGCAGCTAGACTGAGCTACAGGAAGCTTCACAGGATGTCAGGAACATTCTGTTGCACTCCAGCCGAATGGCATTGGAATTTTTGTAAATTTTGGGAAGAGTTTTTTCAAAGTAAATACTAATTATTAAATCAAATCATTAGAATGGATTCGGTGTAATACTACCCATGTTAATTAATCAAGACCTACTTAACTTCTGAGATATGACTCGAATTTCCTTCATCCAAGGCTTCTTGTGATCTTCACACAGCACCCAGTCAGCCCCATTTTTACAGTATGTAATGCTAACAGAATCCACCATGGGCGACGGTAGTGAGGGAGAGCTCCCTTGGCGTGAGGAAGAAGCTGCGGATGAAACCAGACTCGAGAGAGAAGCAGACGGCATACTCTGTGTGCTGGACTGGACAAGGCAGTGCGAGTTCGTATGACAATGCATCGCAGAGGCGGTGGAGCGGGACAGGTGTGTAATAACATATTGGAGGAGACAGGCTGATGGACACACTCGGTGGCTCAGGTGCCGTGGAGCTGCTGGGACGGACTGGAAGCAGGCAGGGAGGACACAGGCAGCCTAGCAGCCAAACATTTTTAATACATGCTTACAGTCAGCAGTCTCCCCAGCACACCTGGCCAGACCATGCCCCACCTCAGCTGAATGATTTATTAGCTCAAGGGCGATACACCGACCATCTCGTCTCAGAAGGCGGCTCCTTGGAAGCTGCAGAGTTTATTCTTTTTTGAACTGGTGACTGGTTGTCCTCTCCTTTTTGTGGTCCTTGCCTTTTTTCCTGGACAGTTTTTTTTTTTTGTTTGTTATTTTGTATAGCCCCAAATTGTTTTGATCATTGTCTGTATTTTGACCCTGAGGTTTAGATTGGGTCTTTGGTGCTTATTGTTCACTGTGTGAATCATTAAAGCCACTTGGTCTGCACTTGGACCCCTAAGGTCCTTCCGTACACATGGCCCTAAATGAATCTACCCCCTCTCAGTATCCTTAAATAGAATCCTTGTCTTATTCGCTAAGGTAGTGGTGTTGCTGCCGTATGGATGTTGGGTCTAGGGATCTTGGATAATTTTGGTCACAGATTTAATGCGTTCGACATCCTGGTTCTTGATCTGTCTGGATCTTTTTCTGCTGCTGTCGACAATAATACTAGTTTTGAACAGGAGTTTGCAGATTTCCTGACAAATATGGTTGCTCAGACAACAACTGCGGTTGTTAGGGATTATAACATTCATTTGGAAAATAACAGTGATACTCATTCTTGACCCTGTTGGTGATCTGTAAACCGTAGATATTAGAGCGTGCATATTCCTGTAACCATACTCTAGATTTGATTCTTAGTCTTTTTTTCTGTGGAATGTGTATTTGTTTTTCTTCTGAGTCCAGCTGTATCAGATCATTGTCTTTGAACATTTGAAGTACAACTGAGTCTTGTTAGTCTATCAGCTCTGTAATCTAGTGTTAGTCATTCGATTGCGTCTGTAAATATTGAGAATTTGCTTCATAGCAACCTTGACCTGGCTGTTCCCCTTCAAGATAAGAAATATTTTAGTGGAGTATGTGAACTTCATGCAAACGTGACTAGGGTTCAGTCAAGAGGTTCTCAAGCTGGAAAGAAAGTCCTTCAAGTTGTAGACATGACCTTGCCTTGGCCAGGTCAGTGTATCGCTCTCATTTGTCAGGAAACAGAAAAAAATTAATGCAAGGTTCCTGTTTGATTGCGTGTCATAGTTAAAGAATGACGTGTTAGACTCAAATATTTAGAAAGGTCATGGGGTAAAGACAGCAGAATATTTTCAATGGAAAAATAACCAGGACTAGAGAAACACTCATGGAATACTTTACCAGTTACACATAGCTACCAGGCCTCATCTGCTTTTGCTGTGTTAACTAGAACAATATAGACTTCTGTGAACTTTTTCACTTCAACAGGAGACTCTGAACTTTTGTACTTTATTGCTAAATCAGTGAAATGTGTCCTAGATTTCATTTCTGCTAAGCTTGTTAAAGAGATTGCACCTTGAACTTGCAGTATGTTACTAAATATGACAGACTCGCTTTTGATACGTGGCAAAGCCTTTTAAAATTGCTGTTAATAGAGGAGTCTGGACCCTAATGACAGACTTATCCATTACAGATCTACCTCCCACCTTATATTTACCTCAAAGATCATGGAAAAAACAGCCGCTAATGTAGCATCCATTCACACTGGTTGTCATGGGGCTGGACACCATGAGGCACTTTGCCTCGTGGAAATCGAGCTTGCGGGAGAAGCAGAGACACTGAGCACACACACCTCACAGGGGTATGGCTTCTCGCCCATGCGGGTCTGTAGGTGCAGCTTCCTGTTGGGCCAGCTAGTGAAGCCTTTCCCACAGATCTGGAAGATGAACAGCTTGACTCCTGAAGCTGGTCAGGGGGGTGGAAAGGCAGCAAACAGACAGGGGAGCCGGACTATGGAAGCTTAAATCCTTGGGTTAATCCACAGTCCCATACGTATTAGTCTGGGATTTTTGGTGACTTCCTGGATGAGTTATCAACGCATACTTGGAGGAATTTTGGTAGAATGATCAGTCCTGAGAAGATTTACCAGTTTTCTTCATTCAGAGATAACGGCTCTCACTGAAGTTTTTTAAAGTCCCAGAGCCTTAGAGATGGCATTGTAATCCTTTCCAGACTGATCTGTTTCCTCGTGACTTCTAGAATCTCTTCTGATCACAGCATAGGGTGTTGTTTCCTTAACCTTTTGTACTACTTCATGTTGCGATAAGATTCAGTTTAAGTGATATTTAGATTTAACAGGGCTGCAGTAATCAAGCCTGGGTGTGTCTAGTCTAGTAGTACCGAATTATCAATTAAATTTGATTAAGGGGTTGACTGATTAACACATCAAGCCAGTTAGTGTTTAATAACTTTTTTCTTTCAATAAATGAATTGATCATTTAAAAACTGTACTGACTCAGGTTGTCTTTATCCATCCAGCTTCAAAACGCAACCCATCGCAGGGCACGATCACACACAGTAGGGGCAATTTAGCCTAAACGGCATGTTTGTGGACTGCAGGAAGAAACCGGAGTACCTGAAGGACACCTGTAAAGAACACGCAGAGTCCACACGCACAGAACAAGAGTGGGATTTGAACCCGCGTCCTAGAAGTGCAAAGCAACAGTGAGCCACCACACCTCCCCGAGTTGTCTCTGCCTTTTAATTAATTAAGGCAAATAAATCGATTTGACAAATATATAATAATAGTAGAAATCAAATATGTTTTCATATCACTGTACATCTCAGACATTCCTATTTAGCTCACCATGGCTGTTGATTTCAGGTCCTTAGAATCCATAACCAAACTCTGGTGCACTGCCTTTATCACACGTAACGGAAGAGCTTGTTATTGGAGGTCCCTCCCCCTCCTCCACCCATGATATGCCAGCTCCAAACATTTCTCCCTGCATGCTTCACTTATCATAGTCTACTGAGTGTCATTGCTCAGCAGTGAAGGGTTCCTGAGGCATGCGAAGGAATAGTGGATGACAGATATGACTAAAAAGAACGTAGATCTACTTCAACTCTAGAGAACCCAGCTCCTGTTTATAAATGGCCGGTTGATGTTTTTTCTAGGTGGCTGAGTTAGCTCTGCAGCAAATTTTTTTAGGTTGGACCTCTTACATCACTGCAGACACTGTGGCTGTCGCACAGCATCCCTGTGTGCTGGGAAAGGATGGGTAAGAGCTAAATATCGATTTACGTCTCTGAGTCACAGCAATCTGGCCACTCTTGGCTGGTGTCGGCAACTCTAGATGAGTAGTTGGCTCAGGTATCTCATTTCGATCCCGCCTCCCCTCACGTTTCCACGATGACTCTTGCATTTTGTTAGGAGAAACCACTCAGGACTCAGAGTGAGTGTGGGTATTTTTGTATGTGAAAGACATTAGGCTGGGGGATGAATGAATGGATATAACATATATTACACATACATAAATCTATGATAAATATATTGAGATTTTCTCCACCCCCATTTCTCTCCTTCTGTAAGTCGGCATCTTGCCTCGTTCCTTCTTAAGCATCTGCTGTACCTGCCTTGTCCAAGCTCCCTGTCTGTGTTCGGTGTAGATTCTTTGTTACCTAGTCTGTTAGTCCACGGTTTCCCTATCGTTATCTCGTTTGTCCTGCGTTCAGGGTGGAGTCTGAGGTTTCCATCATTCCTTTTATGCTGTACATTCCGACTCTTATCCCAGTCTCTCAGCCTTTCCGTCCATCCAGACCTGGAAGCAATCGATAGTACCAAAATACATTTTTGATATTTTAGGGACAATTATGTTGTTATGTCCTATAAATGTGTATAATTTATAACCATCAGATGTCATACAAAATGGTGGACCTTCCCGCATGGATGTGGCAACCGACCCACAGTACCGGATCAGCACCACGTGGTTGGACAGCACCAGAGGAAAACCTGCTACGCGGGGCATTCTCCGGGAGGACTAACCAACCTCAGGGTAGGAGCAACTTTAATTTAAGCCTGGAACAGCCAAAAAGGACCGAGAGAGACGGAAAGCAGGTATGACAGACACGGAATCCCTCTCACCTGTGGCTTCTTTCCCTTGCAGATCCCCCTGGTCATGACCATTCCCGATAGTACAGTCAGTCCCACCCTGGTTGTCTCCTGGTGAGTGTAGAATGAGGGAGAATCTGCCCATCGAAGAAACACCTCCCAGGTCAACCCACTCCTTTTAGTTTGGTTTTCCACTTGGGGTTTGGTTCCAGTGCCAACTGCCTCGTTATTGTTAGTGACTGCCAGATCAATAATAAAAACCACCATTACTCTCAGGTGTCATGGCGAAAAATGAACTCCCCGGAAATTCTAAATTATTTAGCTTAATGACCCAGTTCAGTGTCTTTATTATGCTAGTCTGTGCAGCTACGGCATTAATTGGCTGCGCCTGTGCTCACCGCGTATGGGGAAATAGGCCAGACTGTCTGTGTTGTGAAGTGTTCGGGGGACAAACAGAACCCTAGGAACTGCCTCACTTTAACAAGAACAAGATGAGCTAGCTGAGACATCTGCCATTGGTGTCCTTCTGCAGGGACATGTGGGACTCCCTCTGTTCTTGGCAAGGAGAGTCCTTTAATGTTTGATCATGTCTTGGGACACTCCAGCTGGCCCTGTGATGCGTGAGCTGCTTAGATTCTTCCCGTCCACCCTGCAGGTGTCATCTTCCTCTTATTTACACAGAGCAATGCCAGAGGTACTTCTAGCATGGGATCAGAGTCCAGTCTTCTCATGCCCAATGACAAGAGTGCAGGGATGGATCAAATGAACCGCAGAGCAAATAGCGTGTTGTGGGTGCATTGTTGCGCGCACTCAATGAGATGGGAGTCACTGCATCATGGTAAGGCGCGAGAATAATGATGCACCGCACACAACCCCAAGCCGTGCCAGCATTTTTAATCTGCTCCTGAAATAGCTGCCTGTCAGGCTGTAATTTGAGCAAAGTAAAGCTGGGTGTCTCTTCGTCCTCCAGGAAAGACAGCGACTGAGAAAGACACTCAGACAACTCTGGGAGATAAAGCGAATGTTGATCATCTGTAAGCAATTCCTAGAAGATGGGTGGGGTTTGCCTACCGTCTTCAGATGAAATACAGTCACTTACTGTGTAACAAAGGGCAGCACCGACTGCGAGCTTTTGTGTTCTGTGTAACCCCCGCTCAGACAAAGGGCAAATTTCTGGACAGCAGCCTTGAGCTGGTCTGAATGTGCCATCCAAGGATAGACATGGGTCACAGGTTCACAGGCACAGCTCCCCAAGAGAGCCGCATTCATTTAACACCACATACAGGGCAGGTGGACGTAGAGGCGGGACTAATCGTCGTCACGCAGTCTTGGGAGCCAGTCATTCCCCTTAGATCCAGCCTGCTCCAATGGGTCGTCCTGTCTCTCTCCCTCTGGGGGGGTTTTCTTCCTTCTGTGCTGCAGAGTGGCTGATTGTGAACCGCCTACGTGTGTCTGATCTGTGGAATGCGGTTGGCATTTCAGACTCCATCTATGGCGTTGAAATCCCGGTGATCATCGGCCATGGCACCCCAGGTCGCCACGGTGCGTGAACATTCTATAAAGTCAAATGCCCTGAACTACCATCTGTCCTGTATCAAATCCAGACAAGGACAACTTACTGCTCTCCGGCAGTAAACAAGCCGTAAGGGGTCTCCTTCTCTATGGCAGTGTCCTTTCCTCTGGGGCGGGTCTGGCCGATGGCCAGGAGGGACCTGTGTCCCCTATCAGTTGTCCTAGATTCTCCCTAAAGATAGTGACAAAACTGTAAAACTCACTTAAGATACAGGCGCCCTTCCAATTACTGTTTGTAACTAGATATTTATAATATGCTTAATTATGGCAACATTGAGAGGAGCACCAGAAAAAGCTTTACTAAGAAGCCCTGGGCCACAAAGGTTCCCCTTTAACGGGAGTGGACGGGAGCGCCGCGTCATTGGCCCCCTGCCCCAAGACGTCATCGGGACAGCCCTGCACCGCGTCGGCTTGACGGTTCTTATAGCAGGGCCGAGAATATCCTGCTCAGCTCAGGAAATAATAGCGTCTCCGAGGTATGCATGTTTCCTAACGAGAAGTAAGTGATTTCAGGAACGGGAGGCTTCTTAGCGGCTTAAAATGAACCGGGGCAAAAAAAAAAAAAAAAATACATTTCGAAATGCACTTTTCTCCATAGACCAGCAGTGGTATAATGTTAAAATGAGCATTTTATATAAACGTGGGAAATGTGTATTTCATACAGGCTTTTCCCTCTTTTTAATTCCGCAGTTGTTCACGGCTTCACATTTTTTGGAATTGGTGTTGCTTTATTTTTGTGCATTATAACGGCTGAGAATATATTCTTTTTTTAAAAAAATATGAATGTGTGGTATTGAAGTGAATTTATTATTAAGTGCTGTGAAATCAGCGTGTGAGGAAGCGGGGATCCAGCGGTCCATGGTGGCACTGAATGGGCTCACTGCGGTGCCCAGTACCGCAGTACCGCGACTTGTTTTGCTGCCCTGATGGCATGTAGTGACCGACATCCCAGCACACGTGTCCGGAGACTCGCCGATCGCAAGCTGGTATTGCAGCAAATGTCGCTAAAAATTCACTGCGCTGATATGGAGTGATAATTAAGACGGGCGCGCGCCGCCTCTGATCGTCAGCGTTTATTATGCTGCTGTAATTACGGGTTGCACAATAAGCTGGCATCTCTTAAATGTCTTTGAGCTGACGGAGGTACAATGCATTTCTTTGGAGAGTTCGTTTTTAACCTATGTGTCATTGCATTTCCATGCAATATTTAATATGTCATTTAATTTAAAAAAAAAAGAAAGAAGTGCGCGAGCTACAGGGAGCGCGAGACGCGTGCTTAAAATAGCCGCTCAGATCCAGTTACACTGCATTTTTAAAAATGTCACTGTTGGATTTATCCGTGATCACTTCAGGCTTTCGGGCTTCAGCGAGCGTCCTCTCGCCTGCCTAAGCCGCGTCCGGCTCTTCCAGAGGAGACCCCCGACTTCAGACGCGCTTCCAGCAGGTGGGCTCGGCATCCCCAGCCTTTGACTGCAGCCTGTCTCCATACTTCCTAGCCTTACCGGCTCTCATAATTATAATTATATCATTATTTCATAATCATAATCGCGTCCTCGGCTGAGATGCGGTCGCGGTCAAGCCTCGGCTCAGAAGAGTCAGTAAACTGAGTAAAACGTTCACTGGGAACGATGGGTGACCTGCAGGTAACCTTCCCTTCCTTAAGGACCATTTGCCATAAAGAAGGAAATCTTAGCCCGGCCATTGGTGTTGACTTACTGGAATTGGATATTTAGGCAAGATTATATATTTTTGCGACATTTCCTGAGTTACCCTCGTATGCATTCGCTTTTGAGTTTCATCTGTGTGTGTATAGCTGCTGGTGGGCTACCTTCAGGGCCAGAACCCAACACCGTTTGAAGAACCCCGATTAACACATTTGCGGTCGGAACATTTGATCAGTACAGTAATCTCGGGTCATTTAATATTTTCAGTCTCTGTGATCGCAAAAAAATCCTGCTTTATTTAATTTAATTTTTTTTTTTTGGACGTTAAAGGAACTACGTATTTCTTTAAAACAAAAAAGATGTTTTATTTTCTCTGACTTAAGCTAGACAACATAACCAGTTGTAAAGAAAACCTCTTAGAGTTCCAGGTACTACACGTTTTGAATAATTATGTGTGAACAAAAATCCATCACACCTAGCCTAGACTGTAGACCTGTGCTATTACCTGAGTATTGATCATACTCTTACAGACTGAGAACTTGTGTATCGTTCAGTCTTTTCTTCATCAGTCTCCTTATCCTAGACATGCTATGTATAAATGTGGCCCTCGAGGTCTCAAATGAAGAGAAGCATTGGAGAGAGAGGTCAGTTCCTGACAGAACTCAATGAAGGGCGTTCACGTTCTGTCTCCGTCTAGGAGAGGAGGACGTTCTTCCTGTTCCCTGGCATTCAGACAGTATGGAACACCGGAGTGCACCCAGCACCAACAAGAGATTCCTCATCATCTTTGACTTTGATGAGACCATTGTTCATGGGAACAGCGACGACGCCGTGGTGCAGGTCGCCCCGGGTAAGCAGCTTCCCGATTGGCTGAGGGACTCGTTTTGCCCCGGACATTTCAACGAGCACATGCAGCGCGTGATGGCTTACATGGCGGAACAGGGTGTGCCCGAAGACGCCATACGCACGGCTGTTGAGGAAATCCCCCCCTCGCCTGGCATTCTTGAGCTCTTCCAGTTCTTGCAAGCCCACCCCCAAGACTTTGAAGCAGTGCTGGTGTCCGACGCCAACACGTATTTCATCGAGGCCTGGCTCCACAGGGTCGATGCACGCCGGCTCTTCCTTAAAATCTTCAGCAATCCGGCCAGTTTCAACAAGAAGGGCCAGATGGTTCTTCTGCCCTACCACTCTCACAACTGTCCCCGCTGCCCGGAAAACATGTGTAAGCAGGTTATTGTGCGGGACTACTTAGCCCAACGGGCTAAGGAGCGTGGCTGCTCTTTCCAGAGGGTCTGCTACGTTGGAGATGGTGCCAATGATTTCTGCCCCTCTCTGGCCCTGGGCCCCCGTGACATGGTGTTTCCCCGGCGGGGCTACCCTATGCACAAGATGATCACAGAGATGCAGAAGAGCAGGCCCCTGGTCTTCAAGGCTGACATGGTGCCCTGGGTCACTGGGGAGGATGTGGTGGCACACCTCAAGCGGCTGGTGGAGGAGACGTGAGGGAGAGAAGGGTCATTGGTGCCCCTGCGGCCGATTCGAGTGTAGCTTCACAGGGGCATAATGAAGAGATACCTGGTGCAGGTGAATGAGGGCAATAACAAAGATCTGTGATTGAGACACCTCCTTTTATGGTCACACACACACACACACACACACACAAAGATTCAGTCTCGGCACAGAGAGACCCAGTGCTGGTTGGTCTTCAGCTTCAAGAGCCATGCATTCTTTATGGTCTGACTTCGGAACGCGGTCACTTTGAGAAACTGACCCCTCGCTGTCTTTTTAAGCCATGATTGAACCTGATTGAACCTGACTGAGCTCGCAGATCTGGTCTCTTTCTGCTGAGCTAGTCAGCTGGTCCAAGGGAAGAAACTTGACTGTTTTGCATGATTAAATGACACTTGAAACTTAAAAAAAAATACTCTCCACTACATTTTTTAAAGACTGGTACACAAACGTCATTGTTCTTTTTAATGCAACCAAAGCTTTTTAGATCTTAACATGCCAGTATATCAAATATTTATTGTGTAACTTGAACTCATTTTAATATTTCACACTTACAGGAACTGACACACTCCTGTAAAGTGCCTTGGAGCAACTGTGTTATGAAATGCACTGCATAAATTTGAACTGAATGAAATTGAACCGTAGGAAACATTTCCTGTCAGACTGTGGCAAATGACGGATGTGCAGATTCATTTTACATGTGTTGCATGAAAGAGGTGAAATCGTGCAGATTTGTTTGATCTGTTTGCTGTTAACTCTTTATGCATTGTTTCGGTGCTATTACCCTAGCAAAGGAGGGATTAGATTGTGTGTGATGTTTTTAGAAATTGACTCTGGTGTATACTGTGTTGTCTAAAGTCCTTCATATCCTAAATGTATAAATTATAACAGTGATGCGTGTGAATTGTAACTTAATCGTTCCATTCCCGATGAGCGGAAGACGGCGAATCCAAGCAGCCGTTATTTATCAGCTACGAAACCTATTCGTCCAGTGATATAGTTTTGCACTTTTTAGGTCCGCTGTAGCATATGATCCCTAGCGTCAAATTACGTAAGTGGCCTAAATGTCACAAAATGCCTTATTTGCTTATCTAAAAGTTTACTTGTCACACGGCTGCTGTAAATAAAGAAATGCAGCCTTTCACAGAAAGCCTACATACCTCCACTACGGAATCAGCAGTTTCCAGTTAGTTCAAAGAAAACTGGAAACAGCCTATTTTTAAAAGGAGATTCATATTAAATCATATTAATCATATGATATTAACATTGCCAGTTTTCCGGTTTAGTACCTAATGGCGATTACATTTTTACTGTCCATAAATTATGTCATACATTTTATTGCATAGTTTTACAAAATTACGCTTCATTTTTTGGCAATAATAATAAGTGTTGTAAATTGTCAGATGTGTCCGTGAAAAACATCTGAGGTGGTCTTCCTAAGGGATGCCGCCGTAAGGCCGTTTCCTCTGGAGCCTCTCCTACAGCAAGACGAACCATTACTGGTCGGAAATGTTAAACCCTGCTTTAACTTCGATGTACGTCTAGTGCTAACGTTATTAGAACCGGAAAGATTAAAAAGAGGCCCGAGCATCAGAAGATGCCTGAGCAGGTGCTGAAAAACATGACCGTTCATTGATTCATCTTACTGACAGATCGGTTCAGGTTTAATGGAGGCAGTGAAGACCAAGGCAAGACGTGGAGTATTAACCGGGCAGCGTGGAGGAGCCAAAAGACGTGTTTGAATTGAAGGCCAGCTAAGAAGCTATTCTTTAAGGAGGTTGGGTATTTTGAAATATGGAATAGCTATTTCAGTTGTGCCCCAAATAACTTTAACCGCAACTCTACATTGAGCTGTTGAGCTGTTTTGCATCATACGATAACTGAAATGAATCATTTATCTATCACAGTGCAACAGAAGCTGATGTTGCAGATGTAAGAGCTTATTAAACAAAGTGCCCGTCAGTTAAAGAATTTGTTCTGTTACAGAATTTGCTGAGGGCATTTTGAGCAGTCACTGCGGGAGTCATGTCTGTTGTGTGTGGATCGTTCACATGAACGCGGGAACTAAGGAGCAAAGCTATTCTGTCTGCACTTTACTCCTAAAACATTAAACAATAAAAAAGAAAAACAAAAGTTTCCTAATTAAGTTCTGTTTAATATTGCTTTTAATTTTGAGCACCATCTTCAGGTTACAGCGTGTTCGTTTCTTTAAGCTTCTGTTGGTCACAGTTATGACTTCTGCATTTTTTTACACATTCATTTGGCTGATATTTCAATCAATAGTAACAGAGGATGTGATTATGTATATTACTGGTTAAAAATGCAAATAAGGTTTGTGGGTGCAATCAAACATGTGGAGACTTGCTCTACACCGAGGGTAACGTACCCAACAATTATCAATCTATCTTCCATTATGGGCTGTACAGTGCAGGGCAGTGCAAGTCTGCTGGATGTCCCAGGATGCAAGGGGCATGAGGCACAGTTATCGATTATCAAAAATGCAATAAGACAATAACTAAGGGACAATATTTCAACATCGTAGGTTATTTTGTTAGTCAGTTAGGCATAATGTCACCATATTACGGGTGAAATGGTGCTTGAAGTTTTGAGTCTGAGTTTGGAAGTGACTCTCAACTTCTGACTGATGCCAGGAGGACGTTTTTATCACTGAAGGGAAGGGGTCAAAAAGGGATTTGACTACGATTTCTGACCCTTTAGAGATTCAGTCTGATAATCTGAAGATGCAGATTTCAGAGATCTTGACGAGTTGTGTATTTTGATAAAGGACTGCGGGTAGCATATAGCCCACAACGATCTGGCAGCCTGTCCAGGATGATCTTGGCCTTATCCTCTGTTGCCTTAAATAGGTTCAGGCTCATTATAACTATTTACTCAATAAATGGTCATAGAAGACGGATTGGTGGACTATAGGTAGAATTGAGCTGTATCTCAGCAGTCCAGGAAGTCAAAAACAGAGTTTTACTCTTGGCCCAGGCATTGACTGGTAGCCGCTGAAGGAAGGCTAGTAGGGATTAGGTGTGTAGAAATATAGGCACAAGCGTCACCGCGGTGTTGTGTGCTGCAACAGATTACCCTTACTTGGAACTGCAGTCATGTGCACAGCAAGGCTGAAGTGACAAATCCTCCAGATATTATAAAGAGGATAGTTGCAAGACATGTTTATGCTATGTGCCCGGACAGGATGAACTTCCCGTGATAAATAATCGAAGAGATTGTTATTGGTTAAGGTAACATCTAATGACCACTAGAGGGAGCCAACACTATTCAGGTCAGCCGTATCAAAGTTACTGACGGGGTTTAGTTGAAAATCAATTATATAATAATTTTCGTCTTATAATGCCAGTTAGAGTAGCAGATAACTGAGGTGTTTGCAAAAAGATAAACAATTTACGCAGTTAGGTGAGCTTTGTACATCCAACGCTAACATCTTTTGTAAATGTTTTAAAACGGGCATGGCAAAGGAAAGACTTAATCCTGTAGGATAAGAATTGCAATAATTTACAGTAGGCAAGCCATGTGATGGTCGAGGTAATGTAAGCAATAATATCCAGAAAAATTAACTCAGATTTACTACCACCCTCTAATACATTTTCCACTTGGGTTTAGTCTTGTAAATCATATGGCTGAAATGCTGTTGAATTTCAAAAAATCGTAAAGACTGTATGTGCGGTGCATCATGCACAAAATAATACATTTTACACTATAGTATTGCAAGAATATGTAAATACTATTGATTTTTTACGATCGTGAATATGTGACTAATTTCTTGACCTGATGTGCGTAATTATTTGAAGTATTTCAGAAAAATGAATATTTAAAATTTAATTTAGGTTCAGTTTTGGAAGCAGAACTTTTGGTAATGCGTTCAGCATTCAGAGCCCTGATTCACTCTCCATGTCCTCGCGGGGTCCGCGAGACAAATCTCGAGATATCGTAAGAATGAATTCGCAGTCAAATGGCGATTATGAAAATGCAATGTACTTATTTTCATGGTTATTAACATATGTAGAGCCACAGCGCAGGTAATGACTGAATGAAAGGTGACACGAACGAATGAGGAGATTGCATCACTTTAGTGAATTATGAAGAGCTTGGAAAAAAATTCTCTAGATTATAATTTAACGGTTTATGTGTTCATTGCGTATCGCCTGAATAAGGACATAATCCTGCCGAACAGCTTTTTCGTAGTAGTTTTTTTAGTCATTGCTGCAGCTTTACATTGTCATTTTTGAACCTGACGGCAGTAAACTAAGCAAAGTAGGTGATCAAATGTGGCTTTCAGGCTCATTCTCACCACAACACCGCAGTGATTAAACGGTTATGGACGAATGGATGACTCTAAACGACTGGTTTATGGCGAGTTACACTGGACACACCCCCCTCGCCTTGCAGGGGGCGGTGAGTCAAGTGTTGGTGAGCTCCTGCAGAGGATATCATTCTTCATCTCTGCAGTGGCTGCTATGTGGGCTTATCCACCATCTATAACGTTAATACTTTGTCAAATATCAGCTATCACATTTGGAGTACCACAGGGACCAGTGCTTGGACCTGTATTGTTCTGCCATTACATACTACCAATGGGTAAGATGATAAAAAAAAGCATGATGACAACTTTCATTCCTACCACTGATGGCAATAATACGTATTTCAATTACACCTAATGATAAGTAATCTGTTGTCACTTTATCTGACTACTTGAATGAAGTGAAAATAATGAAACATTTCTGTGATTTAATGCAGAGAAAACTGAGACTCATTTGTTCCGAGGCAGAAGTACCAGGATTACTATGATTTCAGCACTCATCCCTGAGGGTCTAAAATATCCCCTACATAGTTTTGCACATAATCACCGTGTCATTTTAAATAGAAGCCTCCCATTGAAATGTTACATTGGTGTGGCATCAAGGGCAAGCTTCGTTCTCAGTTAACGCGTTAGCTTCTTTCCCAAACTAAGGCATTTTCTCACTTTTCACGATACCGAGGAACAAATGAACGCTCTTGTACATTGCAGGTTATTTTAGTGTAATATTGTGCTGTCAGGGAACACGCACCACAAATTAAACACCTTACAGCATATTCAACATATATTTTGAACAAGATATATAGATCAATACATTTAGATTCACCATTAATGGTAATTTTACATCCATCAACCTTTCCTAGCACTTATCTAGTATGCATGGTGAGAACGAGCCTAGTGACTCACAAAAGCACATGGTACACCCTAGACAGGATACCTAATCGATTGCAGGGCACAAGCATCCATTATGAGTCATTTAAAGATCGCCTAACTGCCTGTGTCTAAACTGTGGGAGTAAACAAACACAGACATTGGGAGAACACGTAAACTACACACACGCAGAGCCAGTTGTGGCACTCAACCCCTAAGACTAAAGGAGCGTGGCTACATGACCACCTGAGCTTCACCAGCATTCCTTAGAAGTGGAAAATTTTGACTCGAGCCTGGGTGTGGCCTGTAACTCCCAATCTGCGTAACTGACATTTTTGTGACAAAACAAGACATCGAAAGGAAACAGGATGTGTCTGTGCTAAACGTTCAACAATGGATGAGCGCAAAATGTGGGATGTGACGGGAAAAGATACCTAAAAAGATCATTTCATTGTGTTTATAACACAAAGGGTGGTAAAACACCAGAGATGTTCAAGGGCAACTTTTGACCCTGAAGTTGTCTTTCTTCTACGTCTGTTCAGAGTAAATGATGTCAGCTGGATCAGACAGGGAAATATGAAATTCAGGATGTGGAGTTTACGTATTCTTCTGAAGTTTGTCAGGGTTTCCTCTGAGTTCTCCAGTTTCTTCCCGCAGTCCAAAGGCATGCACTGATAGGTGTGTGCCAGTGTGTGCATGTGGATTGTAATGGACTGGCATCCCAATTAGATTGTGGCCCAGTCTTGTGCTGTGTGGGATAAGCTCCTGGACTCCTCTGTGACCCTGACCAGGATAAGCAATTAGAAGATGGATAAAAATAAGAAGAATGTGATTTAGATGTGCAGACACTCCTCAAATATTCTGATGGGCAGGGTGGTACATAATTATGCTCTGGGATGACTGTGGTAGGCCACACCACGTCCAGCATGATACAGGAGGAACATTCAAACTTCAAAGAGTAGCCATTCATGGTGTGATTTGACCCCCCCAAAACCAGAATGTGTGGGGCAACAGTGCTACCCACTGTACTGTACCTATAAATGTGTCATAGAAGTTAAAATTACAATATACAGTTTCATCTGCCCCAAAATTAAAACAACTTAAACCAAGAAAGATCGTGCTGTAAATGCAACGGACTCATTCTGTATAATTGTGGTTTTCTACGATTGGACCAAAAACGTTAAAACACAACAGGAGTATGTGATGTATGGAAGATGTACTAATTATGCTGCTTGGTTACTTAATATGAAGCGGTAAATGAGTGGGGTTAGGTGGTCAAATAAAGCAGGTATTTCCAAAAAAAAAAAAAAAATCCATGCGAGTTGTCTTGAGGCTGGAGTAGGCAGTTCCTGTCTCCCAGCCGCGCTGGATCCCGCCTCACAGGGACGGCACAGCGGTGTCGCCGGGAGGGTCCGGAGTGTAGTTAAGCTGTCGGAGGAAGGGCAAGCTGACAGCCAGGGAAGTCTGGAGCAGCCAACGCAGCTTTACAGGCTGGCCGCGGAGTCCCGTGGAAAGAGTTCGGGCTGATTGTTGGTGAGTTCGACGCGTACGGAGTTGCTGGTGCGGGACCGGCGGTTTTTAGTCGTTTGTTGGAGTTAATGGGGCGCTTCAGCGGGGGTTTGTGAGAAGGTTCCTTGTGGGAGTAGCCTTTAGTGTCTTTTTTCGGTTTATGTTGTTGGACCCGGACCGTACGTGTGCTAACTCGTGCTGAGGACCGTCGTGTTAGCCAGATTAGCGAGTTAGCTTGGCGGTTCGGTTCGGTGTCATTCTCTTTCGGTGAACTCAGTATCCGAGCAAAGTTCTTCGACAGGGAAAAAGTAGTATTACCAGAGATAATGGTGCTCGTTAAAAAAAAAAAAAATTACTAAGACTATATGACTAAAAATGACTATAATTAATGATTTGATATTGGCACGGGGCTGGCTATCACGTGAGTGCGCCGGCGGTTTTCCAGTCTAACGTATAACGGTCGGGCTTTGGCCGCCAAACAGTTGTGGACGAAAACGCAGAATCCGGAGGGATTCCCGCCTCTTGGCCAAACACTTGGCCAAACTGAGGATGAGTACAAGACAGCCATTTAAAAGTAAAGCGAAATAAACGCAGAGCCACTGTCTTCGGCTGTGCTTTAGGTAAGTACGCCTTACAATAACACCTACCGTGCTTTGAGAGGTACATTTGGGAGATGTTTAATCACCACTATGTTAAATCGGTTATAAAAGACTATACATTTAAAAAGTAATAAAAAGCTCTGCTTTTTGGTATAAACTGGAGATATATTGGAGCCCCATACAGTCTCTTCACTTTCTGATGTAAATGGCAAGCTATCTGCTTTACCAGGTGCATACTTGTATATTTACAATAAATATTGTCGTTCCATAACCTAATGATTGATTATAATCAAACAGTGATTCGGTACCACACGTTCAGCAAATGATGTAGTATGGTAACAGGTATGCCTCATGTTTGTGTTCCGTCTTATCCTTCCAATATCAGTGATGAATGCGTGGCAATTGACACAAAGCACCTCTGACACTGTTCTTCATGTGCAAGTGCTACCCATTTTTGTGACGGTTTTTTTCCACGTTTCTTTGGGATTTTCATTAAAATGTGGCCAGTAGAAGGCAGTGGGTCAGGGTTACTCATCTCAAAGTGCCCAGAGGGATGGAAATTGCCTTCAAGCCATCCACACGGCAGCCAACACTGCTCCCCAAGCACGCATTCATGAATGATTTCTGTTGTACATTCTCTACCACTCTTGCCACTCTAAACTGTTTACTCTGAATTCCAGAAACTGAATGTTTCATGCTTTGTTTTGCAACTGTTGAAATGTTTGCTTACTGCTCCCTTGCTCTTCATATGGGTGTATATGCAATGAGTTTGGAAATTGGAAGTAATTTATTATCATTGTCTCTGTGTTCCTTTTATTCAGTTTGATTTTGAGGAAAACATTAAAATGGGATGGTCTTTATATAGCCCATACATTTCCATGTATAACATTTAGTTCCGTAGTATTTGTCAAAAATACAGTTTTTTTTATCCCAGTTCTTCAGATATTTTTTGTATATGATTTTGAACATTGGTGCACTGTGTACAGTACACTTTTAGTTTTCTTTGGTGTGGATTATTAAACTCTCAGTGTAGTATCTGTTTTTAAGATTAGGATGAATATCAAGCCACTATAGGCAGTGGAAATACACTTTTTATCGTAGTCATGTATTAGTGTTACATTAAAACTAAGATAAGCCCGTAGTAAGTCTGACTTGTGCTTTAATCAAAATATTAGGTTATTATACACTTATGGTACTTTTTTAATGAGCCAGGATAGCAGTCAATTATGAAATCTTTCAGTTAAGGTGCATGTAATGTATTTTCCATTTTGGTATTCACTGTGCTTTGTTAAACAATGACATTGTGTGTATATCTACTGCTTATTCTGTTGCGCCATGTGTAAATGTACTAAAATATATGTGAAATTGGTTAGGACAGACTCTGTATAGGGCTTTGTTTTGAAGATGCAGTTTCTTGGAATCTCATGTCACGCCTGGGTGTGCTGAACAGTAGAGTAGGATCTACTTAAACCCCCAAGGCTACTTGGACAGGCACCAGACAATAAACAGTTTCCGTCATTAAAGACTGTGGAGAACATAGGATCCCACCTCACAGTTTTAATGGCGGTTGTGTTTAAAGTTTCCACTGTGTGGTCTTTTTTCCGATGGACGAGGAAAAAATGTTTGTTCAAAGAACAACAAACAGACAACGAATTTGATTTTAGTTTTTTTTTTTTTCCAGTTAAAACGATCATGAGTCCTCATATCTGAGGTTTAGCTTTCTGTCAGACTAATCCCGAGTTTAAAGGCAGTGAAAGGTAAGCAGTTCCAGTGTTTGTCAAAAGCAGAATTTTTATTTCACGTATTAATTTATCTTGTCAAAACTTTTCATTCAATCTATATGTGTCCCTCCATCAATCCATGGTCTCTGAATACACTTGCTCAGAACGCAGTTTTGAGTGGGTTTCCTTAAGATATAACCCCATCTCTGTATATAAGCATGTAAGTTCTCTGTCTCCCGTCCTTGTTCTCCATCTGCATTACATGCCCCACAGCCGGCAACCGTGTCCACCTCCTGTCTCTGACTTCCGGCCTCAGCGTTCCCCTTAGCTCTCCAAGTTTTGACTCTTGCTGCCTTTGTTACAGGAGCTCATGCAGATGTGGTCCAGACTGTCACAGCCAGCCAGCCTCGCCCCACTCGTCACAGAACCCCCTCCCCGGAATACTAGCACCTGAACTGTGTTTGTAGCCTTACATGTAGCCTCGGCCACCCCTCAGCAAATTGCAAGGTTTTGCGTTACCCAAACCATACTGAGCATCTCTTTGATCGCTGTGACATACCATGTATGATTCCTGTTCATTATTCTTCTACTGCCGTCTTCTGTTTTACATCCTGGTTCTGGTTGCGTTTACTTGATATTCTGGTTTTGGGTTCTTTTTGCCTGTGCATCCCGCTATGTTTCAAAATTGCCCCGTTGGATTTGGAAGTCTAACTCTGTTCTGGTTTTGGCTCTAATTGAAGATAAATCCAAGTGCAGATGCGGTTTTCAGGCGATCATTACACAGGCTGTGGCTGTGTTCAGCAAACAGGACATTTTGGCTGACTTTAAATAATAACTCTTGGTTTTTGGACAGCACATTTGATTTTTATTCTGATTAGGAATGACGTGATAAATCTGCACAAGTGCCTATACATCAGATAACATTTAAAAATATAGGCCTAGTCAGCTGAAGAATTATTGGTACTCTTAATGACAATGCGTGGGATGCATTGGGATACTCCCAGGACAGACCAAGAATAAAATTTCCGATTACATAATAACACAAAAATGTGGTTTTCCATTTTATTTGGAACTGTTATAGGACAGGGGCAAATATAAGAATAAAATTAAAAGGAAGTGACAAAAATATAACTAAAGCATTTAGAGAGGGGTGATTGAAAGACTGACCGCTTTCATGTCAGAAAGTGGTTGCAGTGACACTCGCTAAACAGAGGATCTTTGGGGTTATTTTCATCTTTGTGGGTCTGTTGAATATGGTCATCCTCCTGGTATGGTTTTGAATAGCCGTTAAAGAAACGGTCTCTCTCTTTAAAATATGACTTGAGAGATTTCTCAAGCCATCAGTGCTGCCTGTGACTGTGAACTTTATGCCTAAAGGAAATGACTCAGTTCCCATGAAGTCCTTTTGCTAAGGCTGCATGTCCCCCTACTCTGTGTGAGTTTCATGTATGATTCATTCTTGTTTAGTCACGGCATTCCGTGATGAGTCCACTCCTCAAACGCTAATTGGACCTGATAATGTACATCGGGTTGGAAAAATAAGAGACTCGCAAGCCGCCTGTGACTCATTCGTGTATAAGGGCGTCAAAAGTAGATGCAATCTAAAATGCTAAAAGAAAAACAAAGCGGGGCCCACCCACCAGACACCATGTCCAGCTGGTTGGCCACCTCTGAGGTGCATCAATAACCGTATTATTATATCCATTCATATATTGTTATTATTATTAACCCTATATTATATCCATTTATCCATCTTCCAACTGTGTATCCAGATCAGGGTCTTGGGGGCACTTGGCACCTATTCCAGCCAGTATAGAGCACAAGGAACAGCTTGGAATGCTAGTCCGTTGTAGGGCAGGCGCACACACACACACACACACTGCGGGAAATACTGAGACATTTTTTCATCTACCTGCTTATCTTTGGAATGCAGGGGTAAATCTGTTCAATATGTGGACCACATGCAAACTCCACATACACAGAGCTGGAGTGGGACTCAAACCCACAACCCTGAGGGTGAGGGGCCACTAACTCTTACCGTATTATTATTTACTTAACATGAATACCTGTGCTGAAACTATATAGCCTTGTGCTGTAGTTTTCATCAGTTTGAAAATTGCAAATGACACAGTCAAGCAAGCAGAATTTGCTGCCCGTTACTTGTGCACACCTAACTTTGCTCGGTAGAAGAGTCGTCCCTCGCTGGTACGTTGCTGACAGCTCCTCTCAGGGGTTGAAAATTCCATCCTGACAAAGTCATTTTCCATTATGCAGTTTGAAGACTACCCTGACAGATTGGAGTTGAGGATGGGCTGAGAGGTGAGCTGGGAAAAACACGATGGAGAGACAAGGATTCACTGCTGACAGTGGAAGTAGGACAGACATCAGAGGAAGTAGGAGTGGCCACAATGGATTAATGCACGGCAACGCGTGCAAGAACATCAATACATTTCCCAGATTTTGGGAAACATGCCGAAATATTCAGATGCTGGCAGAATTGATACAGCCTCTTCCGTTTTCCTAATATCTCCAGGCAAAATTTGCTGGTGTAGGATTTTCACTAAAGTATAAGGAAGCGCCAATTGGTTCTCAAACATTTAGACATGTAGTCAGTGTTACCCCATTGTACTGCCAGACCCGGGCCCCTCGGTACGTCATTGTGATTGTCGAGGCTCCACCATGACCGGTGGAGGAACGTATGGATGAGACAGAAGCCTCGGTGGTGTTTTTCCTCTTTCAGAAAGGAAGAGAAAAATTCAAAGTCATGTATGTAGATGATTTTTGATTTAAATTGTGGAAGCTTCAAAGAAAAAAGGAAATGGAGGTAGAGCTCTTCAACAGGGTGTGCAGCCCATCTGTCCTTGTTTTGGTCCCCCTCCCCAACCTCACTCCTGCCTTTTCATGGGTGGTCCCCAACAGACACCCAGACTTTCATCTCTTCTGCACCCCTCAGCCATGTAGCAGGGCGTTTCATTGTCAATACCGTGCTCACGCTGTGCCAGAGTCCCAGCAGGTAGCATGTAGGCAGTGACATACCCACACCAGTAAAAAATTGATCAATAACAACTCGGGCCAGCATGAAACGAGTTACTGCATGCTACCCAGCAGCCCTTTGCAGACAAGGGCTTGGCTTTCTGGAGCTTCTTGACTTGCCTTTGATGCTGTGATTCTAGGGAGGACCTCCGTTGATTTGGAGGCTAGGGTGCTTCAACATTCAGACTCTTTTAGATGTCGTGTGTTTTTGTAATATCGTTGGCTGTTTGTGTTGTATAAGGAAGGAGATGGTAGGGTTAGAACAGTATAGTCCTTGTACCGTGACTGTGCGTGTGTGTCTCAGGTTATCCTGTTCTGAGATTTCATTAAAGCTGCCCAGAAGGGCATCTGGGCTGCTTCTAAAAAATGGGAAAACCACTAGAGGGCGCCAGTGATAAGCCAGAAGTAGTTTATTGGAGCGTTCTAATCTTGGATGCCACCGCAGGAATACACCTGTTGACTATTATCTGCTCATTATGCAGGTATTTGAGTTGGTTGACAGCCATCCAGAAGATCTTATGGAGTGCTTAAAGGCTGCTGTGAGCCCTTTGTAACTACCATGTTAAAAGTGGATGTAGCCTGTGTCAGCAGTGCAGTGGAGGCTTTGCTGTGGGAGAGATGAGTCTTGATAAATTAGCCCTCTGCAGCACGTGAAAGTTTATTTTCCACAAGCTGCCGCCTTTTACCTGTAAATGTGTCCCGTCCCCTTTGGTTATGCATGGGGACCGCAAAGACGCTCAGAAATCCTCTTGTTAGTTTGGAGTTATGTTTGGGAAGACCAGCAAGACCATCACAATTGGAAGGAAAAGATAAAACAGAGTTTGCAGTATTATTTGAAAGGTCACACGTTTCAGTGCTTATGTCTGAAAAATGGGGCTTTGATTAGAGGACAGCACCACATTTGCTGCTAACAGGGAGATGGAGTTGGACTGTGTTGGCGTTTGTTACTCCAGAGGTCACAGCTAGCCTTATAAGGTATCAGATGAATATCCAAAGGCACCTCCCGGCTTGCCTGATATACAGCGGTTGTTGTAGAGTATCCCATTTAGTACAGTCCTGTCAAACATGTCACTTTGCCCTCATTGGCCAGAAAGTCCAGCTGTGTCTCAGGTGTCAGAGAGGATAAATCAGGCTGTGACTTATATGGGCACAAGGGTGTAGCTCTTTGTCTAGAGGTGTGTTTGCACTGGCCAGGCCAGAGGCACAGTGACTCACGTTTACCGACTGTGCTTATAGGCCGCAGTCTAAGTGCATCTGTGCTGAAGGCTGAGCGGCAATCTGGGTACCTGAATTTGGAGGCTGCTGTAAGTTCCGATGAGCTTAGCCTCAGATCATGTGTGGACCAGGATGGTTCTTGGTTTGGACATTACAGAACTATCAGACTGCAAGAAGCGGACCTGGGTACTTGTGCTTCTGCATGCCCTGTTATTCTCGCACTAAATAGAAAGAGGTTTTCTGACAGCCCATTTCCGATCATCACCCCAATGAAATATCTGACAGATCAGGTTTTGCCTGCAGCGGCATCCCTCCCTTCATCTGTTTTTTCTGTTCTCCTGTACTGTGTAGGGTACTGTGGGGACCTCACTTACACTCACTTCTCTGCAGTACTCATCAGTACACAAACTGCATTCCTGACAACTGGCTTCCAAGGCCCAGCCATAGCCGTGTGTAGGCACTGCAATCAGTTCCACATTTTCTTAAACAAAGTGCATCCCGTTACGATCCCCCGTCTAGGGTTGGGGTGTAACAGAATGGATATGAAAAGGGTGAATGACAGCGGCACACGAATGGGTAGTCATGTGATGGTGACTTTATATATTTACAGGTAAACAGACAGACAATAACAAATGTGTTTTTCACACCGGTGATAAATATCATCGGAAGTGACCCAGGCCAAAATAAAAAACTAAAACTAACGAGTGATTCCCCAAAGCCAACCTGACCTACAACAACAAGTAAACAAAAGACAATCCCTCTCCCTCACTCCCTGTCAAAACACACAGAACCAAAACTACACGCAAAACAAAAATGGCAGTCACTCCCTACACACCGGATCAAACTCCTACACACCGTACACACGTACACACACACAGGCCAAGGCGACGGTATCCGAAGGGCGAGACAATATCGTAAACGAAAAACCGGGCAGGATAATCAATTACCAAACAATCAAAATGAAACCAGCAGAAGTACAAAAGGGAGAAGCGATAATCAGAAAAACCACAAACAATCCAAAGTCATACACAATCAGCAAATACACAATCCAGAATAACACAGCGAAATCGATGAGCAAAAGCTGGGGAATGGTTCAATGGCGGTGCTTTTCAAATCGGGAAACTGGAAGTGACCGACTTTCCGGAACGAAGAGGGGCGATGTGGGCGGGGTCATGGAGGCGGAGCGGACGAATGGAGGGCAGACTGGAGAGACGAATAAGGCTAATGATAGGCAGGTGGACCTGGAACAAAACACACACCATGCCCCAGAAAATCCCACGGCACATAACACAGTCCACAGTGTTCCCCTGGGTTTCTTAATGTCTCAAGTTGTCACATGGTGTCCTGGAGTTTTTCTTTTACTGTGCTGTGTTCTGTCTCACTCCATTCTTCGGTCACTTGACATTTTCTGCATATTTTATTTTCTCTTCTAGCTAACATTCTAGCACAGCTAAAAACTAATGACATTATTTCTCGCAAGACTTAAGTGTTTTTTCAGGTGGATAAGCAAATGAAATCTTGAACTGTTGTGATGTTCTCCAACCACCAAAAGAATTGCGTGTTTTTGTTTTGGTGACAGTGTGTGTCTCTTTGTCTGTCTTGTAGTGTTATGTCTGTCATACCACCCCGAATGTGCTCTGTTTCACCATGTGTGTGTTTCAGTGTGTCTGTGTCCATTGCATAGTGTTTTGTCTTCCTTATTACTGTTGATGTGTTCTGCATTAGGCCTTGGCTGGACGCCCCTGTGGATTTTGCGGTGAGCGCTTAGCTATTTTCTGAGCTGTCCTCTGTACTTCTGTTATGTGGCTGAATAAATGCTTTCTGTACTGACCTTTTTCAGTAAGTACAGTGATGTCGTATGCTTACAGTTTGTCACTTTTGTGGCCTGTACTCAGCTCCTGTGCTGCCCCTGACACTCTCTCCTGTCCTCTGTCCCCCTCAGAGTGCAAGAATAGGGTGCTCCTCCTGACACCATGAGCTGGAGTTTTCTTACCCGGCTGCTTGAGGAGATCCACAACCACTCCACCTTTGTGGGGAAGCTGTGGCTGACGGCGCTCATTGTTTTCCGCATCGTGCTGACCGCAGTGGGCGGGGAGACCATCTACTACGATGAGCAGAGCAAGTTCGTGTGCAACACTCGCCAGCCGGGCTGTGAGAACGTCTGCTATGATGCCTTCGCCCCTCTGTCCCACGTGCGATTCTGGATCTTTCAGATCATCCTGGTGTCCTCGCCCTCGGTCATGTACCTCGGCTATGCCATCAACAAGATCGCCCACCAGGAGGCACGGAAGGAAGAGGGTATCTCTGGCTGCCACAAGATACAGAAGACGTCCTTTGGAAGCCGGCGGCAGAACCGGGGTCTGGAAGAGGCGGAGGATGACCAGGAAGAGGACCCCATGATTTACGAGGTCCATGAGGCGAGCAGCCCCGGCCAGGCAGCGTCCAAGGAAAAAACCAAGGCGCAGCACGATGGGCGACGGCGCATCAAAAAAGATGGTCTGATGCGTGTCTACGTCCTGCAGTTGCTGACTCGTGTGCTGCTGGAGGTGGGCTTCTTGTTGGGTCAGTACGCTCTCTATGGCTTCGCGGTGCCCCCCCGTTACGAGTGCGTGAGACAACCCTGCCCCCACAAGGTGGACTGCTTTGTGTCCAGGCCCACCGAGAAGACCATCTTCCTGTTCATCATGTACGGCGTCACCGTGTTCTGCCTGGTGCTCAACTTGTGGGAGATGCTGCACTTGGGTGTGGGCTCCATCTGCGACATCCTCCGCAGCCACCGCACCCCACAGGAGGACGAGTACCAGCTGGGCACTGGGCCCGGGATGCCGACGGGCGAGTCGGGCAGCGGGGGAACCTACAGCAACTACACCTTCTCCTGGAACACCCCCTCGGCCCCACCGGGCTACAACATCTTGGTGAAGCCCGAGCAGGTCAAGTTTACAGACCTGAGTAATAGCAAGGTGGCGTGCAAGCAGAACAGAGCCAACATCGCCCAGGAGGAACACCAGCAGTTCAAGAGCAGTGAGGACAGCTTCCTCACTGGCGACACGCACGGCGCCCTCCAGGAGGATATCCAGCGGGCCCAGGATAGGCTGGAGGCAGCCATCCAAGCCTTTGGCCAGCAGCACCACAAGGACAACAACCACGGTCACAATAGCCAGTTGCACCGGACCCACAAGAATCGCTGTGGTGCCAAGAATACCACCAGCAAGGACGACGGCCATAAGAGCAACAGCAGTAACGACAGTAGCAAGTCTACGGAGGGGAAGTCGGCCGTGTGGATCTGACACCTCTAGGCAGACACAGGAACGTCGGCCCAGCTCCACCGGAGTTCTTCTCGGTAGTTCCTAACATGACTCATCTGTCATGTATTGTGTCTGTATCCTGGGATACTCTTCAAAAGACCAGCACTGAAGGACTCGTTCTGCCGCAGCACTTAAAAGAAATTGTAAGCTGGCAAGTGAACTGAAAAGGGAAATGGACTTATAATTCTTTTTGTTTGGATTAACAGGACATTTTCCATCAGCAATTAAAAAGATTCCTGTCCTCCTTACGTCAACCCAGCGGGGCAGAGAAAAACTGCAGAGCAGACAGAGGACAGACAAAGAATTGACGTAATTATTCTGATTACATTACTGGTGCACAGAATGCAGGTGGTGATTGAATCGATTCTAAGAGATACTAAAACGAGCGAGTCAGGCTGTGAGTATGTTCTTACACCTCAAACAGCTGTCCTCAGGTGAACCCATTGGAGCTGAGGAATCAGGCTGCCCTGAACATGCCTCCTCCATAGAAGTGGCCTAAATCCGATAGCCAGCTGCCTTCGATAGTTCATTTTTCAGGTTTATATAGGGTGCAATTAAAGGAAAAAGTTCGTTCTTTGTGCATTAAAGGAAAATTTGTTTTGTTCTTGTGGTTAATTTAATATCCTGACTGTTGAAGGGTGGAAACTGGCTGTTGCCTTTTAACCATGCACAGGGAGGGTGTTGAGATGTTTTGGTGCTCCGCCTTCGCCCCCCCCGTCCCACGTGCGATTCTGCGTCTTACAGATCATCCTGGTGTCCTTGCCCTCGGTCACGGACCTCGCCTATGCCATCAACAAGATCGCCCACCAGGAGGCACGGATGGAAGAGGCGATCGCTGGCAGCCACAAGGCACAGAAGACGTCCTTTGGAAGCCGGTGGCAGAACCGGGGTCTGGAAAAGGCGGAGGATGACCGGGAAGAGGGCCCCATGAATTCTGAGGTCCGTGAGGCGAGCAGCCCCGGCCAGGCAGCATCCCAGGGAAACACCAAGGCGCAGCACGATGGGCGAAGGCGCATCCAAGATGATCGTCTGATGCGTTTCTACGTGGTGCAATTGCTGAGTCGTGCTGCTGGAGGTGGGCTTCTTGGTGGCTCAGTACATTCTCCATGGCTTCGTGGTGCCCCTCCGCTACAAGTACACGAGAAAACCCTGCCCCCACATGGTGGACTGCTTTGTGTCCAGGTCCACCGGCGAAGACTCGTACTTCTTGGTCCTCATGTACTGCGTCACTGTGATCTGCCTGGTGCTCAGCTTGTGGGAGATGAAGCACTTGGGTGTGCACTTCATTTTTGACACCCTCTGCAGCCATCGCGTCCCACAGGAGAATGAGTACTAGCTGGGCGCCAGGCCCGGGATCCCGCCGGGAGAGCCAACATCGCCCAGGAGCAACACCAGCAGTTCAAGAGCAGTGAGGACAACTTCCTCGCTGGCGACACGCATGGTGCCCTAAAGGGGGATATCCAGCAAGCTCAGGATAGGCTGGAGGCAGCCATCTAAGCCTTTGGCCAGCAGCACCACACTTTTCCTTTTTGAAAAATGAATTCTATCGTTCAGTAAATAATTATAGTTCCATCCTTGTTCTATTTATTAAAAGTTGGTATTTTTACTGTTTCTATGACAGGGAAATGTCACTCCAGATGTTTTATTTCACTGAAAGATTTATGTTCTAATATTTTCTCTCTCTTTTTGGTGCACAAAGGCATTGTTTTATGCCATAATTTGGTCAAAACGAGACCATTGCTTGTTACGGTCCTTGGGCGCCCTCTGCTGGTCAGTGTTACACAGTGGCCACTTCACTTTTCTCTTCAGTTTACCTCCCATTACTATTCTGACTTTTCCATAAAATTTTATTCAAATTTATGTTTATTAACATTTATGTGTTCCTCATTTTTGTTTGGAGGAAAAAGTGTCTTTAAAATAGGTTCCTCCGTAAATCCTGTTACCCGAAAATGAAACCCATGCTGGTCGAGATCATTTTTCCATCCTGTATGCATCTGAGCTTCCACAGCGTCGGGGTCCTCAGCTGCAGGGGAGTGGGGATCTGAACTGACCCATCGCCACATGAAAACCAGACACCGTATTAGTCATGAAGGATTCTCCACTAAAATATCAAGCTATGCTGAATTGGAGCATATTTCTTGACATTTGTTCAACACGTCTGTTACATTGCCTTAAAACTGTAAACTTGTATTTATAAAAGTCTGTCAAGTTATTTGCAATAAATAATCGTTTCTCAGAATGTGTTCTCTACGTGTTGTAGAATATATTCTTGCTGTGTCTTTAATCGGATGGTCAACACCTTCCACTTCTTGTGTATGAGCAGGCATCTCCACAATCTGATGTCAAGGTTTGTTTTTTTTTTTTTTTTTTACAGATTATTCCACTTTAATAGTACAGTAAACCGTGCTCTGGAAGAGTCGCTCCCAAGTACCCAACAGTCATTTAATATTTAATTATTTAATTTCGACTGCCTAATCTAATTAAACTAATCATCTGATATTCAAGTTAATTATTAGCTGGATGGTGTTCAAACTGTGACAGATATGGATTGGCTGGGGGGGGGGAGCTCATGGAGACCTTTGGTACCGGCCCTGGCCACTGCAGAAACCACAAAAGCACCGAGAGGCTCTCTGAAGGCACTGGAGATTTTGAAAAGCACACATCCACATCGGATTCTGGGGCAAGAGCATGCCGCCAAACAGTACGTAGTGGCCACATACCAAATCAGTAAAGCGAAGTCGTTCAGAACCGATGAGACCGGATTGTCCCAGTTGGGGAGCCGTAGAAGACACCGGATGTCCCGGATGCTGAGAGGAGGCAGTTTTAAAACTTCATAATGGAGCTGCGGAGAGGAGGTGCTCTTAATGTGTGAAGAAGCCAGTCCTTAATTACATTACATTAAATTAAATAAGTGTTTATGGGGACTCCTAAGGTAATGCCGTTTTGGGTTCATTTTTAATGTACTTTTTCGAGGGTCTGACTTATTGTAAATTAAATGGGTAGCCTGTGCCTCACCATGTCCATTTAACACTTCAGCCAGCCGACTAGTTTACTGATGGCCCCGCTTCTTTGTCACCAATGACTGTATTTGCTGAAAAAAAATGTCATGGATGTTTGCAGTAATTAGTCGTGGACGTAAATACTGAGGTCATTCTGCGACGCACGTACGTGCATTTAAGTGTGTAGATCATGATGCAGAACACGTCGTACGTGCAAGTGTGTAAATGTGTCGTTTTATCGGTATGAATCATTCATATGAATATGAATGTGTATATATTTAAGAGGGCAGAGTGGAATACATTGCTGAATTAAACATTCAGGGTTATGGGTTCAAATCCCCTAACCTGTATGGGTGCAGTTTGATTGTGTGAGAGAGATTGTGTATGTGAGAGAGCGAGTATGTACGTGCCCTGTGCCGGACTGGCATCCCATCCAGGGTGTACCCCAGCCCTGTGCCGGACTGGCATCCCATCCAGGGTGTACCCCAGCCCTGTGACGGACTGGCATCCCATCCAGGGTGTACCCCAGCCCTGTGATGTACTGGTATCCCATCCAGGGTGTACCCCATCCCTGTGCCCTGTGCCGGACTGGCATCCCATCCAGGGTGTCCCCCAGCCCTGTGACGGACTGGCATCCCATCCAGGGTGTCCCCCAGCCCTGTGACGTACTGGTATCCCATCCAGGGTGTACCCCATCCCTGTGCCGGACTGGTATCCCATCCAGGGTGTACCCCAGCCCTGTGCCCTGTGACGGACTGGCATCCCATCCAGGGTGTACGCCATCCCTGTGCCCTGTGATGGACTGGCTTTCCCATGATCCCGACCGGGAAGAGCAGTTAGAGGATGGATGGATGGATGGATGGATGGATGGATGGATGATTGGTTACTTGACTAATTAAGTGTAAAGGTTCAAAACAAATGCATGAAGCTTCAATAAAATAAACAAACGTGCTGGACATCTCAGTGTATTCCACTCCCCCTGTTATACACATCCCTAATTTAAAGATGTGTGAAATGTATATATTTTCAGTTTTGTAGTAGACAAATTATTGCTAATGTCTTACTCAACAGTGCACAGTTTAGTGGTGGTAATGGCATTAACAGCAGTAAATGCCATACAGGATTAATGATTGATCAGATTGTCTGTTGCCAGGCTGAGGCGATGCAGTGCAGGTCAAGGGTGCAGGACCTGCCTGGTCTACGCTCCTCTGGGGTGCGACAGCTGGAGGGGAAGTCTTTTTACCTGGATGCTGTGAGAAGCCCTTCCTGTGCTCTCCTTGCAGAAGCCATAGCTCATCTTGGAGGGGTATGGAGCCAGTTGTTGTGGGACTGCTGCTGTGTAAAAGGGCTGGGGCAGTCATCTGTGGGGAGCAGTTAAATGGTACTGGAGGGTTAACTTTCTGCATGGGAATTTTAATTTTTTTTAAATAACTGTGCTTTTTATGGGGTTTTTAAATAAGACTTGTTGTTGCTTGTCTGCTGCTTTAAGACAGAGGTAGGCTATGTTCCGTGTCCAACGTGATCATTATGTTTCTTTGCAGAGGGTGGAAAGCTTCCTAAATAAGGATGTGACCTTTGTGATCTCTGGGAGATGGGAAGTCCAGCAGAACCGTCAGTCAGTTCCGGAGGCAGTGGGCCTTGTGAAGGCTGCAGAGGATGGCTCCCATGTGTCCTCCCACCGCCAGGACGCTCAGGGCAGCCGTACGGCTACTCCCAGATCAGCTGTGAGTTCCTCTGTCTTAACCTCCTTCATTGTGTTCACTTAATGGAATTTAATGGCAGTTTGTGGTTGTTGGTCAGTTGATGTTTCTAATATGATATTTTAGTGATGGGTTACATCACTGATGATGTGTCTAGGCTGCACTGCAAGGTGTGTGTTAAAATCAGGCTTCCGAACCTGTGGTGGGTGGGAGTATCTCAAACCACCAATCAATAGCAAGCATTGACTGGTTAGTTCAGCATACTCTCACCCATTATAGGTTTTGAAGCCTCATTTGCCCCATCACTATTATGGATGCCGCCCAATATTTTGAGATGTAAGAACGTTGATAGTCCAGTTGACATTTCGTCAATGACCCGCACTGTCTGTGCAGGTGTTTGGGAGTCGTGGGAAGACCCTGCTGGAGAAGGCGATCCGAAACATCAAGGCCTCACGTGTAACTCGTTTTTCTTTTGTGTGAAGTCCACATAATCTTAAGCATATAATAGTGTTAACTTAAAAGCCAGCATGATATAAACTTTCGTTTGCTAGTCAGTTTTCCTTGAAGTCCCATTGTTGTGCCAGCTGGCTAAAAGATGACTCTTGCAGCCGTGGCGCTTGGCTCGAGATGTGAGCCATTTATGATCATTCCTGTGGTGTCGTGCAGGAGAGCCGTGTACAGAATAGCATCCTGGCCAACGCTCATTCCTGGGGCATCAAAGTCGTGCATGTTAAACGTATCCTTTCACCAGCAAAGCACTGTTGGGAAAGTGGGGGGTGTGAACTTGGTCTTATTGTACGAGGAAGACTTTGGTTCAGCCATCAGATGCAGTCCACACTGAAGAAGCAGGAAAATGCAGTGCGTGAAGGCCTGGATGTGCTACTCCGTGCAAGTTCACAGCTGAGCCGTAAGGATGCGACTCTGTTAATCCTTCTCCTTTTGGTACTCCTGTGTCATGTGATAAATGCATGTGTAATGGAAATCCACACGGGGGTGGTGTTCATTGTAGCTGCAGGCAGGAATTATCACCCGCACGCGATCGCTCGCTAACAACCGCGATCGCACCAAAATTGCATCGTTTTGCCATGCGGTCAATATCTGGAGCGCTATGGGCTGGCTGTGACACTCGTGTTCAGATCTGTGTCTTCCCTGCAATAAGAGCCTCATCTTGGGTCATTATATCAATGCTCCTCGGTCAAGGTGCTTATATGAATGAACAGTGGCTTGTTTATCAAGCTATGAGTTTGTAAATTATGTTGCTTGATCTGCAACTGTAAGGATTGACAGCAGGGGGCACCACATGGTTACAAGCTATGAAAATAAAGGAATTAAAGGAGAAAAAACAGTAGGTAGCATCAATGATTACACGGATGGCGACTGGTGTGATGCTTTAATTTTCTGCTTGTGCGCTTCTCTTAGACTCTTTTCCTCAAATGACATAGTGAGGTCCTACTTCCTGCATGGTGGCTCAATGGGCAGCACTGCTCCTTCCACCTCCAGGGTTGGGGGTTCGAATCCCGTCGTCACTCTACGTGAGGATTTTGCGTGTTCTCCACATGTTGCATAACTTTCCTCATACAATCCCAAGGAGTGCTTTTAGGCTGATTTTTTTTTTTTTTTTTTTCCACCTCTAAACTGCCAAAAAAGCCTCAGTTCTGTACTTACAGTAGTGAGGCATGCTCTCCGGTTCAGTTTTGTTATAACCCCGAGTCGAACACGTTGGTCTCCCGCTGCCGAGGGCTTTCTGACCTGCCACAAAATAACAGAATACAGTTTGTCCCTTAAGTCTGAAGAGCAGACTTCCTTCCATTCCTAGACCGGCTGATGCAGGAGAGCTCAAACAGCAGGAGCCGGGACCTGGAGGTAATGTCACTGTTTGACTCGTCTGTCTGTCCGTCCGTCCATCAAGTGGGTTTGTTTTCCCTGTCTGTTTTGGGAACCATTGGTGTGTCCGTCGATTACATCCTCCTTAGTTTTATTTCTTTTCAAAGAGAAGTATGATGATGTGAAGGAGATTAATGTGAATTAATTTACGTCACTCCTACAGAAAGCGTCAGGGAAGTCCTCATCGGCACGTGTTGTCAAAGGTCGGCACGTCTAACCGTTCCTCTAAGACTCACATGGCGCACCAACACTTTGGGTTATCCTGTGTGTGTGTGATCCTCAAGATAAACAGTTGTGTTTACGCTGAATAAGCCCACCTCTCTCATTCACTCACCGTCCTTTTCTTTCTTATCAGCTGGAAAGCTGAAGACCCCCTACCTTAAGATTGAGGATTGCAGCAGGTGAGTGGATGCTGTGTGTCTGTCTGTAAGGTGATCCTGCCCTGCAGACGGCTGCCTGCAGGCTCCTTGCGAAATCAAGCCTCTGTCAATCTTCATTGTGACAAATCAGAGTTGGTAACTGGCAGCGCGGGTCGTGGTGTAACTGGAACCAACAACCACCCCCCCCATCCCTGGGTTTTGGCTTTTCTCCGTTCTCCCTGAATGAACCCCCCTGGGGTGTAACGGGACCCTGCCGGGAGTGGGACAGTTAAAGTTTAATTAGGATCTGTGGAGTCACCCGGAACAGAGCTGTGTCTAATGTGAAATGCTTGTCCCCCGTGCCAGTCGGCTGGCATTTCACCACCGTTTCCGCCACATGTCATCGAGCCGGGGGGCGGGGGGGGCAGCTAGTAACTCGTCAAAGGGATTCAAAGGTAATAGCCGCTGTGCACCCCACTTGGGCAGCTCTGTTCTTCTCCTGTGTCGCCATTAGCTAATGCCTACTTCAGCTCCCATGGCTGATGGCCGTGAGATGATGTAAATGGCACAAGCTCAATCTGAGGGGTATCAGCAAATGTGGGTTTATAAGAGCAGTCATTAATAACCATGTGATGGTTTCTTCTGGATCGTGGTTGTGTGTATATACCAGTCTGAAGACGGCCTCCCCTCTGCTGTGTAAACAGGAAATACAGGCCTCTGCACGCTCAGTCAGTCATCTTCCCTGTTCTGAACTTCGCGGGCAAGTTGAGTCCGTTTGAACCGCCTGCCCCTTCGACACTCCCCGAGAAACAGGACCTGCGACGCCACAGAGCAAAGTCAGTTTTAATACGGTCGCCCCCCCCCCGCCCCCCCCCAGCTACAGGTCTTTGGGCCTGGGGGATTCTACTAACTCTGCGTTGTTCTGTAGTGCCAAATGTTTTCGTTTACAAACAAATCCATGTTGTCAGTGTTCGTCCAAATGAAATGGTTCAGCTCCCGCAGGAATCGTGCCCGAATGGCCTGCCCAGCAGGTGGGAAAGAGGAGCTGAGCAATGCTGATTGTACAGTATATGTATTAATACACAGTTAACAAGGGTTTCCCTTAGGCTAACCTTCACAGGAACATATTAGGGTGTACACCCTCTGTAGAGTGTAGCTTATCAGCAGCTGCTGTTGTCCTTGAATTTTTCATACCAGTTGTGTATGTATTTGTTTGTTTGTGTTTTTGGCATGCCTTCATGTTGAGCTCCACCCAAGTGTCCTGGAGGGTTGAGTATCGATTCTTATGTCACGGTGCATCACCACTAACGTCACTGTCCCGGCCTCTGTTCCAGTGAAGGGACCACAGACCCAGGCAGCTGCCAAAACCGGCCCCCCGCACTCCAGATGCAGACCCCTTCGCCCCCCCGGGTACATAGGAAAGCCCCAGGATTTTGTGAATGCTGCCAGCTTTTTTTCAAGGAGGAGAAAGCGGTAAGAGGCGGGGCCCGTCTCCGCGGCGGTAACCCAGGGGACCCACTGGGCCGTGCTGCGCTGTCTTCCAGCACCGCACCTGCTTAATGAGGCCTCGCTGAGCTGTTGATTAAATTCTGGCTGTGGTTTAACACATCTTGACATTTGTGGATGCTTCTGTGAGAAGTCGCTGGAGGTGTTTGAGCTCATACGAAGATTAAATGTTCTTCATTTGGACCATTTAGAATGAGGTAAATCTGTTTATGTTAGTCTTTGTGTATCTAAACGTGAACACCAATAAACACTCGTTTGTAGCTCCCGCCCCACCAGGATAATGCGTCTGCAGTATCTTGTCAAACTGCTGTAGTGCGTGGCTTTTAAGTAGTCATGTCATAGGTGCTTAGTCACAAAGATCCGTGTACAGCATGTTCCTGGAACATCTCACTCAAATGTGGTGGCCTCCAAGTTAAAAAAAAAAAGACAGCACCAAAGGCTGCGAGGACCACTCAGAGTGGGAGGGGCCACTGAGTCCTGCTTCGGTCGGCCTGCTGTCGGTGGCTTGTGATTTCCTGGCTGACTCAGCACCTCCCACAGCACCTGCAGTCAGACCAGCACCGCCAATTCGCTCAGGAGCGATCGAACTACAGCGAGGTGGACCGGCTGATCTCGCTCATGCAGCCAGGCTTTTCTGAGTTCGTCCCTCTCAGCCACACACTGACATGGTGAGTGTGGCTTTCTTGTCCAGTGTTTGTGTAAATATTAAATGTACCTAGCTTTGTAAGAGCTCGTGTCAAAGTGTGGTGTTGAATTTTACAGTGTTTGCTTGTACTGTCACTTATTTTCACCTCCTTAAATTTCGTTACTGCATGGTATGACTGCATTTAGCATCATTGCCTCACACCCCCAGGGTTGTGGGTTCGAATCCCACCTCCACTCTGAGTGGGTGTCCTCTAGGTACTCCGCTGACACTGAACTGCCCATAGTGTGTTTGCGAGGCGATGTGTGCCCTGTATTGAGCTGGGTCCAGGCTCACACTCCTGATTGGATTTGTGAATATGTGGCTGGGATGGATAATATGACATCAAGGTGCTCTTTCAGGCAGGTGCTTGTCTTTTCAGTGACCACATCATGTTTTGTGTGGCTTTTCTGCGCCTGCCAGGCCTCCTCCCCAGGTTCTCCACAAAGATCCACCGGCTGAGGAAGTGATGGTGATCAGCCTAGAATCTGCTGCAGTAAGGCCCGCCTCACCAACAGAGGGCGAGGCCATGACACCAGTCATAGCTGACTTGGCTCCACCCACCACTGCTTTCCCACAAGTCTCTGAGCCCTGGACTGTGCCTGCATGTAGGACTTGGGGTGGTGAGACCATGGTGAAGCTACCAGAGTTTACAGAGGACGTGGCGAAGCTTCTGACATCCCAAAACTCCCGAAAACGTGCTAGGGCATACAGCCTGAGCCCCAGGAGCAGCAAGAAGCAAAGGACCATGATGTCTGACCCTGCCGGCCGTTGTGCCACGGTCCCAGCAGCCCTGCACTCTGGGTCTGATCTGAGGCTCTTCCCCGATATGCGGGTGACTCTACCTGAACCAGCAACACTTCCTGGAGAAGCTGGCAGTGCAGACCAGCCAGCTGTGATGGAGGTGAGGCCAGAGAGCCATCTCGCTGTTGGTGAAACGTCACGTTTGCCTACTGAAGACGACCAGCTACTCTGTGGTGCCTGTGGTGTCTCGGTAGACAGCCTGACCCTGGTACAGTGTGCTGATACACCGTTTGCTGTGACTCACTCTGCCTCAGCGGTGCCGCTGGGCTTGGAGTCCTCTCCTCCTGTGCTGCTCGGTGTAGATTCTCACACCCTTCTGGTACCAGTACCCCCAGAGCTGGGCTCTTCTCACAGGACTCCTCCGCCCCTCAAAGGCACTGCTACATCCCAGGCTGTGTGCCCCCAGCACCCTCCAACGCCTTTCCAGTTCATGCCGCTCCTGTCCCCACCGTCCCCGGCTCCTAAGGTCGGTTCAGATTCTGGTACCACCCCGCTCTCCCACTCCGTCTCCTCTGTCTGCATCGAGGCTGCCCTCCTCCCGGACCCGTCTGCCTGCTCCCCGTCCTCCTCCGAGTCGCTGGACTGGGACTACGACCTGCTTTCCCGGCCATCTGGACCAGCCGCTGGTAGCTGCTGCTCCCTAGACCTGGAGGTGCTGCAGAGGCCAAGCATTGGAATGCAGGATACGGGCTATACGTCGTGGCTCTGCTCTGTGCTGCAGCCCCCTACCCCACCCCAGTCCCTTTTCCAGAGTTATTAATAAAAATAATAATAATAATAAAAAACTCCTTCCCGGACATCGATCAGGGAAGTGTTTTTTCCCGGGTGCAGGTGACGGTCTTGCTTACATCCATTTCCCCATTAGAGGATCCCCCTTGATGTGGTGATCTAAAAATAACTATGTTCAGGATATTGAATAGAAACAGCATTACAGAAAAACTTGAACTGTATGAATTGTTTTTACTGCTGTTATAAATAAAAGTGATCTTTTGGATTTTTGTTTTCTGTCCTGTCCCGTCTGCACCTGATAGTGGAATCTCAGGGTCGCTCCCTCTCTCTGCAATTTATTGAAGGGTACGCTAACAGGTTAAATACTGGTGATTTCGGTTTGCCTTTCGTTAAGCGTAGCAAAACAGAACGAGTCCATCCAACAACGAGAGGGTGCCCTTCTCAAGGAATGACACCCCCCCCCCCAATGTGGTAAGAAGTCTTCAGATTGGAATCATCTCTATTCATCCTGTGCACAGAAAAGGTTGACTGCCACGTGTATTATAAGCCTGTTCAGCCTGGTGAACTGAATCACCTTTGCACGCTGCAGTCTGGTAATAAACAGGGGAAGCCTGGCTGTTCAACTGGAAACTAGCAGGTGTTTGCTCTGATGGGGTAGTCCTCCATGAGGAACGGGGTGGGCGCTGTCGGGCCCACGTGTTCTCTGGGTGCAGATTCGACCCTCCTCTCCCCCTCCCCTTCATCCCCTGTCTCCAGAACCGCAGTGGCAGCGAAGACGGACCATGAAATCATGTCCGTGTGCACAGTTATCCCCCCCCGACACCTCCGCAGACTTTTTGCATTTTGGCTTCCGTCTTTCATCCACTGCTCGTTGCCGCTCCCGACAGTCACGATGCTTTTGAGGTTCTTCTAAGTGAAGGCAGCGATGCTGGAGGAGACGAGAGAGACCCGTTAGGGGGTTCGACCGCAGCTCCGTGTGTCATCGTCATCTGCAGCGCATCCTTGACCCCCCTCCCCTCTCGTTGCCCGCCGGTATTCCTCGCACTTCATGTCATTCCTGGGGAGTATGTGAACATCATGCTGCCTGTGCGATGTCTGCTGTTTGCTGCAGTGACAGGTAAGGGATGCGGAGGGGGGAGACGGGGAAATCGCAAAGCTTCTTTATCATGCAACTTTTCTCCATCCTTGGCATGGCTTAGCGTCTTGCATCCGACTTTGGGTACCGGGTGTCTGCTGGGGCTTTTCTGCCGCTGTGCCCAGTCATCAGGGTCGACCCCCCCCCCGATGCGGTAGATTTGCTGCATCCACAGAATCCCCCCGCAGCTCTAATCCTACTGTTATATAAAAATGTCAGTGTCAGAAAAACCTTCCTGTTATTTCGGTGGGCGTTTTCTGCATTTCCCTGGCAGTCAGGCATGTAATTCATTCACGGTGATCAATACACACACACACACACACACACACACACCCATTTCCCGCAACGCGTCCCGCATTTCAGGCTGGACCGTCCCCGTGCTGCGGGACCAGGGTGTCTGGAGGTGGCCATCGCCGGAGGACCAGGCAAAACGGACGGGTTCCGAGGAGGAGATCACCAGACCCAAACGGCTTCTGCAGCGAATCGACTCGGAGGAGGAGATGACACACAACCGCCTGGACACCAGGGTGAGAAATCACACGGAGGGGGCACAGGTGAGCCTTAGCTGTGAGTAACCTCCAGTAGATCCATTCCAAATTGCTGCTGTTTTGGGATATTGCCTTTTGCTATCATTTATCTTGAATGAAATCTTCTGGGAGATCCCCGTGGGAGTTTCTGAATGCTTGACAAGTTGGGCAAGTTGACTGGAATAACACTCGCTTTCAGGTGGCACTTTCCTTGAATGTCCCCGTTAGAGACATTTGTTCATATATGTGTCTCGTTTTGTCCTCTGATTAGTGTTGCCTGACTCGGCCGACCTCTCTCCTGGGCAGTGTTTTAATGCTTTCTCCTCAGAATTCCACCTGCTCCTAATTCCGAGACCCCACTGCCACCCAAGCCCACCATCTACTTGGCCACCTCTGCCTTCTCATAGATAATACGCTCCACAAGCATAGAGCTGTCAAGAAGCCAGCTTAGGGATAAGTGCCAATCTACCATCGGAGTAAGATCTATATAACTGAAACTCTGATCTTTCGTTACCTTCCTCCACCTGTCAGATACCCAGAATTCAGTGCGTAGAGACACAAGGACCCGGAGTGCTCCAGCAGCACACATCTCTAGGTCTGCAGGTGTGGCTGTACAGCCGAGAAATCGCTCTGCATTCAGGTTACGGGCTCTCGAGCAGCCGTAAGTTGCTTGTGTTTCAGGTCGAGGGAGGTGACGCGATGCCTATATTACAATTACAGTAAAGGACAGTGTAGAATTGCGTATAGTGGTCTCTCTCAAGTGCTGTTCTACCTTGGGATGCTGTGGCAGAGCTCTGGAGATGCGTGGAGAGCTTTAAAGTGGAATGCTGCTGGAGATGGTGTGGACACATGGTACTGTCGCTCTAAGCCGGTCTTTAAAGAAAATCATTTGGCTTCTGGTTTGAGCCAAGTTCCTAAAACACAGGTGCAAACGGAACAGCAAGGCGATGGGTAGAAAGTGTGACTACAGACAACTAGAGCTCAGTGAAGAGGTATCTGTAACAAAAGGGCCGTTTCTACTCAGTGTGTGGTGAGCGCCAAATGGTGTTTCTGTGTTAGGTTCAGTCTGGGATGTGTTGTCATTTAGTGGTGTGATGAATTATTAACCCACTGGGAAACTGGAGAGTGGACAAGGAGAGTATTGAAAAACGAGCAAAAGGGAGATATGCCTTAATTACTTAATTGAATGCGTTATCGGAGGTCATTGAATCGAATTAAGGGTTCGAGTCGCGGAGAGGTGGTGTTGATGGCCGCTCTGTGAGCCGTGGATGTGTGCTATAGTGTCAGTCGGGGCTGTCTTTTCAGGTGCGGAGCCCCGGATAATCATTGGCGGACCTCTCCTGAACTTTCTTTGTGTTTTAACAGCACAGGGCTTGGCTGTTTTCTACACAAATGCTGTAAGACTGCCCCAGGGTTTCCTGGGAAGGCATCAGTGACCCGAACACACCTTGCCCCTTGGGCCCCCTCTAGTGCCCGCTCGATACCATGTGTTAGGGTGCCACGGGCCCGGCTTTGCACACGGGCACACCTGCCATGCAGCCCCAGTGCCCCGCATCACGTTTCGTGCCTCACCCTCTCCTGTTACTGGCGCTATAAGTATTGTCTGTCAATCAATGGCGTGCCCTGGCAGTCACCGCATTGGCACAGCCTTGGGCTACTCTAAGCACGTGTTCCTGCCTTCTCAGGCTCCAGTGTTGACCTGATCCGGGCCAAGGGTTCTTGTCCTGGGAAATGGACAGCAAGGCCTATCATCAACCAGTTGAATGACCCCTGTCCTATTTCTGGAAACTGTTTATGTTACTGGAATCTAAGCCTAACTCTGTCATTTCCAGTGCTGCAGTCATACACCAGTTTGCTGTAGGCCATTATAGCAGCTGACTGATGTATTTCAGTAAATGTTGTCTTTGTAATAGATGTCAAACATTATGGTCACCATTGAAGTATGCTAGTGGACCAGGTCTTTCCCAGTGTTTACTTAAGTTGCTCGTTGATTAACTAAAAATCTTACAGCAGTCCTGCTAACCTTTACAAACTTTAAGAAACTCTGTGCAGTGGAAGGATTTCAGTCTCACTAATGGAAGTACCACTCTCGAGGTCAGCACTGATTAGTGTAGTGGTAGTTAATGAGGAACAGGTCAGCAGTTAGCGATGTGTAGTCATAGCCTGGCTGTCCGGCTTACCCCCCCAGCAGTCAAGTCTCTGATGCTCCAGCCTATCAGAGAGCAGAGCGCAGTCCGGTACACATGACCTCAGTACTTGTATTCACCTGCCTTTCTAAGCGTGTAGACCAACACGGTAAGATAGGGGAGGGAGGTTGGCGTCCTGAGGCAGCTTAAAGCTGGATGGCAAGATACTCATTCTCTGAAGCCACTTTGGTAATAATGGCAAACTCTCTGATTTCTCTCTTGGCCCCCCGGGGGACCAGACCAGACCACCTTTGGCCTTGTGCCCACCCTGAAAATGCCCCTTTTGCCAAAGCATCTCTCCTGCCCAGTTTAAGCTCCCAACCTTCTAATAAGCTGCCTTTGTGATCCTACCATCCCTGTGACTTGTGGATCTGTTTGTTTTTACATAATGTATACCTTCACCTATAACCTCCATATAATAACTGTACTCTTCCCCTTTAAATGACCTGTGACATCACTACGAAGTAACCTGTCGATCAGCACGCTCAGATTACTACGGAAAACGTACCAGGTTAACGACTCTGGGGATCAGACCACCGTCACCCGCTGCAGAAAAACGTTAACTAGCATCTGGCTAATTAGAATTTAAGAAAATTAATTCAAATGTGACATTAAAGAGAGGATTGCGTGTGGGAGGCCATCTGACCGTCTCTTCAAAGACAAACCAGTCAATGTTTATAATTGAGAGATTCAGGTTTGTGATGTGCGAGTGATTTTTTGTGTGCTCATTTAAAGGGGTGTTATTGTGTAATTAAAGGCATTATTATAATAAACCTCAAACTGAAAGCTTGGCAGACACTTTTCCAGGATATTTGTTTGCACCTTTAACATCGATCGACGGGTTGTCCACCTCCTTTCCGTAAGTGTATGGTGGTAAGGTGTACCGTCTCAAATTCTGCTGCCCGTCGTCTCATGGCCTTTTCCAGTCACAGCCACGGACGTATTTCCCCTCTGAGGCGTTTTTTTTTTTTTTTATTTGTTCTGACTAATGAAGACTCCTATTTGATACACTTACTATCTATCACACCTGTTTGATACACGCAAACCTCAAACACATCCATAATTCCGCCGCGTTGCTGACTCTTTCTTATTTCAGACTCAGCCGGTCCATCTGGTCCAGAGCAGTTTCCTGGTGAAGGCCTTTGGAAATTCGTTCATCCTGGACCTGGAGTTAAACCAGTGAGTTTATCCTTGGAATCTGGAAGCGTAAACATGGCCTTAAGCCTCAGCTGACACCTTAGCTTGGAGTCTCTCTAAAAAGAATTACAATATCGTGACAGAAGAGAGCCCTTACTGTGAGGCACCTGACATGTACGGAAGCTAAAACACAAAACACACTCCCAGATATTTCTAAGTGCATCAATTTACTTGTTTTCTCCTTAACCCCAGGAGAAGTTGTGTGATTGACATACTGCATTATTCATTTCTCTAAAATGCTGAGCTCCTCAAATGATGAACACAAAACCTTAAGGTATGCCACGAGGGGCAGAGGGGCAGTGTATCAGTTACTGATAGTCGGGAATGAGGAAGAGGAGGGTTATGACTCCATTATTCATTATGAAGCTGTAATGCTGACGAAGGCACTCGTTTGTCTCGACTGTAGTTCATATCGTGTTCTCTGGCGGTATCCACCGCGTGAATCATTTAACGTTTGACTGAAATTCACGGCTGCCAGAAAATCATACCCGCACCCCCGTCCCACATATCGGGTGTTACTCCTGTAGAGAAACGGGACCTCTGTATCGATTTGTACCCTGTGGTCAGTTTAGGGCCCCCCAGATTCAGCAATGCAGTGGGAATGCGCTCTGTTACATACCACTACGACCAGCCAATCCTGGGCTGGGAAAGGTTCTGGAGAGAACGTTCAGACTTACCTTACATCGGTGGGTCTCAAACTTTCTCTTCCATGCCCCCATTTGGAAACATACGCCTTCCTTTCATGCAACTGTTTTTCCATTTCGGTAACTTAGTAACGAAACGTGTCAATTTTGACTTGAACCGATGCCTTTGCGAACTTCACGTCGTCTTTCTGTTCTCCCGCACAGTAACCTCCTGTCTTCGGATTACATGGAGCGACACTTTGACAAAGATGGAAAGCCGTCACAGACTTCGGTAGGACAAGAAGCTGGTCACGTATTCCGGGGAGGGGGGGACAGTTATGGGCTGATTTAAGTGTGCAACTACAGCTGGGGTGCTGGACATGTTATAGACTGCAGTATGGTTATGGGGATGTTCAGTCTATATGCTTGCTTGTCCATGCATCTTTCTCCACTTCTCCAGTTTAAGATCGCAGGGGCGCTTGCTTGTATCGAAATATTAAAATGGTAAAATGTAAAAAGCGAATATCATCAGCTTTTTAAATGGCAGCGCGCTCCCCAGTACTGAGTTTAATGAGCCTTACTTGGCAACTGTGACTCATACATTGCATTGGTTTTTTTTTTTCCTATAATGCAAATTCCGAGCACGCTCTTGTCCCTCAGTGTTTAGGGTTAGGGTCTGAGGCGTGGAGGTCTTATCAAGTCATAGTCAGGCTGAACTCGCTGCCCCCTGTTCTACTCGGCGATGCAGCTAAACGGGCCAGTCAGCTATCAGACAGAAAGATGGAGCTAATTTGGAAAAGTTCTAATGAGTCTGATGAAAGACTGAAGTAAACAGAACTCACCCAGACAAAGCTGTGTGTGTCTGTCTCTGCTAAAGTACGGGTTTTACCTTTCAGAGAGGGCCGGTGGATTTATCACCCTCAGGCATGACGGTACAACAGCCGGAGTAGGTTATTTTGATACCGTCAGCTTTCGATCACCCTGCTGCTTAGTGTGTCTTAAATTACAGTTTACACCTTTAGAAGCATGCTGATTGCCCTGAGGGCCAACTCTGGGGCTGTGACCCTGCTGAGTCCTGGCTGGGCAGTGCCTTCGGATTAAACAGGCGGCCTGATTGGTTCAGGAGGCAAGTATTTCCTCCTTATTTGAAGGATGTGGCACAGATTCGTGGGTTGGACTGACCCGATGGAAACTGAGCGAGCTGACACTCATGGGAAAGTTTTGGGTTGAGTGACGCATTTAACACAAATTTCCATGATTGTGTCACCATGTTTAATGGAAGATGGCCCGCCCTCTCGGCAAATAAACATGAGCGACTGTGACGTGGGCGGAGTCCGGGAGCCGAATGCGGTCTCCGTTCGCTTTCCCGTCACTCTCTGCACGAGGAAGACCGGTGCAGTTGAGTGCTCGGCGCGAAACGCTGTCCCCCCCACCCACCCTTCCCGAGGTCTCGCACGCCCACCTAGCCAATCAGGTGGCCGTTCCCATGGTAACCAGTACTCGGAAGCTCTGGCCCACACTGGCCCAGTCTTGTCACTCAGCAGACGGCAGAGCGCAGAGACAGAAAAGAATTAAGTGGCAAATTTCAAAGGCAGGGATGAAATGCTTATATGAGAATAATGGTGCATTATCTGACAGGCCTCTGCTGCTGAGATCGACCGTCAGCTCTTGACTTCTTCCTGTCTTGCCGACCTCGTTGTTTCTCCATCTCCTTGTAGAAGTCTTTGTCTGTCGGCCTGCATTTTTAAACTACTCCCTTGAATTGTTTGTTTGTTTGTTGTACAGTTAAGTTATGCAAGGCCGGTATGTGGGTTTGGAGTGCGTGAACAGTAGTTTAAGAGTCTTAACACCCCTCCCCCCCCCACAACCCAGGAAGCAGGTGGGAGGCTAGCTGAAACTGTGCATTAACTATGGAGAGAGAAAGGGAGGAGGATGGAGGGAGAGAGAGAGGTGCCATGTCCTTTTCCCTTGGATGGAAATAGTGTAAGGTGAAATGTGTGTTTGGGCTGGGGAGGGAGGTGGGTACATTTATAGTAGTTTGTCGAGTTTAGGTCCAAGCTGTCTCGTTTGCTGTCGTCTTGCAGCCAGGTGTCACCTCGGACGCGTTTCTGTCCCTCAGAGACAGTCCCTCATGCAGCATGTGATGATAAGTTCGACGGTGAGGCTCGTAAGACACTGAACTGCCACCGGTGATGCGATGTTGTGGCAGTGCCTGTCACCCGATTAAGGGACGCTCGCCGAGCGTGTGGATGGAGACCCAGAAAGCTGGAGGAGGATGCATGTGAGAAAATCGAGCGAGTCTGCCTCATCAGATAGTTCTCTCTAGTTCTGCCTCATGTGAGTGGGTGAAATAGCACAAAATTGTATATGTATGCAATATTTTTAGATTTAGCATAGTACAGAATATTTTGAGGCTTTCCAAATTTTTCCGTCATAAACAAATTGTTGTGAATGATGCAATCAGTCCAGCTCTGTGTAGCAAATTTAATAAGTAATAATTAAATCGAGTACATAATGATGCTGTCAGCGTGTGGCGACTGTTGGATCCGTTCTTTGGTGTTGCTTGGCCCTGGTGAATCTGGATCAGTCAGTTGATGGTAGCTACCATTTTTAGATGCTCCCTGGCAGCTCCTACGGCCAGTGTCCATGTTTATGGAGGGCCCCAGGGGTCCGTCCCTCTACAGTGCCTGACGGCCTGAACTGGCTTGGAGGGCAGACCTTATGTAATACCCGCAATCCCCGGGGGAGCGTGAATGAGTGCAGCACAGCGGACGCCTCCTGCCACACGTGTACCGTGAGCCCGCACTCACAGCCGCGCTCAAGCGCATAAACCTGTAGTCTCTTACTGGCTAAATCTGTTCAGGCTATCCTGCTCGGACTGTGGGTGCCTGCGAACCCATGTGAAGGTTACCTGTCAGGTGAGCAGTGTCCGGTCCGAATGGGCTTGAACTGTAGGGATATCTGCATCACTCGGGAACCAAAATACACCCGCGTAGTTTGTACCGGGTGCGTGCGTGCGTGCGTGCGTGTGTGTGTGTGTGTGTGTCAGGGATTGATTGAGAGGGGATGGTGTGCGTGAAATGCGTAGTACGCAAACCATAGCCTCTACGACACTGCAGGCCAGACACTTGAAACACACATGCTGACAGCCTGTCGTGATGCAGTCTGATTTCGTCCACTTACCCTGGCAATCTCTGACTTTATTTATTTATTTCATAGAAGATAAGTGCCCCACATTTCCCTGGTAACGCCTTGGACCCTGTTAAGTGGCTGTAGTGGATCTGCAACAGAAAGACGCGTTTACGTATTTCCAAAAAGCATTTCTGTTTTTTTCATGGTGGTATCTGAGTTTACCGGGGCCAGGGGGGCATCTCTCTCAGGGTCTCTCAGGGTGTGACTAGGTTCTCCCCATGTCCACAGGGAGGGGAACACTGCTATTACCATGGGCGGATGCGGGATGTACCTGGGTCATGGGCAGCCCTCTCCACCTGCCGTGGTCTCCAGTGAGTTCTTGCGCTGCTTGCTCTGGAGCTCAGAATCCAGTTCCACCTGAAGTGCTTCTTCCAGTCCTCCCAGGTCTTGAGTCCAACCTTCGGTTCTGTCTCCCTTCTTCAGCGGCATGTTCTCCGATGGCAACTTCTCCTACGGTATTGAACCAGTTCTCCAGAGCAGCGAGCAGGTGAGCTGGCATCTGGACGACACAGGTGTTACCCCGGTTACTCCTGCCCCCCCTTCGAGGCACGTGGGGGAAATTACGACATTCTGGCACTCGACAAAACACAGCGTGAGGGTAGAGGTTTGCTGTTCCCGCCTGTAAGGAAGGAGCGTCTTTGTGTCGCAGGTTCGAGTTAAGATGTAGTGATATGCGTCCTGGATTTAGATGGGTTATACGGATGCCCTGCAGTATCTGGCCCCTGCATGGACATGATGACAGCCTCCCTATGACAGATGGCGTGTGTCTCAGTGTCTGCAGACTGGCGGGCAGTGACCCGTTCTGTGACGCGGAGGGGTACCGAATTAATCATCTGCCCACAACATTCCGGCTCCACTCGACACACACACACACACGCAGGCGTCCAGCTGTGCGTGTACAGAGGAGTCCTGTATAGATGGCGTCTTGCCTCTTGATGTGACTCCAGAAAGCGAGACTCTTCGAGAGGGAGAATAAGATGGCCACTTCTACTTCCCCGTGGTTGATCGTGCTGAAACGTTTCCCCAAGCGTTGTTCTGCTAGTTTGAAGTGAATGTCCGGACGACGTGGAGGGGCGTGTTTCCACGGCAATACCAGGCTACCTCAAAACGCCAGAGGTTGATGTAGCTGGACGAGAACATCAGATCCTCTCCACTCCACAGGCGTTCTTCCGAACTTTCATCCGGGCAGCCTCATATCTTAGTGGTCCTAGACAGTGGCTCACTTTGTCGAAAGGTCCATTTTGGTTTTATGTCCATAACTGACAGTTCTAAATGTAAATATCATAAATTGAGGTCTGGAGAGTGCACACCTGTCTGAGTGTGTCGAAGGGCGTTATGGCCTCCTGTCACACCGTCTGCTGTGTTTTTGTTACCTCTGTTTTCTCTGTTTGCACTTCTGCACAGTGATTTCATCCTTAAGGGCACCTCTGACTGTAACGCTGAGGTCAGCAGGGCATTAGCGGATTTCCATTAAGATTCCTGACAGACTAGGTAGAGCTCCATTTCATTCCAGTGCAAGATGGATCGATGGAACCTTTTTGCAGCTTGTTTCTCCTTCCTGCCTCACTCTTGTGGGATATAATGGGTCATTTTTGTAAAGTGCTTAACATGTCGTCTGTTGATCATGTTGCCTCATCATTTTAAAGGGCAGCAGGCCTTAAATGTTTCTACAGCAAGCGAGAGAGAGAGAGGGTTATGTATAGTATATGACCATATATTTTTGTAGAAGAAATACCCTGAAATTTTGTCCAATTAGAACAAAAATGTTATATAATATTTCAGATGATGTTTCTACTTTTAAGCAGAGAGACTGTAGAGACATTAAATCGGTTAAACGTTAATGGGACGCAGTCGGTTTTTCATTCCAGCCTTGGAATCAGTCGAGAGTCCTGCGGGAGCTCAGGTTGCATTACCCTTCGGAGTCTTCCTCGGTGGCTTTGCTATGAGGGTGTACACGCCGTCGCTGTAACTGCTGTTTGTTTCGTGTAGGAGGTGGACGTCCATCTGGTGTACCGCATGCCCTCGGTGGAGATGCCTCCCTTATGTCCAGGTATGAAGCCGCTTAGAGTCCCTTTCACCGTCTTTTCCGGCCTCTGTTGATTTGGCCTTCACGTCTTCACCTTAATTGCGCCTGCTCGTCCCAGCGTCTCCTCCATAAAATACCTCCTGCTCATGTTTGTCTGCCCCCCTCTCGTGATCCTCTCTCCCCCCTGAATCCCCTGACCTTTTTTCTCTGGTACCTCCGCTTCATCCTTACTTCTTCTCCAGAATTCGTTCTTTCGTCTGTGTGCTCATCACGTTTGAGGTCTCCTAGACCTCGTTGTCTAGCATGGATTATTGAGGTCCAGATGTAGAACGAGATGGACATAGCGGGGGTACATTGCTTTATCCACCGCCCCCCCATCTGATGTATGCACTTGCAGGGTGCATACAGAAAGTCAGTGGTACCAGCGAGGACGGTGACCTCGTGTTGGAGGACGCCACACTTACAAAGGGGCTGAGACGCTCCAGAAGACACGTAAGACCTCAAAGATGTATATCCCACATGTCCGAGGACCACCTATCGTGATGGTCTTAACGTTAACTTGCACAAGTACTATTGTTAGCTTGTGGATCATTGGAAAAAGAAAGCAGCGTCACATCTATGAGATGCTGACCGGAAGATTCTGGAAACAAATGTTTGACTAGTAGGCAGAATCGAGGAGCGTAGCTTTGATGTGAAAGGTGTGAAACATTGCAAGGCTGTAATCAACTAGTGATATGAGAGCTGAGTGAAGAATTGAGAACTTACTGCTCTTGTTTCATATTGGAAGTTAACTCAGCAGATTAACCTTCTTTAAATGCCTTCCCCCCCCCCTCCCCCCTCTCCCCCTCCCCCCCTCTCCCTCCCCCCCCCCCCCCCCCCCTCCCCCCCCCCCCCCCCCCCCCCCCCCCCCCCCCCCCCCCCCCCCCCCCCCCCCCCCC
>JAACJT020000075.1:21017599-21028155 GCA_009936485.2 Gymnarchus niloticus | reverse complement strand
GGGTGACACACCCACTCTCACCCCCCTTTCGGCCCCCCCCCCCCCCCCCACACACACACACACACACATGCAGGTGCGTCGAGCTCAGTACACAGTCCAAACAGAGACCAAGTACATCGAGCTGATGGTGGTCAATGACCACGACCTGGTGAGTCTCTGTTCTGCACAAATACCTTCATTTGTAATTTAAGGTAAATTATCAGCAGATGGAGCGAAATTGACCTTTATAGTTTCCGCTTAGATTTTTAGTACATCTGAAAGATACTTTTTTTTTTTAACAAAAATGAGAAAACATACTAAAAGCACAGACACATTTATGTTTTGACACCTGGAAGTATGTATGCCATCACTTTCAAGGGTGATTGTTGTCAAATGAAGAACGAAACAGGCATTTATTTTGTTTTGAGCTCTCGGGGGGGAAAAATGCATATGAGGAGCCCAGCAATAAGCTGGGTGCTCTGGAAGCGCCTGGTGAACATGCCTGCTTCGAGGTGTGCCCATTCCCCTAATCTCTGGCCTCCCCTTTCCTTAACCCCAGTTCCTGCAGCTCCGCAGCTCAGCTTCCCAGACCAGGAACTTCGCCAAGGCCGTGGTCAACATGGCTGATGCCGTGTGTACAACCTTTGGATTTTCCCTCCACACACACAGCTCCACGTTGGACGCGGTTGGCTAACGTCTACACAACAAAATGACAATAATGCATATTAATAACAAAGAGTCTCAGCCAGTCTTGGGGCTAACCTGGATTTATACTGCTCTTAATGCATGTGTGATTGAGTTCTGGCTATTGGGAAGTTTCGTTTGTTTCACGGTGCGTGTTTTTGCAGTGAAGGCGCTGAAAATTCTGTCAGTAACCGACTTGAATCGGCAGAATTGTTCTGCGGATATGAAACTTTAATCGCTGGTTTGACTGAACATCACAGGGCTTTGAGTGTATGTGTTTTTAACCTGAGTCGGTCGCACTTGCGGTTTCCATTTCCGAGTCGATCGGTGGCGTCGTTTGAACTCCGCGGGTCTCATACCCTTGCTGGCGTGCCGTCGGCCGCTGATCGCCATTACTGTGCCGACCTGACTGCAGATCTACAAGGAGCAGCTGAACACCAGGATAGTTCTGGTTGCCATGGAAACCTGGTCATCACAGAATATGGTTTCCGTTGGCGATGACCCCCTCCTGACCCTGCGTGACTTCATGAAGTACAGAAAAGAAAGCATCAAAGAGCACAGCGACGCCACACACCTTTTCTCGTGGGTATCCCCCCCCCCCCCACCACCATGATAAACCAGGGACGAGACGGAGGCGTGGAGTGAGGGAGAGTGTGTGCGTTATGCATGGCGTGGCCTCGTGTGAGCACACAAACGTCTCACCAAGAGTTGGCCAGAGATCTGCACTTCTGCCAATTACCGAGAGTTCTGATGATGCTGCCAACCTTCCTCCTCCTCTCCAGAGGGTGTACCTTCCAGAGCAGCCGCAGTGGGGCAGCCTACATCGGAGGCATCTGCTCCATCACCCGAGGTGGGGGTGTCAATGAGGTGAGGCTTCCTCTCCTGCGATGTTCAGCAGTTGTGGCGTTTGAGACTTTGCAGACCCATCAGAACCTTTTTCCCTTCCATTCCTGGTTATTTTCGTCACCCACTGTCACTGTTGGCACACGCTTGTTGAAACGACGTATGAGGGTTTGTAGTTTGATGAGGGTGCCGGCCATTGAGCTGTTATACCACAGTCTGTGTCCTTAGTCACGTGGGTATGTCTCTGTTTTGCAGTATGGTAACGTGGCCTCCATGGCCATAACACTGTGCCAGAGCCTGGGCCAGAACATCGGAATGACGTGGAACAAGGAACGAGCCACTGCAGGTGACGTCCCCAAGACCATCCCCGTGCAAAACCTCCACCGGCTTTCTCACAGGACCACCTCATTGCCAACCCAACGGCTTTCTCCCTTTCCTGCCTGTTCCTGAGTTAGGGAAGCCTGTAGAGCTTGTCTACTGAATGGCTGGGCTTACGGCTGACTTTTGCCTCCCCACCAACGTTCTGTGTAAAGGTGCTGTGAGGAAATTTACACAAAGTGTAATCTCCTGTGGGGTGGGGAGGCTGAAACAGGAAGCAGTGACTTTACATATGAAGGGTGTGTGTGAGAGCATTTGACCAACTCCTAACCAGTGCTCATTCAGTACTCATTCTTTTGACCAAATGTCACTTCCTCATCACCTTAGGGCTGCCCCATCACCCCCCTGATTTCCCCTGTAATCGTCATCAATAAAAGTACATCTCACTACAATCATTACGGGGCTGTTTTTTTTTTTTTTTTAGAATTTTTGTATAATTATGCAGTCAACACCGTTATCAAAATTCTCCTATGCTTTTTCACGATGAATATTTAACTCTGATTTTTCACTTACGAGGCTTCAGTCAGACCCAAAGATTTGGAGCTATTCACTCGTAATCTTGACACACACCGCCTCTGTCTGAATCTTTAACCGTCTTTCACAGAGGAATGCAGGTGCCCTGATGCGTGGCTGGGCTGCATTATGGAGGACACTGGGTACGTTCCACCCTCACCATCTCTAGTTGGGCACATCCTTGCACCACCAGACATTACTTCGGTCCAAGCTAATGAGTAACTTGATTCATATACTGTACCCGTTACAGCCTGAGTCAGTTATCTTGTCTGTAGTCAGTAGTCTTTCTCTAGGGTGTTTTATTACACGTAAAGCGGGAGAACTCATGAAACTTAACTGTCGCCCAAATTGACCCAAAATCCCAAAACGCATTGCACAAGTTTTACATAATTAAACCAATAGCCAGAAACCTAAAGCACCCAATTTGCTACATCAAGTCAGTGGTCTTTTCAGTTTACTGCACTATGCAGTAATACCTGGAATGTAGCATCCATGTGAACTTACAGCTGGACTGTGTGCTTGGATGCATGCTGCTCAACTCTGTCGTCCCCAGGTATTATCTGCCCCGCAAGTTTTCTCGCTGCAGTGTGGAGGAGTACGTCCACTTCCTGCAGCAAGGGGGCGGTAGCTGTCTTTTCAACAAGCCCAATAAGGTGAGCCGACGTGTGGACCCTGCGGGACGTGGGGTCGAATCCCTACCACTGTGCGTTACAGACTCTCAGCTGGTGCTCATGTCCAGAGTGTAACATTTGTAGCAATAATGGTGGAAAAATAACCCTGTCCTATAAAAACAATTTTATCAAGATACAAAATGAATAGTTTTTACCTTAAAACATCCATCCATCTGCTGTAACTCTGCGTGTTTTGCATGGTTAATGTGAACTAGGAGCCTGTCCCAGAGTGTACAGAACACGAGGCGACTGACACTGTCAACTGGAAGCTTGTCCATCAGAAGACACACATTCACACAAATCTATTCAGAGAAGCCGCATGTTTATGGACTGTGGGACTAAACCCACTAAACACAGCAGGAACATATTAATTTCAGACACAGAGCACCAGGAGTTGGACCCCACACTAGAATCCATCAGGTGCTGCCAAGCCACCTTCACCATAATTAACATCGTGAACTGCTAAGTGCTCCTAGTGCAGTTGTGAAGTAAACCAAAAGTGCTTGGTCTTCATTCACAGCCAGGGACAGACCAGGGTAGATGTTAGATCCAAGAACCTTCATGCCCACAGTCCAGCCAGAGCAGTTTACAGGGAGCCCAGAGAGAATGTTTAGGAAAAATACAGATGAGGTCACCTGACACCACAAAAAGCCCGGTTTGTCCAAATGAGTGCGTTTTTGAATTCTGCATTCTCCGTAGACGTTTACTCTGCAGTTCACTTCCTGTTCCCACTCCACTGTGTCCTGACCCTTAGCTGCTGGACCCCCCTGAGTGTGGCAACGGGTTCGTGGAGCGAGGTGAAGAGTGCGACTGTGGATCTCAGGTGGTGAGTGTCTGTGGCAGCAATGCGCTGCCCCTAGTGGTACGCTGGAGTAATACACCTAGGTGGGTGTGTATATAACAGACTTAATGAAAGAGGATTATTTCTTTATTTGTGATAAGTCAGCTCTGCTTAATGCAAATCAGTCGGACACTTTCACAGCAGCAGTACAATGAACCCACATAGTCACTTAAATGTGGCTCAAGCTAGATTTTGTCTTTATTTACATTGTAAGTACTACACACTCCTGTTAAGGGCCACAGGGCGACTGTGTAGCGAAAGGCGCTATAAAAATAAATTGACTTTCACTTATTTCAGGTTTTGAGAGGTGCGCTTCCGGGTGATGTTGTAGTATGACTAGCGTGATTGGAGTTCCTGACCCGTATGCTGCCTGGTCGTTTTGTGGTCTGTCAGCTGTCAGCTGTGTTCCTGCAGGAGTGTGCTCGCAGGGGGGGTGCCTGCTGTAAGAAATGCACTCTGACACACGATGCCATGTGCAGCAATGGCCCCTGCTGCCGCGGCTGCAGGGTACGTGTTCCGCCCTCGTCGCCTCCGTGTTCGGTTTCTCTGCGCTCCCCTCTCTACCCGCCGCGTTCTCTGACTCGGTGGCCCGGCTCTTGGTCCTATCGGTCCCTGACTCTCTACAGTCCTGCCTTCTGCGTTCTGTTCTCTAACTCTTTACCCTATCGACCTTTTTTTTTTTTTTTTTTAAGGTAATTTTTGCCTGTTGTATTTTTTTGTACGTGTAGCACGCATTCAGCCTGTAGCAGGAGTTGTACAGCTGCGTTACATTTTACAGTTTCGGTGTTTGTCGTTTGTGGCAGTACGAGGTGAGAGGGGTGGTCTGCCGAAGGGCGGTCAACGACTGCGATGTGCCAGAGATGTGCACTGGTGACTCTAGTCAGGTATAACCAGCGCCCGTGGGCTGCCAGAGTAATACTGTTCACTTGGATTTATAATCAGACGTTTGTTGTGACCGAATCCTTTGTGAAACTGTCCCCAATACAGTGTCCTCACAATGTTCACAAGCTGGATGGCTACACGTGTGACAGCAGCCAGGTAAAGACTCAGCCACTTAAGTGCCTGACTTGGCGGACCGTGTGTGCGTGAGTGGCATGTTTGTGTGGCTGCCGTAAACGGGCCTGTGTTTTTCGGCTTAAACGGGTGGGTAACCCTCGGCTGCTCTGCCCTGACACCCTCTGCCTCCATCAGGGTCGGTGTTATGGAGGACACTGCAAGACTCGGGACGCGCAGTGCCGGAGCCTGTGGGGACACGGTGAGCACTGCAATACCACACTCCCAGCTTCGTCCGCATTCTTGGGGTTCACGGTCACTGAAATGCGTACGGCATTCTGTAGACTCGCTCTGTTTTGGAAATGCCGGTGAGGAGAGTGAGAATGAAGTCAGCAGTTAAGCTGGGGGTTTGCTTAAAATGAAAAAGATGTCATTTACCCAATCTTTAGTGTAGCGCGTCCGAAATAACCCGGCGTGCACCACGGCGACCGGCATATTTCACACACGCAGGCGGTCAGAACTTTGGTGTATGACCCCGGCTTTAGTGCCTAATAAATCATTTTACTTGCCACATCAGGACTGAAATGTGGAGTTTTTACCCGGAATCACATGACCATTTTTAAATGGTTCCAAACTTAGTGGAGTGTTTGGTCTTCAGCTACTCGTATGTTCCTCACGAAAGAAGCGGAGAAAGTACAATGGACTCAGAAATACAACCCCATTCAATGAAATGCTAGCTAGTCGTATACTGACTATGCCAAATGCTTCCAGGGGTTCGAAACTTACAGCTGAGCTTATACTCCCTTCCAAACCAACGGTGTAGGTTAGCCACCCAGTTAAAATTAGAGGTTTAATGTGTTTCATTCTTAAAAGTTAAGCCTGCCCCCTCCCCCCACCTACTCCCTTAATGAATGTAACTGTGAATGTAACTACTCATGTCCTGCACTGAGTACCATGGGTTGCAGATTTTTTCTGTTTGTTTGTTTGTTTGTTTGTTTGTTTATGTCTGGTTGTCGTATTTTGTAGTCATTTAAAGTTTTGAGCAGTACCAACAAACATTTCTTCTAGCTTTGGTTGTGTGGCAATAAAGATTATAATTCTAGTCGTTGGCTTGAAAAACAGCTATATGCCTAAATTTCTTCCTGTGTATTCTGCCTATTGTAGCCAAGAGCACTTCCATTTTAAAGGAAGGAAACACAAAAAATTAAAACAATTGTCTTGTGTTCTCTACATGTTTTATGGTATTTTTTTTATGTTTCCTTAACGTACTGTGCATTTCACCTTCAGCCCACCGCAAACATGTCTCATGTCGTCTCATTTTGTCATTGATCAGTACATCAAAAGATCCCGTGTCTACATTCCTGCAGAAGGATATCAAGCAGGATCAGATAAACCAGGCCTTTCCAGTCTGGATCTGTCGCTTTCCAGTTCACCATGCCAGTGGTTAAATATAGATCTGGTGTCATTATGGTTTTTTTTTTTTTTTTTTGCGTTGATGGTGATTTGTTTTCTGCCCTCCTGTGGACGAATCTGATATTGCACTTCCCCAGTGCTTCATGGTAAACAGAATGTGTGTGTGTGTGTGTGTGTCCTGCAGACTCCGCAGACCGTTTCTGTTACGAGAAGCTGAACACTGAAGGCACAGAGAAGGGAAACTGCGGGCACGATGTCAGTAGCCAGAGCTGGGTGCCCTGCAGCAAGCAGTGAGTCTGATGGCCTTACAGTCATTCAAGAGGTCGTTCCATAAAGTGTCAATGTCTGAATATCCTAAGCTAAGTTTTTCCCTCTATTCTGAAACGCCTACCCTCTGCTCCTGTTGCTCCCCACCTCGGTTCTCCCGGTGGGGGCTTATGTTCTCAGGGACGTGCTTTGCGGATTCCTGCTGTGTGCCAATATGACTGTGAAGCCCAAGTTTGGGGAGCTCCAGGGTGATGTCACCAGTCTGACCATCTACCACCAGAACAAGTACCTGACCTGCCGGTGAGCCTTACCTAGAACTGGCTGAGGGAACGAACGGCAAATGGGTGGGAAATCTTTACTGTAGGTGAGGCTGCCATTTAGGAACAAAGATATCGCTTGGTGTGCAGAATCTCGCGTCAAGTGAGGAGGACAAAAGCTCAACACCATTCTGCCCGACGTGTCATTGTCTGTTCCTTAGGGTTCTTCATTTTCTACTCTGTCTGAGTCTTCGTGTAGAGGAAACAGGTAACGCTTATACACACCTGGTTGCTTTGCAATCATTATAGTTTGACCTTGAATGACCCTAGATATCGTCTGTTTGGTTAAGCACACATTACAGCCTGCCAATGGTTTTAGATCCCATATAATTTTGAAAACACACAGCACTTTGGCCCTCGTCAAGCCTAATTCACGTCCTGCTGGAGATTCTGTTGTCCTCTGGTAGAAAGCTGTTGTTAGCAAGCTGCCTTGTTGATGATGGCCATTTTGATATCACCTCAGCTCACATTCAGTTCAATTCAGTTTTATTTATATTGGGCATTTTACATGGAGCATAGTCACCGAGCACTTTACTGAGCCCCGGGTCCGGGGTCCCCAGAGAGTAAGCCGAGGGGACACTGGCAAGGAAGAACTCCCTCCACAGGAAGAAACCTCAGGAGGAAGCATACTCAAGGGGGAAGGCCATCATTCACTGTCTGGTGCCGGGCAGTAATAGTTCATATAATACAGAGCAATCTAAAATAGAGAGAGGGTACAGCAATACAGGTAGATGATGGCATATTGGAGGAGGCTGGCTGCTGAGCAGGTTCGGTGCCTCAGGCGGATGTGGAGCTGGTGGGATGGGTAGGAGGGAAGACACAGGTAAGGCTAGCGGAGAAACGGGGGGTTCGCATGTAGCTGTACCTGTGTGAAACACCTCAGGAAAGGGCAGGAGCAGAAAAGAGACAATGAAAACCAGCAGAGAGGGTGCAATTAAAAATCTAGAAAGCTCCCGCAGGATTACAAATGGGAGAGGCAGGTGGGAACTCAGGCATGAGGGATCCCTGAAGGCCAGCACGCCAACATCACAAGAATGCATGTGAATCAAGAGTGACAGCCCTGACAGAACAGTTTATCCAGAGTTAATCATGATGATCCCCACCCAACTCTAAACCTCAGACTATAAGCCTAGCTGGCAGGGACAAACTAGAATTAGCGTCTTTGTGAGCTGAAGTAAACAGGTGTGTTTCTTGTCAAGACTTAAATATTGATTATGAGCCTGAATCCGCCACAGCTGCTGAAAGACCATCTCACAGCTGCAGAGCTTTATAGGACAATGCTCTATAGACCAACCTAGCCTTCTACTCTTGGGATAAAGATAAAACCTGCGTCTTGAGAGGGAAGTGGATGAGTGGGGTTGTATAGAACCGAAAGATCACACAAGTACTCTGTGCCAGGGGCATTCAAGGATTTATAGGTCAATAATGTAAGGAATATGTAGGACGAATCCAAGTGTGGAGATTAAGGTGTTGTTTGTTCTAAGACAGCTTCTCTCGGACGCTGCCACCCTATAACCCCGTCCCCAGGCTTCTGCATCCTCCCCAGTCCGTGATTCCTACTCACCTGCGTTTTCACCGGAACCCTGTTCCTGTGTGTCGCTCATTTCTGAAGTCTTCTTGCAGCCCTGGATTGTCTGTCCCTGCTCCCATGTGTCCTGTTCCTGCCTTTCCAAACCATGCCATCCCTGGCACTCCTCACGCCGAGCTGTGCAGTTCCTGGCACTCTCCCCGAGTTGCTTCTGTTTTTCTCTGTTCCGGTCATCCCAAGCTGTTCTGTCCCTGGCATCGGCTTGCCCTGTCTGCTCCTAGTTCCCGTGTGTCTGAGCCACGACAATCCTGGCATTCTGTCTTTGCCACAACACATAATTGATTGACTACTGATTTTTGAGAGGAACAGAAGGCTAGAGAAAGGCCAGTAATATGTTAGGCCCATAGGGTGAAGATTTGGTTCCTTAAGGACAGGTTTGATTGCAGAAGAAAAGATTTATATTCATATGCAAGGTTTAACAATGAGTTTATAATGTTATAATGTTTAATATGGTACTAGTAATGGATGGTGCATTCTCTTTAACAAGCATTGGGCTCCAGCATTCAGTTAGCTGTTTGAGAGGAAGAGAGCAGGTTAAGATGTTCATATTCTTCTATAGGAGTGAAAGATTCAAACAGTTCTTTGTCAGTTCAGTCTAACACAGCAAGACCTGCCTGGGTCTGGTAGCATTTAGCTGCAGATGAAGAGCTCTGACTTGCCTCTGTCTGATGTTAAATATTTTACCATTGACCTGGATGGTTCTGCTGAGTCGAGGTTGGTGGCCGGTACAGTAAACAATGGCACAACCTTAGGGATATGGGAATAGTGCTGTTACCGTTGTGATATCCTCATTTATCTGTCCATATATGCCCAGGGGTGGCCATGCCATTTTGGAAGATGGGTCAGATCTGGGCTACGTAGAAGATGGCACACCCTGTGGGCCCAACATGATGTGCCTGGACCACCGCTGCCTTCCCCTGCCTTCCTTCAATCTCAGCACCTGTCCCGGTTCTTTCCCACCATCTTCACGTATCTGCTCACACCATGGGGTGAGGGACAGGGTCTGGCTCTGAGTGTGGACCACTCTGTTGGGCTGGCATGCTCCCATAGCCTACATATGAGAGTAGAGCGTGAAAAATTAGATTTAACTAGTCATTTGGGCAGTGTGGTGTGGGTTTGCCCTGCCTGTGTCTGTGTGAGTGATTTGCACGATTTCCCCATGTTTTTGTAGGCTATTTCTGGGTGTTCCAGTTTTCATCCATAGCACAAAGACATGCAGGTCGAATGGTGTCTCGTCACTGCCCTTTGTGTGTGTGTGTGTGTGTGTGTGTGTGTGTGTGTGTGTGTGTGTGTGTGTGTGTGGGGTCTGGGATGGATTTGTTCTGGATGTCCCCTGCCTTATGCTCTTTGCTTCCTGGGCGGGGCTTCAGGTTGACCTTTGACCCAGCATTGGATATGTGATTGTGGGAAATAGATGCTGCAGGATTTTTAGCATCAATTTATATTGTTAATGGTCACAGCTGATTTTGTGATTAACTCATAACTCGTTCAGTGTTGCAGTTATACAATTAACTGTGATGGAAGAATTGATATCTGATATTTTGAGGATTCATTGTGATCATCTACACAAATGCAGAAGATCAATTTGATATACGCATAAACAGGCAATAAGAAAGTATGAATCTGAAGTGACCTGAGACTCTGATCTACACCGAAACGTCTTCCATCACCTCCTTGTCTCCGTGTCAGACTTGCAGTAATGAGGTGAAGTGCATCTGTGACCAAGACTACACTGGAAAGGACTGCAGTGTTTATGACCCCATTCCTGACCCCAAACCCCTGGAAGGCCTTGAGAAATACAAGGGTTTGTACCACCCTCTATCAGCCCCAACACAAGCGTTCGCACTGCTCTCCATCTCTATCTGTTTGTATCTCCCCATGACAAGTGAAGTGTTCTTATCTCCCTGTCCATATGCTCGTACCTCTTCATCACACTCTCTTCTACTGCCCCGTATCTCCACTTGCCCATATCTCTCCAACATTAAGGGTGGCGGTGTTGTTGTTTAGTCACGCAGTCGTGTCCGACTCTTCGCGACTCCATGGACCACAGCACGCCAGGCCGCCCTGTC
>JAACJT020000075.1:20987770-21017499 GCA_009936485.2 Gymnarchus niloticus | reverse complement strand
CCCCCCCCCCCCGCCCTCTTTTTTTCTGTGGCCCCCCCTTGTTTTTTTCCGTCGGTTTCTTTCTTTCCCCCCCCCCCCCCCCCCCCAGTTCCCCTTTGTGTTCACGGCACAGCCCAATGGATGTGTTCTCGTTTTGTCATTAAAGCCCCTTTGTCCTCGCGCCCGCATCCTCATCTCCCTTGTCCCTGCATTCTGCATCTGCTGACCACGACCCCAGGATAAGCAATGAAAAGATGGATGGATGGATGATGGAAGAAAATATCATAACCGGTATGTTACAGTTTTGGTATCACTAAATGTAGTTTGCTGAATGGCAGTGTGCTAGGAACTGTGGCACAAGTAACAATCTGCTTATTGAATTATACCACAATGCTGTAATTCATTGTAGAGGTTCAGCAAGATGTGAAATGATTCAAAGGCTTTCCATTCATGTCATATGGAAAAGCAACAGCTAAGTCCTTTATTCCCACTAATAATTTACTACAGTGTCCATTAAACTGGACATTCCACCATCCTCTTTCACAATCACTGCACAATGGGCCCTGTGCTACTGGGATGTCACAGCATGACTTCGCACGCCGTTCACTTGGACCCACTGGTAAATCTGACAAAGCACAGAGATCCTCAACGCATCGAGCTTGGTGTGATTTAGAGCAAAGCCGTAAGGACAGAATCGGTATTCAAAATGAACCAATCATGGTTTCAAAAAAAAAAACTGACAATACAGTTTGTATTGATGAGTATTTCATTATGTAGGCATCGTTGTCTTAATGCTGACTTAGAGTTTGAGATTAAGCTTTGTGGTTTGGTTTTAGATGAAGATGAATTACTGTTGGTATGATATAGCGTATTTACACAGTAGAGCAGACAAGTGAATTCCTCACTAAACCAAGACTCCCCCATTTGCCATCTCACACATATAAATATGGACAAACAAACAGGGATGTAAGCTAGGAACTAAGACAATGCAATATTACACTTATGGATGGCTTAATACCGATGCCAATGTTATAGTGTCTTCGTTTCCACTTTGCTGTGTGTTGACTTCAATTGAGATGTTTTGTTTGGCCTGTTCTGGCCACTGTCTTTCTACCGTTTTTCTGTTTTTTTTTTTTTTTTTTTTTAATATCATGGCTGCGTGGCTGTGCTGTATTGCAAAGTTGTCAGGAGTAGCGAAAGGTGAGGGCTCGGAAACAGTAAGCGGATTGACGGTTTATGGAGTAAACCATTTGTGTTTACAGATTACGTCTCACACATATCTTTTAAGCCAAATATATATCTTTCGTAATATAACCATCTAAAAAATGCTCAAATTGTAACTAGGCCTACTCCAATCCCCTGAAGAAATAATCATGAAATGAAATGGCGGCTTGGCAACGTGCAGCAAGGTTTGGCTGTGTGTCGTATCGGATTACAAGTTCTTTTTTTTTCCGACAGCCGATCCACTGTTTTTGGTCAGTATCGGGACCGATACTGCATGAATACCAGATCGGCACATCCCTCGATCATCGCGAGACATAATTTTGTTTTTAAAACACGTTCATAACAATTAGGAGCTGGAAATCTCTGCTATTCAGTGATGGGATAAGGTGGTTATAGTAGAGGCTTTTAGCATTCAAATATCCTAACCTGGAATTACTTCATGCATCCATTTTCCAAAAGTACTGACTACTGCGTACCCCGTAAATCTAAGGTGGTAGAACGTGACTAGAACTTCAATGCCAGACAAACACAAAGCAAGCAGAGAGTCGATAAGAAGCCAACGTGGTAACAGCTATGCTGAGTCTCCAATAAGGGAACAGTTGGAAGAGAAAGTCAAAGCCATGAAGCAAGAGTCACAAAACATTATGCAACACTGTAAAAAGCTAACTTAAGAGCTATTCCAATGAAACACCAGGAGGACTAGGTTCACACTCGGTAAGTGGGAAATACAAGACATCATAAAAATGGCTAACTAAGTAACTCAGTGATTGGATGAGCTAGCTGAAATGTTCTCAAGGAAATGCTGGGTCTTGAAGTCTTTCTTGAAGGTTGAAAGGGACTCTGCAGACGGGAGCCACACAGGTGAGACACTCACATGGTGGCTGAGTCACCAGGCAGATTCAGCTTGGTGACCAAAGAGACAAACTGTAGGTCTGGATGAGTCACTTGGAAGCAGGTGTCATTCCAGCACAAAGGGTTAGGGTGGCCATTAGGATTGGAGCTAAGTTTGGTGTTAAGGTTGTCATTAGTGTTAGAATAGGGTTAAAGTCAGGGTTGCTGTTCAGCTTACATCTTGGGTTGAGGGTTCCTATCTTGCTGTTACAGTTGAATCTAAGGTGAGAGTTCCAGGGTTGCGACTTGGGCTGGAGCGAAGGTTAGGGTTACTGTTATTAGGGTTAGGGTTGGCACTATCGTAACAAAAAATATCATTTACGTATTTCCCGTGCAAATGGAATGTAAAACGCAAAGCAGCATTTTCAGTTACACGAATGCTTTCAGACTGGTGCAAATTGGGTGGGATACAGGTCGAGTTAAAACAGGGCAGTGTATGGGTATGCTTCAAGCCTGTCTGATGGTTATCTAGCCCTTGACTAGCTTGAATGATTCATCATGGGTCTTCAGAGTTTCGTGACGTTTACTAGGTGCGGCCATTCCAGCACTCAAATACACTTTTGTCATGTGTAAAAAAAAAAAAAAAAAGTGGCTTGACCGAGATCCCCACTGACCACAGCAGTGAAAGAAGACGACAGCGAGAACCGGTTCTACCGTATCTAGTTTACAGATGGCGTGCAGAGCCAAAGATTCCCTCTTATCAGTTTCTTTTATTTTGCTCGGAACTACCGCTGGTATCGTGTTAACAGCACACAGCACAGCGCTGCCGCGAACAACACCTGTATCATTCTAGCCAATCAGGATCCAAAGAGCAGCCGGGGGGGGAGGAGCCAGCGCTCCGGGGGGGGCGGGGACTTCGCCGGCTGAAGAAAAGCTGGACGTGAGAGCGATCGAACTCCAGGGTGCGGATCGGACAGGGGGGCTGCTCTTCTGGATCGCTGCGTGCTTGAAGAAAGGTGACGTATCGCTGAATCGGAGTCGATTCCAGCTGCTTTAAAGTGGCGATATGGATTCCAGATGTTTACTGGGGAGTTTAGCGGCCGCGCGCGGCGCTTGGATACATTGTAAACGAACGTTTCATCCGGCGGGTCGGCCGATCGCAGCTCGTCCCCACCGCAGCTGATACATTGTATCCTCCCTGCGGGATTTCTGTTTCGTTTCGCGGCGGCTCGCTCTCTTTTTGACGCTCTGTACGCATATTCAGCTGTAAATGCATGGGCGCCTGCGCCTGCGGCTGCTGCTGATTACGGGCTGAATGTTTCCGTAAAAAACGAAATGACTGGATAAAGTCCGTGCTGCTGTTACTGGTGTGCAAGCTGCGGTGAAGGTGCTGGATCCCCAGGGCAGAAGGGGAAGGAGATCACACACACACACACACACACACACAGGGGTGACCAACAATGTGTCCTTCTGCTCCGTGGGAACAACAGGAAATGGCAGAAGAAAACAGGGGGGATCTCCCTTACCGAAATGCGTGTGTGCCTGATCTTTCACCTTTGTGTATGGTAGTAGAACATCTTGTACACTACAGCACAACAAAGTAGTTTCAGTTGACAGTGGGGTCACTGGGTTTTGGCAAAGGTAAGGAGTGAAGACACGGCAATAGAGTAGATGTGCCACACCCCAGGTCATGTGATCTTGACTTGTACTTTCGTGGTCGTGTGTGTGTGTGTGTGTGTGTGTGTGTGTGTGTGTGTGTGTGTGTGTGTGAGAGAGAGAGAGACAGAGATTGGACAATTCACTGATCCTTCCCTGTCAGATTCAGCCACCTAACATTTATCTGCTACCAGGGGCAGTGGGATTTCTCAGAACTGGCTTTGCTGACTTACTCACTGTGTGAAAGCCTCTGTCGACAACAGCTGCAATCCTGCAAGTTTTAATAGGATACCAATAACTGCAAGACTAATATAGCTGTTAGAAGTGATTTGTTCTCCAGACAGCCAAGAAATGAGCTTTTCCCTCGTAGCTGGCTTATCTGAGCAGAAGGCTTGCTTTCTTAATAGTTGTGCTGTATCTATCATTAGAATTTGTAATATATTTCTGTATATATCATGTATGTGAACAGGTAATCAACTGATTCAGACTCAACTAAACCTACACTCGCAAAGTGTTCCTATAAATCATGGCTATGACTGAAAAGTTTATAGGCTTAATGATAATTACATAATGTCTTGAGTATGTACCGTACAAGATTCAGCTATAAGCAGGTGTTAGATGATACGACTTACGAAATCCCAAAGACCAGGTGATGTTTCTTTTTAGTGTGTTTTCCCTCTCCAGCGCTCGTTCTAGTCCAAGGTTCAGTCTAGTTCAGCGTCCCTCTTGTTCAATTAACAATGTACGGATTGAGAGGTATTCAAATGCCAGTTTTGAATAGCATGCACAGTTTAGCAGAAAAAGCAGCAGTTCAGCCTCATGCCTCCGGGGTCGTGGGTTCTAACCCTACCCCTGTTTCCTGTGCGTTTGCCATTTGCGCGTTCTGCCCATGATGAGCAGATTTCCACTCACAGTCCAGACACATATGTAGAAATCTAACCCGTGAGTCAACATGCCTAATTTAATTTCTGCATTGCAGAGACCTTAACATTGCATATTATATACTTAGTTTTAGCAAAAATAAAGAACTGACTGATAAGTTAAGTACACGTTGGCATGGTGTTAGACTGGATGTTTTTTTTAATCGTAAAGCGTCTTTGCTGAGACTGCAACATATAGACCATAACCTCGTCACGTGACTAAACACCCATGCGAGATCCACGCCTGTATAATGAATCCCTCATCCTAACATTCTTTCAACGCTGTAGTGTCCCTTGTGCTTCACCAGCTCCCTAGGAATAAACACTCATGGAAGCTCCACCCCTGTGTACTGAAAGCCTCACCCTGATATATCTTTTATCTCGCATGCTTTGTCAATGCCTAGCAGGAGAACTGTACTGTCTCAGTGTCTGCTCACTGTTTGTTGATTATACTTACGGTATATATTTTTTAGGTTTTGGTCGGTGTTTCTTTGTGGGTCCCCCTAAGTAATCTGCCATTGGCTGACTAACTGATGGCCAGAGATTAAAACACCATAACTCTTTTTCCCTTCTGTTTTAAGTTTTTTATTTTTTTGAGTGCTGCCTGTTTGAAGCCCTTCAAAACGTGATGAATCTTTTTGCTTTTCCTTTGATTTCTTTGGGTTTTCATCGGCGGCTTGTCTCGGGTTAAAAATGTTCAGTATATTATAATATAGCCTTTCCCCTTGGACACTCGGAGAAGGCCTCGTTCGGCGTGTCAGTTCTTGATGTGTCTTCGAGTCTGGGTTAAATAGCTGCAGTGTGGGCAGATTTTCTTTGTAGAGATTTGATTGCACGGCAACACTGAAATCTTTTCTTCGCTCTGATAGTGCTGTTTTATTAGCCTGCCACAGTCTCCTGAGAAGGCACCCCCAGCAGTACGTGGAATAATTCAGAATCTTAAATGGACCGTTTTGGATGCAGAATTGAGTGATGCTCATGCAGTGACGGCCTGTTTGTAATCCTTTTAAACTTTGCCATTGCGTGTCATAAAACTTGCAAATTAAAACATGTCAGTAGTTTGGCTGCAGAGCCTGTCTAGATGGTTTCATTTTTACATCAGAGACCACAAGTTGCAAAGTCGGTGTTCTAAGAGTCTGCTCTGTTTACTGGCGTTTATTGGTGCATTTTATTTACTGCTCCCAGGATCGTAGCCATAGTAATCCGTGCCGTTTAAATCCTTCATATCCCTCAGCATGACATCAAAGGCTTTTAAATGAAATCTTATCGTCTTTAAATACGTTTACAGGGGGGCCCTCAAAGAAGATGTTTTTCTTTCCATATCTCCAAGAGGGATATGCAACACTAATGGAAGCTTTTCTAGAAAGCGTGGCCAAATGTCATTTAAATTCTTGATCGTTATAACGATGTTGCCAGTCCAGACATGATTGTTATATGGATGGTGTCATGGGCACATGGGGCTAACTGCAGGTCTGGCCTTTTTTGATAAAAATGTGTTGTTTTTTCTTCATCATCTTCACTCTTGTTAAGCACGGCGATTGGCACAGAAACTGGAGAATAAGTCAGATTGTGGGTTAGCCCACTTGTGCATGCGGCCATCCATATATACCAGCCCAGAATATTTTCCCACAAAAATAGTGATTCCAGGACACTGCCATGCACCGGATGACTGTGTCGCCCCAAAAACATCATTTCCAACCAGCCCAAAAGATTTCGTAGCACATGCTGCAGACACAAATATTAGTCTGAGAGATCTGGAAAAAGCACGTGCCGTTACCTAGATAACTCGGTGGAAAATAGCTCTGCGGGTCAGTGTAGCTTTTTGTCATGAAGGTATGACATTTGTCTGCTTTCCCTCACATTAAATCTCAACACTGCTCTGCAGGCAGAATTCTGAATAAACAGCAGCTTGCCAAGTCTCTCACTGTCCTCGGAATTGGCAGGGCCGCTCCACTGACTCTTGCGTTGGCACGGTTTCACGTCTGAAAGGAACGGCCACTAATGTGCATATAACTTAGAAATGGCTGCCGTTCTCAATAACGGCTGTTATTGTGCGTGAATGGTGACTTTCTCCTCCCAAAGGTGTGGCGTGTCACCTAAATTTTGACTGTCAATGCATACCTGCCGTGGGCGAGTGTGACGGTCTGGGTGTTGTCTTCTCTGCCGAATCGTACTTCCCATACACACCCAGGTCACACCCATGCACATAATTGCCGTGGCACGTAAAGTTGACCGGCAAGTGTGATCTCATGTCGTTTGTTCTTTTATTGGGCAAAATGAAACATTTCTAAGAAGAGCCTGTGCTTTTGAGGCATGGTGGCTCAGTGGGTAGCACTGTTGCCGCACCTGCAGGACATGGGATCGAATCCCACCCCCGTGTGAACAGTTTGCATGTTCTCTCTGTATCACGTGGGATTCTTCTTTCGCCCAAAGCCATACAGTTAGCTGAACTGGCATTTCTAAATTTGTGTGTGCGAGCGCATGCGTGCCTCCATCCAGGTGTACCAGTGTTTAGTGCCCTCTGCTGCCTGGGCTGGGCTTCGGGCCCCACCGTGACCTAAGATGCATGCTCGGAGTTTTTTTTTTTTCTTCTGTAGTTTAATTAAACGATTTATTTCATTACTGCAATGTCTGTGTCATCAGTAACAAGGAAATTAGATTTTATAACCTAGGTAATTAGATTTTATGAACCTAGATAGGTTCAGATATCAAATATTTATAAATCTGATATTTTCATGCGACTCATGAATGACGATCCTAATACTGACATTTTAATAAACAGCATCTTCCAGAATGTTTATAAATGGCTATTGCAGGTTAACTAATGCAGTGGTGGTTCAGGGGGTACTCCTGTTGCCTTGAACCTCCAGAGTTGGGGATTTGAATCCCGCTTGCACTCGCGTGAGTGTGAGGAGTTTGCTTGCCCTCTGGGTGCTCTCTCGCTGGTTGCTGAAGGTTGCCCTGCAGTGGACCGGCACCCCATCCAGGGTGTCTCCCGCTTTGTGCCCTGTGCAGCCTGAGATCCAGACGCACTTAACCCTAACCAGGATGAGCCATTAGGGCCTGGATGGGGTTCACCTGTTATCTCATTATGTACTCTAATCGTACTAATTATACTGCCAGTCTCCGGTAAAAAATATGCAAGTTCAATATTACATTCTGTATGATAATTGCAGCAATTTTGTTTCGATTAATAGAAAATTATCTATGAATATTACCCATGTAAAATTGCATGTACTCTTAAGTGGTACGTTATGAAAAACTGAAATACAGAAACAACTTTTATGGGTTCAATTAAAAGTAGCCCATAAGGGTAGTATGTGGCAGTCCATCTGTACGTCTCCTAACAGCTAATCCTCTCAGAGTCACAGAGAAACCTGGCCCCTCCTCCATGATAGAAAACGTACTGTAAGGATGCCAGCCTGACACTCGAGTCAAAGGGATATTTATTATTAGGAAAGAGATCCGGGTGTATTTAGAATCAATGTCTCTGAAGGCCAGACAACAAGCCAGGAATCTGGGAGTCCTTTATCAACGGTGATCTCAGCTTTAATATCCATATAAGCAACATCTGCAAAAACCCACACTATCACCTCTGTAATATCGCCAAAGTCTGGGCTATGCTGTCATTTGCTGACTGTGGAGAAACTAATACATGCTTATGTTTCAAGTAGAATAGATTACTGTAACGTACTGTTGGCTGGCGTTCTTAAGAAGTCTACTACGAATCTCCAGCGGGTCCAGAATGCTGCTGCTAGACTGCTAACACGTACTAGTCATGGGGATCGTATTTCACCTATTCTTAAATCCTTCTTAAAGCCCTTCATTGGCCTCCTGTGTCTTTTAGGGTTGATTTTAAAGTTCTTTGATTTAGTTTTTAAAGGTTTACATGGTCTTGCCCCGCCCTACCTAGGTGATGTGATTTTAAGGTGTATCCAAGGTAGATCACTGAGATCATGCAACAGTAATTTACTGGTTATTCCTAATATCCGGCTGAGGAGGGGGGAGGCAGGTTTAGGTAATGTGGTCCCAAGCTCTGGAACTCTCTCCCTGAAGCCCCGAGAGCTGCTGCTTGTCTTAGCACTTTTCAAGTTAGGCTGAAAACACATTCGTTTGCCATTGCATTTAATAACTTGTGATGATGAGCTATTTATTTAATGTTTTATTTTATTGTCCTTCCATATGTACTCTTAAACTCTCTGATGCTTTTTAAGCTTATTTTTAAATTTCTTAGAGAAAATAAGTTTCATTTTTGTTATTTCTCTACTTTTTAAAATGCCTGTAAGGTACTTTGTAAACCTTATGGTTGAAACAGTGTTGTATAAATAAGGATTGATTGATGGACCCACTGTACAGATCTGGAGGAGAATGACTGGTCTGCTTATCAGCAGTGATGTCAAATGCAAAGTTCATAGCTCAGTTTGGGTTAATCCTGTCTGTCTTTGCCTTTGTGGCCTTCATGATGTCTGTGTATAATTGGCTATGAAGCAGCGTGATTGGCTGGGCTGCCGTCTGAAGCAGCATGATTGGCTGGGCTGCCGTCTGTGATGGTGCAATTTCCACATTCTCATACTAAAGCTGACATTGTAGAAACAAGAAATGAATACTTATTTAGGGCAGAACTGAAGCAGTTAAACCAAGGCATAAGGCATATTTACCACTAAGCATAAGGTATTGCTTAGTGGTAAATATGTTTTGTTCCTGTTTCTAGCGTTCTCTGTCCTTGAAATGCTGTTGCTTTTAAACGTTTACGGTGCATATTACGTTTTACACATCCAACAAGACAAAACTGTACCTGGATCTTGTGAAGAGAAAGCTGGAGTCACACTGAAATCCCGGTTTCCTTCCCAGAAAAGTTTTGTTCGGATTCCAGTCTCCACCCCACCTCTGTCCAGTCTCCCTAACAGATGTACCAGAGCTACAAGGAAGGGAAATCCTCAGCTCTCTGTGCCTCACAGGGAAACACATTTTTATGCCTAATTCGTCTTTTTTCCTACTTTTGAGGAAAAGAGCATGCTTACATACTGTAGGTCTCAAGGAAGATCGTCTGTCCCGAAATTGCACTTTGATAAATCAGACTTTTTTTTTTTAATTTTAATGGGTTAAATCAAAACGTATGAGAGCCCCACCCACCAAATGATCACACACGAGCCGTATGGAGGAACTGTGGGTATAGGTACATTTAAATCATAACGCTAAGAGGGAGAGGATGTATCAGCCAGTGGCTCTTTAAACCCAAGAAATGATGTAGTAATTTACCTGGGGGGGTGCGGGGGTGAAAGAAGCCACAAAATATTGAGAAAGTTAATGGAATGGAAAGTGAAGTGCAATGTTGATCCATTTAAAAAATGATAGCGTGAGGTTTACTAAATGATAGATATCAAGAAAACTTCATTATGGGGGAGGCGTGCTCTCCTTCAAGTCCTGCTCTCCGGTGTGTGTGTGTGTGTGTGTGTGTGTGTGTGTGTGTGTGAGCTGCATAGACTTCATTAGCTTGTTTAAATGTCGCCCGTCTACGTTCTCAGCTGAGGAGCAGATTCCAGGCGAGGTGGGAGGCAGTGCGTTGGAAAATACTCTCTAATTGCCTTGGCGTTACCAAATGCTTGTGGCCACTTTACATAGGGAAGAAGATTGAGAGGCCTTGCTGATTTCTTCTCTTGATCTGTGGCACTAATAGTCTGCGTAATCCCTGTTGAAACTAACCCTCAATCGAGGTTTGGCTGCTGCCACGCATCCTGCTTTTCTGTCACCTCCTGTCATCGAATCACATGCTGTTTGATACACCCATGAAAAAGGCACCTCACCCCCTTCAAATTTAGGCATCTCCATTTTTCCCGAGCATCATAACTTTGTCTGGTTTATTTACCGTCCCCTGCAAATTGCTGAGGTGGACATAAACTGGCCAATACTTGGCTTCATGCTGTTACCCCTGGGCTTGTTTGCAGACGGTACGGCTGAGTCCTTTTCTGGCACAGTGCAAGTCTTACAGTATTTCAGCACTGAACCTGCCTGCCTGTTTACCTTTTCACCTGGCCAGGCACCAATGAAATATTCATCAGATGGTGAACCGCCTCTAAGCAACAACACACTTACGCATACTGTATAACCTGTTAATGCGTGACAGCTAGTGCATCGTGGGATTGCAGCTGCAGCAGTCAGACTACACTAGTCAACAGCCCAGCAGTATCTCATCCTTGGTCAACAGTGGTTTTAATGCCCTGCTTCTGAAGTTTTTCTCTTGGTTCTCATGTCAGTTACTTTGGCTAAAAGACGCCCGTTTAAAGACACTACTGCTAATGATGGGACAAAAGGGGCTTCCAAACCTGTGGTGGGTGTGAGTATCCTGGGCTAACCAATCAGTAAATAAAAAGGCTGTCAGTTCTTGAGGAACCAACTAGAATGTCATTTGATGTCACTCGCAAGTACTGATATGAATGCATATTAATAGAAACATAACAGTGATGTCACTACAGCCAGGGGATCTGCTGTGTAAGGGGGGAAAAAAAAAACGGCTTCTAAAGGCACAGCGTGATGTTTAATTCGTACAGCTGATGGTAGCCATTCAAAAATCTAGCAGATTGACACCCCAAGGAAGTATGGACTGTTTGACTATGGATTCAGCTGCAATGATGTAAATTAAATGATAAAACTTTAGTCTCTGCTGCACAATGAATTTATAACTTGTAGCTAAATCAGAAATCCTCTAAGCCCACAGACATGATGCATGGTGTGATTCTTTATGAGCGTTTGACGCCCATGACTTCTATATTCAGTGCATTTTTAAATTCACACTCCACCTTCTTTCTGCCGTTGGTTTTATTGGTCTCTCATCACTGTATGGGTGTACGCTGATACACGCATGTGATCAGTTTGCTGTATGTCAGTTGATATGACAGATTTACATGCACAGATATTATTTTGAACCTCGTTAATGAATGAGGATTTTATACCAAGCTTGTATTGTATCCATCCGGGTTCATTAACTGCTCTAATTAGGTCTGAAAGTGGCGGAGTTCTATTCTGGGAAGTCTCTGACATATCGCAGCCCAGGGACAGATCATTCATGACGGGTCAGTCACATCATAAGGGCGACTGAGTCAGTGTCTCACTTAAAATGCGTGCCTTTGTCATGAGGCTATTGTTCAAAAAAAATCTGTCTGAGTACGTGTGACAGTAAAGTGTTTGGTCATTTGGAAGCTGCCAGATAAAGCCGGCTGTCTGTAGTATCGTTTCTCCCCTCATTAATCTGTTGGTGATTCACTTTTATTTTTTACCCATATCTCATTTTATTCAGAACTTTTTTTTTGGCGGCCTACCATTGGCCTGTAAGGACGTTGGCCGTGCAGAGGTTTGTTTTGGTAATTCGAGCGATGGCGTCTCAAGGTCGGCTTGAAAGAACAGTTAACGTGGAACAAACAACCCAACAGTCACCATGGCAACTCAAGCTGGGTGGTGGAAACCCTTTAGGACCCGCAGCTTAATAGTGGCAGAGTTAATTAAGAGCTTACGCACAGCTTTCATTTGGTGAAGTTAATTAAGTACATTTAGCTTTGTAGTGCAGGGCGGGTTAAATTAAGGCCTGAAATAATTGATGGACTGATGACTTCTACAGAAACAGTGCTCATCTGTTTGTACTCCTAGTATAATTCAGAAAATCAGGCAGGTACAGATAGCTGTGGTTTTAACGGGCCCACTATATTTTAACAGACCAGTTGCACACTGGCTATCGAAGATTGGAATGATTTTGAGAAAATGTGGTGACTTCAAACGCCAGCTTTTTATTCCGAGGCTTTCCTACTGAACAGGATTCCCACTCCAGCATCCAGCTACTTTGAGTTAAGTAACTATATGCGGGTCGGAACAAGAATGAATCGCATTTGTCTCGGAAAGTAAAATGATTCAATGAGGCAGATGTCAGCGAATGTTGTGGTTCGTGTTTCCAGCTCCCTGCTGGGACTTAAGGCGGGAATGTGGCCTTTAATCACTCTCTGTCCACACCGTTGGCTTGTGGGTAATAGCTGGAGAATGATTATGTATTGAACTGATGAGCTATTGATTTAGGAGAGGTAGGAAGGCTGGTGGCAGAGGGGCAGTATAGAGTTAGACTGGACATCAGTGTTCAGTGTTGAATTCACAACAGCCATCCAGGTGTTGATGTACTGCTATTTTAAATGTCATTTCACGAAAGAAAACAAAACAAAAACAAATTTTTGTACTTCTAGATCAGGTGTGATATTTTCATTTTAGGAACCATGTTACTTCCAGCTTGAATATTATGGCCATTACTGAAGATCACACAGCTGACATGCTTTTTAAGAATGTAAAGATCCCCTAAAAGGCATAAATTGTTCACTTGCCCTACTACCCTTTCCCCAGGGGATAATGACTGGGAGCCTGACAGTTGTGGTTTACGGGATGCTGGTTAGAGGTGTGTTTAACTTTCACGCTGTTCTCAAAGAGCCTGATAACAAGTGAGGAACCAGACTCAAGGAGGAAGCCCATCCTCTCTGCAACGTTAACACACTCCGTCTTTTTCCGTATGAAACGTGTACATGCGCACACAGGTGAGAGCGAATCTTGGGATCAATGGGAAAATGGCTCTAAGTAATGAGGGCGTCGGTCAAAACGTGCACTTTTGGTACGTGTGTGGTGGGCTGGGTTCTCCGGCTGACCGTAGAGGGAAAGTAGCTGTCTATCGAGGAATGTCACGGCAAACTTAGAGCCCTCTGGCCAGAGAAGTGTTGAGGGGGGAGAGCTAGCATCATATTGGCTGCTTCGAATGTTTTGAATATTATGATGGCAGCATGGGGGTGTAGAACCGGAATCTTCCATGCCAACCCATTCTTAACCACCTTCTCAGGATCATGCACGTGGAACTAAGGAGTACTGGAGTGTACGTATGTGACATCATGTTAGGAGTGATTTCACTACAGATGGAGGGTAAACGACAGTTCTGTTTAAAGCTGCTGCTTAGCTAAATATTCATGGAAATGGATTAAAGAGGTCAATTTTAGTGTGGATGACCCTTACCACACACCAATAGGAAGGCTAGAGGCTTTTCCTGTATGCTTCTGATTGGACGTACGTATATCTTGGAGCCAAATTTGAGTATGCAAATCATATGGTCAGATATTCCATTTTAAAGTAAAATCTGCTACTGGTTCATTTCAAAACAGGGTAAAAGGCACATTAACAAATTTAAAAGTGGTTTATGTGACATCTGGGAATTGATCATGCAATCAGAACTCGTTTGACTTTGCTGAATAATACATATTTGTGTGTAAAAATTTCTATGTTTCGTTGATCCATTAAGATATTTAAATGTTCTCATCTGCTGAATGCGAAGGAATTTCGCTTTACATTTGTGTACATGCTTGAGATGTGGCATGTTGACACACGTCTGAAACGGAGCACTTAGCTGGAATATTTCCAGTTTCAGTTGATATGTTCCTGCAGGCCGAACGTCTGCCTGTGTGCAAATGATATTTTATTGGAATCTATCCATATGTAAAAGGTGATTTTAAGATAATCCTTTTAAATTACGATTACTGAGAAACTGGGTGCTTTTGGCATTTTTGTGATCTATGCTTAAATTTATCTTGAACTTTGTGGGGGCCATATTGAATAACAAATTTGAGATACGAGTCACTGGTTCTTATTTTCCATGCGTTTTATTAGTATTTACCTGGATTTCACTCACTGGCATAGAACAGACGGGATAAATACAGATTGATCTGTGACACCGAAGGCGGGAATCCATCGACGAGGTGATTTTGTTTTCCGCCTACCGCTGCCGGTGTTGACCAAGCAGAGACGTTTTTCTGAAACGTGCCTTGAGGGACGTGCGTGTGATACGGCCGCTGGGACAATGGGATTTCGTGTGGGGAAACGTGACAACAGGTGGCCGGTGCTGTTTACCTGCCGTGCATTTGACTGTACAAACACCGACTGGATGCACATCTAAATACATCAGTAAATACACAAATATATCATTGTACAGTGTGCTTCAGTGTGCACAGAAGCGCTGAGAAAGCAAGATATGGGCATTTCCAGCCCCCTGACTTGGCAAACTGGTCTTACTGGTTTAGTGCCACACCTTCCTAGAAAGGGTAACAGCTAGCCCAAGCTAGAACCACAGAGCAAATTGTACAGAAATGTGGGTGTAGTTTCACTCTGTTCCTGTTGTGTTTCTGTCATGTTCCTCCTCGAATAAACGCAATGCAGATCTGCAGGCCGCAGTTTTCGCTGCGGCCCTCCTGCCGCGTTTTTCTTTAATTTTTCTTAGCCATCTCTGTGACCTTAAACCTTTGGATCCTGAGTATCTAGAATCGCGTTCCGTTCTTGAGAGGATTATCACAAACTCACAGGGGCAGCCTGGTAAAATTACAGCCCATTATCTCAAAGACAGAATGAGGACAACTCCGTTAATCCTCGTCAATCTGATTCAGGAGTTAAAATAACTTTGGGACTCCAATGTTTATACCTTAAAACCAGTTTTGTTAAATGTTGTTATTTCGTTACTAGCTGATTTTTTTGGAGGCATACATTTGTATTCGGATCAGGACATGCATGGTAAACATATAAAACTGGGAACAATTTTAAAGAATTTTGTAAAAGTAAGAGAAAAAGTTCAAGAGAAAGATGTGCTCTTTTTTTTTTTCGAGGAAGTTTTGTTGACATTGGTTCACTTATCTTTTACCGCCGGCTCCCAATTCACTGTAGATCAAGAGACACAACAGGAAGGCCAAACAGGGCCGGGGTAGGAATGTCAGTGAGGCGTTTATCTGCTCACACAAAGGGAACGGCCAAGCGGAGCATTAAGGGAGTGTCAGGGTGAGGTATGTAGCCTTCTCCACCCTTGGCTCTCACCAGCTAACAGCTCTCTGATTACACCACGCCCACTTCCTGTCTCTGAAGCTGGAAGGGCTGAGAACGTGGAAGGGTGGATAAGAGCCTACAACTTAATTGATTATTAAATGAGATCTGGGTGCTTCTGCAGTTGGCATAGATCAAAAGTACTGTACGGCCACTTTTGAGCAACTTTGAAGATTCAGAAAATATTAAAAGCTTCGGTACACAAATTGCACAATGTAGCATGAGAACAAATGCTTAATAGTTCCAATGCGGAAATATCGATGGGTGTGTGCTTGGAGTGGAGTAACGTTGGAGTAACGTTGGAGTAATGTTTCCCTGGTTTCTCCCACATGTGTACAAGTGGAGACACAGGTTGAGTGGTCAAGCCTGTACAATTCCTGCTCTGCAGTCTGTGGAGTCTTTCTCAGCAGCAAACTAGGATTGTGTAAAGTAGCATTTCCAGTGAATTTCTCATCCTCTTCCGTTAAACGGCTCCGACTGAGCCCACCAATTTTTATGATACCGTTGAGAAATGAGGTGACTAATTTTGTTTTGTGTTTTTTTTTTTTTAAAGGTTCACCTGCTAACAATAAGGGTTCTGTTTTCTAGGTTTTTTCCCAGGAGAATTGGTTTAAGACCAGAAGGTGAAAATGGCAATGAAGAGTAAGTAATGTCATATTATACGTCCAGCTGATGTCTAATTGTTGAACTTTTGTATACGAAGGAGGTCACGTGTTTTACTCCCTGCTGTTTTTGACCCCTCCTTTATCAGGCTGCAAGGTAGTGTGGAGTGTTGGCTGGTGAGCTGTCTGACCATATAAGGGGGGGGGGGGGGGGGGGTTCGGTAAAGGCATGCAGTTATCTGGTTAACTCCCAGCACATGACTAACGCAATTAGGGTAATGGAGAGGAGGAAGAGAGCTGCGTTAATAAGTGAATGTCTTTTTCCCAAGTGAAATGTTTTCTCTCCTTAGCATGTGAAAAAGGTGTGGACACAATCATTTATGCAAATTAAGAACAACAAAATATTTCTATACATATGGTCTCTTTAAGAGCTGGATTGTCTACTGGAATTCATTACTTCCCAGGAAACTTGATAGATTGCATCTACTGTCTTGGTTTAAAATAATTAGACTGGACATGCTAATCTAAGAGTCTGCCTTGTTGGTTCTGTTGTTCTTAGTGAGCGAAACGGAGGGCGTGACGAAGGTCAGCGAATGGCAGCACACTTACTACAGTGGAGATTCGGGCATCCAATCAAGTGCCACCACCCTGCGAGGTCTGGCCGACGACGCAGGTGCAGAATACACCAAGAAGTACACTGTCACCTCCACATATGCTGAGGTTCCTGCAGGTATGATGCCAATACGAGTACAAAATTATTATTATTATTATTATTATTATTATTATTATTATTGCTGTGGCAGCATAGTGAATCAAGGGGCTGGGCTGTTGCATCATGCCTTCAGGGTTGGGTGCTTGGATCCTGTCCCTGCCTTGCGTATGTGTGGGCTTTGCATCCTCTCCCTGTGTTGTACAGGTTTTTACCTGCAGTGTGATCGCGTCTGTAAATAGTGTGCACGTGTGCGCGCATGCCCTGTGATGGACTGGCATGCCATCTACAGTGCTTGTGTCCTCTGTTGCCTGGGATTAACTCCAGGTCCCTGCGACACTCTCCTAGATAAGTTGGATGGATGGTAGGTTCGTTCATGCAGCAGGTTTTTAGAATTGCAAAGCAACTGCTCTGCGCTGGCATCCCATTGCGGGCGTGCACCAGCCTCGTACCCTGTGCTGACATGGATAGGCTGCAGTCACATCAAGCACCCATCTAGTCGGCTTTCTGTTCTGTTCATCTTCCCTCATCATCGTCTACCAAAAAGACGGTCAAACAGTTTTTTCCACCAATCTACTGGTATAATAAAGTCGATCGACATTGACCTCTCCCGAATTAGCTTGCACACTTGGGATCCCATCCCCCACGACTGCCCTGGTGACTTTGATCTCATGTAGTAAATGGTCTTATGCAGAAACAGACATTATATCCCCGTATGCCCGACGACACTAGAATCCAGATTGTCTTCTGTATACATAGGCTTACATACACGACGTTCTAAAATGCGGTACCCGATTATGTCATTCCACATCCTCTTGATTGCTCGTGAATTTCCCTAAACTCGTAGATGTGGAGTCCCAGTATGCGGTGACGCGGGCCCAGAGGGTGCGAGCGGCCATGTACCCCGAGACGATAGCAGAGGGCACGTCCATCTTATCCACACAGACTGACCTGGGGCAGCAGACCAACGTACAGCGCCTGGCTGAGCCCTCCCAGCTGCTGAAGGCAGCCATCATCCATCTCATCAACTACCAGGACGACGCTGAGCTGGCCACTCGCGCCGTGCCTGAGCTCACCAAGCTGCTCAATGACGATGACCAGGTGAGGAAGGGCAGCAGCTCAACGATCGTCACTCAGTGCCTCGATAAATGACTCCAGAGTTTAGACTTGTAGTCATTTTTCATTAATGTTGTCCTGTAGTTACATTCCTTTAATTGCGATTACTGTTGTTGATGGGCTCGGCGGGGTAAGAGTTTTGGTTGGTGTCTGGAATGGCGCCGGTTTGAACCTGGTGGCTGCCAGAGCAATCGCATCAATAGTTTTGGGCCTTTTGAGGAAGGCTCTTGGTCCCAGACAGTGCATCCAGTGGTGCTTGTTGAACGGCTCGCTCTGCGCTCCGACCTCCAGCTTCGCTCTGACCCGCGTTTGTGTGTGTCTGACGGAGGGCGGATGGGGAAACGGGGAAGGTGAAGAGTTGTCGTGAATCTACACTAGCATTCGCACAGCCTCCGTTCCAAAACAGCCGCGGTAGTACGCTCAATGCCAGTTGAAAACAGCAGTGATTTGTGAATCCTCTTTGAGGCTTTTCACCCTCTTCATGGCTTACTGCTCGTAAAAGATCCCGGGAATCCGGTGAAATCTGTGCATGGAGTGGCAAAGTTCAAAGCGGCACCTCGTCTCCACACAGGTGGTGGTAAACAAGGCAGCCATGATCGTGAACCAGCTGACTCGCAAGGACGCCTCCCGCCGGGTGCTGATGCAATCACCCCAGATGGTGGCCGCGGTGGTACGCACCATGCAGAGCACCAATGACATGGAGACGGCCAGATGTACAGCCAGCATCCTGCACAACCTCTCCCACCAGAGAGAGGGTCTTCTGGCCATTTTCAAGTCTGGAGGTATCCCAGCCCTGGTCCGCATGCTCAGGTGAGACTGTCACTCATACAGGTGTTGGTCCACCGCTAGCCGGCGGTTCCAGCTAGTCCTCTGTTGGACGCTCATCCCAGCTGTGTCTGTACATTAAGTAGCCGCTTAAATGCTTGTGTTGTGTTTGCCTCAGCGTCCAACGCTTTGCTAAATGAATCGACGTGAATGTAACTCTCTATTGGAGCAGCCAGTTAAACTTTCGCGCCCGTCGTTAGCATTTCCTTGTCCCTTTATCAACAAGTCACCGAGGTGAGAGCCCCCTTCAGGTAACTGGAGACTCCCGTTTATGTTCGGCTCGACCGTCGACTCCCGCGGGTAGAAAGGTGCCGAGTTTGGGCGAAATGCTGAGTGGAAACTTAAGAGGGCTTCACTCGTGTGTATGCACACGGAAAATATTTGAGAAGTTTATCCTGTGCAAAGCTGCTTGTGTAATAATAGATTAAGCAAAGTAATTATGTCTTGTCGTGCTTGAAATGTTTTTCTAAATTTCTTCAGCTGCTAACATTTGGTTAAGCAGAACTCCAGGATCACTTTAAGCGTCGAAGCTGATTGTCCTGTCAGAGCGCTGATTAATATTTCAGCCCTTTTCTCAGTTTTGACAGTAGGTTATTATTCGGGGGGAAAAAAATGACATGGAAATTAATTCCCGTTTGGATGCCTGTCAATCCCACGACTGAAAGGTTTATTTTAATTATATGGTATTACCACACCTACGCGAAGAACCCCGTGAAATACATACATTCGTCGTGACCTAATAATGGTCCGTCCGGTTGCTTATTCCAAGATGTATATGATATCAGTTTAGGCGGGACGCGATAGCAAAAACGGTGACCGTAAGTCATGTTCTTTTCTAGCTCTCCCATGGAATCGGTGCTCTTCTATGCCATTACCACCCTACACAACTTGCTGCTGCATCAGGAAGGAGCCAAAATGGCGGTGAGGCTGGCGGATGGCCTGCAGAGAATGGTGCCCCTCTTAAAGAAGACCAACCCCAAGTTCCTGGCTATCACCACTGACTGTCTGCAGTTACTCTCCTACGGCAACCAGGAGAGCAAGGTTTGTAGAGGAGCGTGGAGGGGACGGCCTTCGGCCTTTCGGTTCTGATACCCGCACGGCTCATTTCTCGGAGTAAACTGCTACAGCATCGCCGCTTGTGTCTCTCGCTCTCTCGGTCAGCTGATCATCTTGGCCAATGGCGGCCCAGAGGGTTTGGTGAACATCATGAGGAACTACAACTATGAAAAACTGCTGTGGACCACCAGCCGAGTCCTGAAGGTGCTCTCTATCTGCCCCAGCAACAAGCCTGCTATTGTCGAGGCTGGTGAGTAAAATGAGAGTCACGCAGCTTAACTGTGCTAAGGTAATAATTAGTATTCCTCTGCAACTATACCAATTAAGACGATTCATGACTACTTTATTTAGGGCATGCACCTAGCCTAGCGACATTTGCAGGTTACAGCAGCTTGGCTTCCAAAGTGAGAGCGTCTTCAGCACAGGCGTGAGCTTTTTGCACGAAAATAAAACGTTTAAATGCAAATTCCATCATAGGCAGATAAACATAATGTTCGTACTTACAAAAACTCATGTCAGCGTGTTACATGAATTGTACAAGATAAACTCTTCACGATGCCCAGGGTGTGGTCAAGAAATTGTACTAAAGGCGATTGAACGCCGCAGAGGAACGAAACCCTGTTTTCCCAAACGACGTTGAACCTGATCACACGTTTAAACGTGCACGTTAAAAGAAGTTTGAACGTTTAAAACCACGTCGATCAGCGACCACAAGGAAGACAGAAAAACAACCCAGAATGTACAGCATAACAAAAATACTGAGTCATTTACATGAGAAGTTAGAGATTTTCATGTAAGTTTCTGTAGAACGAGGCCAGATAAAACCACGGTTTGATCGCTAATGCAAAGCAGGGCCCAGCTAAGCATAAAAACTACCCCAGAAAGTGCAGGTCATAAGACCCGAGGGCAGGTCATTATGGGACAGACACAAACAAACAAATACAGTAAGGGCAATTTCAAGATTCCAAACCGTCTAAGCGTGTCTTTAATCTGTGGGGGAAATCGAGAATACCTGACCAAAGTTCATGCGTGTAGAGGACGTACAAACTTCACATACGGGAATCCCAGAGACGTGAGGCCGTAATGCCTCTCGGTTACAACGTTTACTGTAAATAAATACGCATGCCTTTCTGTTGTCCCCGTTTTGATTTCACTTCCTCTCTCAGGTGGAATGCAGGCTTTGGGGAAGCACCTGAATGGACCGAGCCAGCGTCTGACACAGAATTGCCTGTGGACTCTCCGCAATCTGTCTGACGCAGCCACCAAGCAGGTCAGCTCATTAGCGGTCCCGTCACGCTTGGTTACCATACAGTTAAATAGATAGTGAAGGGGTGTCATCTATCCGACGAGCCCTGTCACAGCCGTGCCTCCTCCCTCGGTGCCCCACCCGTTACTTAACGGTTTCACATCCCCGCACCACCTTCCCGAAACGTACATCTCACCCAATGCCAACGTGGCACCTCCCCGCAGGACGGTCTGGATGGGCTGCTCCAGGTGCTGGTGGGCCTGCTGGGCTCAGATGACATCAATATGCTGACATGTGCCACGGGCATCCTTTCCAACCTGACCTGCAACAACACCCGCAACAAGTTGCTGGTCACCCAGAATAACGGGGTGGAGGCGCTGATCCACGCTATCCTGCGGGCCGGCGAGAAGGAGGACGTGGCCGAGCCTGCCGTCTGTGCCCTCCGCCATCTTACCAGCCGACACCCCGATGCTGAAATCGCCCAGAATGCCGTGCGCCAGCACTATGGCATTCCCGCTATCGTCAAATTGCTCAACCAGCCCTACTGGCCTGTCATCAAGGTAAAAGCGAGGTGAACGTAGGCACGTGTGTCCGGATCTGGAAGTCTGTGGGCATCGTGTTTTGCCGAATATTTCTTTTGAATATTCGAATCTCGTACACGGAGAAGTAACTCGTTTGAAATCTTGAATGACTGAGTTTGGCAGAGCCGGGCTTGCCGCCTAGAGGTCAACGTGCACCTTTGTGCTTTTCTCCGCCAAAGGCTACCGTCGGTCTGATCCGCAACTTAGCGCTGTGCCCGGCAAACCAGGCCCCTCTGAAGGATGCGGGCGTTATCCCCCGGCTGGTGAACCTACTGCTGAAAGCCCACCAGGATGCTCAGAGGCAGCCCACCTCCAGTACACAGCAGACATACCAGGTTAGTCAAAATCCAATGCTGAAATTCTGTTTCACTTGACATCGGTACTGTTCCATTCAACTCTGGTATGAAATCCTCGTACGTTCTATTTTCTCAAGGTGAAACCTTAAGCATTTATCTGTATGTGCCGAGTGGGAAATTGAGAGGATTCTCACTTTGTCTACCGTGGAAGAGCGTTTAGCCAGAAATAATGAAACCTCTGTATGATGTCCTGTCAAAGTTCAGTTGTCACTGATAGTATTGTCATTGCGTTTGCCCCTCCCACTAACTTCCTGTTACCTTTTCTCACAGGATGGTGTTAGAATGGAAGAAATAGTTGAAGGCTGCACTGGTGCCTTACACATCCTGGCACGGGACCCTATTAACAGGAACGACATTGCAAACATGCAAACAATCCCTCTGTTTGTACAGGTAACTGCTGCGCCGTTATGGTACTGTGCAAAATTCTTAGGCCGCCAAAGAAAACTGTTTATGGGTCTTAAACGGAACCACAAGTGTAAATTTGATGTGAAAAATATTTGCGACACCGCGCCATACTGCCATCTAGTGGCCAAATGGGGCTCAGTAAAGTGAATAATGAAAACGTTTAAATGTGTCCTCTGGATGTCCCCTAGCCCTTCCATATTATCAATGTCGTAACGCACACAAGACTAAGAGGTTGAACCCAAGAAGAATTTTTTTTTTTTTTTTTTTTACAAATTCAAAGTGTTGGATTCAGAATCGATGTACGTGTTTGGGCAGCAGGTCAACGAGGAGCTAACAAGGCACCCTGATTTAGGCAGGCTCAGTAAGAAAGAGAAACTAGTTTTATACATGAAAACGTTGTCATGTGACTTTGTCATCTTCCATACCGACTTGAGAACGGTGTACCGAAACAGCAGTTGTGAAGCGGTATTTTTGAGCCTAATGTCCCAAAAAAGCAATCGTTTTAACAACATAATTCAAGTATAATTATTTTCTTCAGTGCCGTTAGCCTTGCACAGTACTGTGTGCGCGTTAATGTTTTCCTTCGGCCACAGTAATGCCTTCATGTCACCCTCTCTGTCCGCCTCAGTTCCTGTACTCCCCTGTGGAGAACATCAAGCGGGAGTCTGCCGGCGTGCTCTGCGAGCTGGCTCTGGACAAGCAGTCGGCCGAGCTCATCGATGCCGAGGGGGCCTCTGCCCCGCTGATGGAGCTGCTGCATTCTAGCAATGAGGGCATCGGTATGGGGGGGGGGGGGGCTTAAACTCCAGGGTGGAAGCATGTAAGAAAGGGTATGTGCTGAGGGTTTGTCTTGGAGAGCATCTAGAACTATGAGCTAAGCATTTAGTTTGTCAGCACCAATGGAGAAATGCCCCAGAATGGATAAGGTGTGCTCAGTACTGACCCAAAGATATCTTTCCTGTTGTATTACTGCAGCACTTGCAAAGCTATGTCTCTCTCGCTCTCCTCTAGCTACTTACGCAGCCGCCGTCCTTTTCCGCATTTCTGAAGACAAGAATTCAGACTACAGGAAGCGCGTTTCAGTAGAGCTGACACACTCCCTCTTCAAACACGACCCGGCTGCCTGGGAGATGGTAAGTGTGCGTTACTCAGTCCTGCAGAGCTGTAATATTTTAAGCTGAATAATCTATACACAACCCTTTGCACATTTCAGAATGCCATTAGCCTTGACTTGTTTTTGTAAGCTCCTGCTTCCTCATCCATAGGCACACAATTCCGTATCCATGGATCCTGGCTATATTGGCGATGGTGAGTTTTGTCTTGAGTAAACACAGACTATTCTGGTGCATCACTGTTGATGGCTCGAGTATTTTCAAGAATGTATATGGAGGTGTGCAAAGAGGAAGCCAAGGAGAGATTGGCTGAGGTCCAGAGTTTCACCTTTGAGAAACATGACAGCCCTTAGCCACCAGTTAAACTTCACCCTCAGTGTTCTGTAGAAGCAGGAAAAAATGTTTCTCAACTTATCACACCATCTAGTGGGGGGAACCTAAGTTGTTTTAATGGCCTTGTAATGTAACTTGGTTTGTTTCCTTTGTAAATTAAAAAAAACTAGGATGCCATGTGTCTTTCTCAGAACCAGATGCAGTGTACCCTTTCTCCTATGCCCCCGAAGATGTCCATGCTGTAGAGAGAGACATGTTTGAAGATTTCCCACCCACCAGCATGGCCTATGACACCATGCACAGGGAACCCTACTAAATGCAGCTCTAAGAGGTGAGTGCATTTTGTTCCCAAGTCTGGAGGTGGTTATGGCTCTTCCTATCTGTGTGAGGCAGTCCACCTTCAACCAGTAAGATGATCTCTTCATTTTCAGACAGCCAGGATGGAGACAGCTGTGACCAAGCTGATGTTGTCCTACATACCAGTTATCATGAAGAAGGGCAATCATGGAACTGTACTGAGGCATTTCAGTATATTTTATTACTTCACTACTGATAACCTTGCTGCTTTTTTTTTTCTCCCCCACCCAAAATTACACATAACCTTACAGGAGAGCAACTGTCTAATACACCAGCTCTTTTTTTTGTTCCTTCAAAGGCTTTAGTTGCAAACTACACTGGAAACTTTATGCTACACCTTTGCTTCACTGTATAGACCCCCCCCCCTTTTACTGATGTCTGGCATTTTAAGATTCTGTTTTAGCTAAAAGTGGTGTGTTTAAGGGATACAGGGAGACTACATGGCACACTATGCCAAAGTTTTGTCTGCAGGCAATTCTTTCACCGAGTTTATAGATATGTGCAATCTCTGACCAAAAATCCAGACTTATTTTTGAATTACTCCATGTTAAATCCATTCTTTTACTGCTCTTTTATAAACCGACTCCTCTGCCAAAAAGCTACCTTCTGGTTTGTGTCATTGCTGTACCATAATGGATCCATTTGCTATAGGCCTCTGATACAAGGCCATACTAGATGCCATCAGATCTCTGAATAACCCCTTTAAACAGGGCAGAAACATGCTGACTTTAGTTCCTTAGCTCATCTTGGCTAGACCCTGAGAAAAGGCTAAACTGCAGAAGGCTTCAAGAACAAAAGTGCAAACAGCCCTTGCCTGCAAACTCAGTAGCAAGAATATCCTAATCAGCATGCTGAAACACTTGAGGGAAAAGCCAGGATAATGTCTGGCTAACTATCCTATTCTTTGATGTGTACAAGGTCCACCTCCCTACTTTAAGGCCATTGAGTGTATTGAAAGATTCATCAAGATGACAGACTGCATTCAGCTGAAAGAGATAACATACTTGCAGTAGGAAGCCCTCAAATATACAAAGCATTTGGCTTCCATGCCCAAGCTCACCTGGGGGGGGAAAAAAAACTTGAGGCTTGCTTGTTAATTCTTCATCACTACAACAGTCAGGCACAGTGGGGAAAGTCTGCCTTGTTGATGCTGCTTGGACCAGACACTAAGTCAAAATTTTAACAGTTGCAGTTCAGGTCAAACCAGACATGTACACTTTATTGCAATAAACAGTATGCCAACATCTCATACTTCACTGAAGCAGCAATATTTAATAAAGGGGGTATCTCACCAGTATGAATAGCTAAAACACACCACTGTGTGGTTATGTGGCCCAGTTCTTTAACAAAATGCCAGCCAAGGAACCAAAACATACTTTGAGACAATACATTTCAACATAATAGCTAAGCTGATACTTGACCATTGGGTTAGAAAATTTAAAAATCACACGGATAAAAGCTAACATACATGCAGAAATCACACAAGACCAGCCGACAGAATGCCAGCGAGGAGGGCTCGGTCCTTCATGGCATTCTCCACATCCCTCTCCTCAGTCTTCAGAGAGACCTACAAAATCAGAGCCAGGTGAGTGGTAGCCATTGAGCCACCCCAAAACAAACTTGGAAACTTGCACAGGAGAAATGACACTTGCTGTCAAAGGTATGCAATGTGGGGACATCCCTGCTTACAGAATGCAATTCTAGGACTACCAACACCCCTCACATCTGCAGTGATTTGGAAACATTCTCACCACGATAAATACAAGAGCACCATGAAGAATAACTCCTAGCTCATGGCTTGCAAAAATATTCAAACCACTTATCATTTTGCACTTTTAGACACATTTCTTTCAGTAATTCCTGCATGCAGGAAGCTCAAGATGAAACAGAAAAACATTGCCTCAGCAGTGGCCAACCACAAGACAATGGTGTCCTCAACCCCAACTCACCAGGTGTTACTATCATTGGTCAAATTCCTTTCTTTCAGATGATTTCCAAAGACTAAGGAAGTCAATTTAAGAATATACAGAGCATGAAGACACCATACCACCAAGGCACTGCCTAGATCAGGCTGTCCTTCAAAACACCACACCCACACAAATAGGAGAGCCACAATTCTGATAAACTTGATACAACAGGGAACCATTAACACTTCTGTAGGCCACAGTTACTCCTTTTTCCAACATTGCAGTGAATCTAAATCATGACAGGAAGTAACCAAACTTCACCAGTGAGGTGACAGCAAGCCCATGGGAGCAATAAGGTTCTGCATGAACACCAGCTAACAGACAAAAACACTCAGTCAGCAGACATACCTTCGTGAGGCGAGCTTCCTTCCCCTTCTTCAGCGAGAAGATGCCCCTGCTCTCCAGAAGGCTGCAGAGCGACAGACATTCCCCGTGGCCAACAGCCACCACCTGTCTTTGAATGCACAGACGACTGTAGGCCTCATGAAGCTGGAGCAGACGGGTAGAAACGTAGCACACGGTCAAATAATTCAGCTTCACTGCCTAAGAGGCAACTAAACGCCACCAAACTCCCTAAATGCAACCCACGTCATTCCAACAGAATTGACAAGTATGCCAGTTTAAAGAAATGCTCAACACCCTACACTGGCAAAAACCTCACCTTGCCCAGAAGGACCTCACGGGTTTTCCCCTGCCGCGTCAGCATCAGTAGGCAGCAGACCAGCAGTTTCTGCTGCAGGGGAAAACTCTCAGCATCACGGCCCCCCGCAGCCATGCGATCTCCGTACACCTCCGAAAGCACCTGCATCACCTGGGGTACGCTCACCCGCATCTCTGTGGGTAAGCGATTGGACACAGGGGTCAGTACACAATACAAACAAGCGAAAAACAGCCAGAAAGATCTGCAGCATGCACAAGGACTACCAGCTCCTACCTTTGGGTTCAGATGACCGATTAGGCATGTTGGCTCTGGACTCCACCATCTCCACAGCTCTCCTAAAACAAGCGTTATGCAAATCCACATGGATGTTCACCCTAAGCACCCAACAGAAAGCTCCTAATTTTGTGCAGCTCATGCAAAAATTAAGACCATTCAAGTGCAACTCAAGGCACTCCAAGTATTTCGATGGCCTGATATGCAGTTAACGGTCCCCAGTTTCACAGTCTTTAAACAGGAGAAAGCACACAGCATGCTACCGAATGAAGCACGTAGGACACCCCACCGCTGGTACTCACCTGCAAATGTCCAGGGCTTTTCGAGCATCACCGGACACTGCAGACACTTTTCGGGCACAAAATTGCACTGCGGCTCCATCCAGGATATGGTTACCTGAAACCTAAGGTGACACCAAGAGGGTCAGTGACCCTCAAAGATCACCAGCAGAGCGATTTTAACCCCTCCCAGAATGCCCTCATACATGAACAGTAATCAGACATGTCAGTTAAAAAAGAAAGCCAAATCAATACCCACCTTAAAATCGTAGCCTAGTAGTTTAATGAAAACCAAACCTCTACAAAAGGTATTTACGTTCAATGAGAACACGGCTGTAATGGTAACAAGTCGGCTCAACTCAGCCTACGAAAAGGCAGCCGAACGGCATGGCGTTTTAGCCAAAAAACCCACGCGGGACTCTTACTTTGGACAGCCTATCCTGAACGATGTCGGTCAGCTCCTGCCTACTGTAAGGAGGAAAGTGTAGCAGCTGAGGTCGACAGTTAGGCTGGGCTTGCAGTCGGGGCAAGATGCGATCCGTCAGGTCCAGAGCATTCGCGATACCTTAAACACACAGGTGTGCTTTAAGAAACCATTTTTAAAGGAACATCCTAACGCAACTCAGGCTGGCCAAACAAAATGCACAAACAAGCAGGGCAGGCATGCAAAAAAAATACACAAGAATCTCTCCCGAGTGCTCACCAATGAGGCAGAGGCGAGATCCAGGGAGGTAGGGCCATTCAAAGATGGTATACAGAACATCCTGAGCCTTACTGTCCAGCTGATCCATTTCATCGAGAACCAGGAGCCTGAAAGACCAGCAGACACACATGTTAAGGGGGAAGGGGGGGCGCTCTCTTTTATAAGGCTTAAGGGAGTGCCACTCACACTGTAGGGCCCACTTTGGTCAGAAACTTCTCTAGATGTCGGCTATCGCCGGAAATCCCAAACCGTTTAGACAGCACGGGGAACACGGAGTGAGAGGAGCGCAGCGTCATGCAGTTGATGAGTACCATCTGCACAGGATGGAGATCTTTCTGAAAGGCAAGTCGCACAAAGTGACCACCAGACTCAAAGTGTGACTCAGAGCACAGCCGTCGGTGGCATTAGCGTTCCGGTAAAGCAGCGCGCCGGAGATGACGGTTAAATTCCCCGCTTTCAGGGTTTGTAAACAAGACGCCGGAGACATCCTGCCATAAACAAATATGCCGACACACACGACAGTTACAGTCCATGATGGTCTAGCTCATCTCCTCAATGGCAAAATTTATATATAGACAGATTCGACAAAGCTGCATGCAAAACGCACTCAAATGCATGGCCACCAGACATATTCAATCAGCTAGTCAAGTAGCTTCTTTGAACATTCGCTCGGCGTTTTCCCCAAATTGATCTTTTTCTATTGCTACCATTTGCTCCCTTCTGCTGTAAGGGACATTTTCAGCGTCAAGCATGGCAGCACACCCCCCCACATAGAAGTGATTCAATTTAAAATCTCTCCCTGATCAAAGGCAGTAAAAACAGTGCAGTTAACTCACTGATTGAAAGAAAAGTGCTGTTTACCTACTCAAACAAAAGCCTTCAAATCACGGCCCTATCTCCCGCTCCTACCAACCCCCGGTCGTCACAGCACGGCCAAGGCTCACCTCCATCTCTTCCAGCACACAGTTGAGACAAGCCGTCTTGCCGGTGCCGGGTGCCCCAGAGATGTAAAGGCTCGAGGGAATCCCTTTCAACACCCTCTCCGCCAAAAAGGAACGGATAGAGGCCCGTTCAGCTTCCCGGGAGAGCAGGCGGCCTGGTAATGCCGTGTGAAGGGCTTGTTTCACGCTCTGATAAGATGACTCTGAAATGAAAATCATCACACATACGTGAAAACAATCCAGCTCGTAGTGGCACCGGTAAAGCAGCAGATTTACGTGAAACAAACTTACCCTCTTCGGCAAAGAGTCTGACTACAGGTGCCCGTTTCACAGGGCGGGTAGCCGTACTAGTGGGGGTATCCGCAGAATGCTTCGCAGGAGAGCGGTAGGTCAAAGTCTCTGGCTCAGAATGGGGAGACGAGGCTCTCTCTGGTAGCGAACATACTGGAGTGTTCTCGTCAAAGCCCAGTCTCTGACAGACGATCTTTGGAGGCGATCCCGGAAGGGTCGATGGCACGTTGCATCCATTTTCATCTCCTTAAAACAAGATCATTGCCTGGTAAAACAGCTGCTGAACAGGATAGGATGGGATGGGATGGGGGGGGGGGGGGGGGGGCCCCCCAAATCCCCCCCCCCCCCACACCACTGGGGCGATCCAGCCAAACAAACAGGGAAAAAAATCAAGTCTAAAAACACCCCTGTGACCTCCCACCTTGCCCCTCC
>JAACJT020000075.1:20957434-20969112 GCA_009936485.2 Gymnarchus niloticus | reverse complement strand
ACACCCTGGATGGGATGCCAGTCCATCACAGGGCACAAGGCTGGGGTACACCCTGGATGGGGTGCCAGTCCATCACACGGCACAAGGCTGGGGTACCCCCTGGATGGGGTGCCAGGTCATTAGAGGGCACAAGGCTGGGGTACACCCTGGATGAGATGCCAGCCCATTAGAGGGCACACACGCTAAATCACATCTCTGGAAGAAGACTGGAGCACTAGGAGAAAACCCATGAGGGGAAGAACAAGTAAATCCAACACATTGGGATTTGAACCCATAACCCCCAACATACAAGACAACAGTGCTGACCACAGAGGCAGCAACACTACCAAGGAACACACATCAGAGTTTAACCAAAACATCCCAGACTTCTCCAAAGACCTCCAACAAAAAGAAATATAAATCACGAGAATATTTAACCAGAAATGTTGTCTCACCCCACATCATAAACCATATTGTGTGCATTGTACATTAACATTAAATCCAAATGCTAAGCAGTGACTTATGTGCGATGATGTGGCTTCATTATAATGCTGACCAGGAAAGGTGATGGATGCCTTATGCTTTTTAAGACCGAAGCTATGAAATATCAACCAATACATTTTATATATACATACATACATACATACATTACGTGTATCTGACACTAAAGTACCAAACAGCCAATGCTGTCTCTACATTAAAGGAGGCCAAACACAGGTAGAATTATTGAGAAGTCCAAATACACAGCAAATTCATCAAGGTCAGTCTCAATGTTACTCAAAAAATTGATTATTATGTGATGTTTTTAATACAATATCAGTTGGTATGCTAAGAGGGAAAATGTCTGCCCTACTGCATACGTCAATTAAAGATAACATATAAACATTCAAACATAGTTTAAATGTGCAATTCTGACGCTAGAAGTAGGAAATAAAGTTGTATTTAAAACCTGTTTCAATGTCCTGTCATTTTGCATAACACAGTCTGACTGTGAAGATTTTGTCCTGCTCCACAGCAGAAACCATGAAGGGCAAAACATTTCCTCTTCAGGACAGCAGCCTTGATTTTTGTGGTCTGTAGTTTGTAATATTCTACGTCTACCCAATACAGTCCATCTCACATTTATTATTAAACCCATAAAACTGGCCTTCTGAAATACAGCCAGTACAACTCCTGAACAACTTCCCCATTCTGCAGATTATTCCGATTATATTTTTGAGTACAGACGGCTAAGAGAGAAACAAACTTGCATCGTGGTTTATTTCATCATTAACAACGCACAAATTACAATACGCAAAAAAAAAACCGCCACCAAAACATCTAATGTGTGTAATTCCCCTTTATTTTTAAATTACGTGCTCCATGAAAAGCACACTGCAGCCAGTAAGAGCCATAAGCACCTATACACTTAACTGGCCACGCCCCTCCCATGATGACGATTACACTGGCGTGTTACGTGTGTTGACAAGTGCAAATAGATGTTCTGCTAAAACACACCCTACTAGACTAACCATAACCTTTTAAATACACATTTCTTTAAGAATAACAACTTCACACTTCTTTGAACTGTAGCTGCCTGATTTCTGTACTGCATCGTTCGTAAAAACTGAGTTACCGTAAGCGGGTTCGTAAACAGATTAGAAATGCATACTTTTTGGCAATATGTGCTTAATATTACCATCCTTTAGAAGAATATTGAATTGATGGTCCTATGTAATCCTATCAAAAACTTTGGTCCCATTGGCTAAGGCAGCGCAGAGCACAGCAGTACGACATGGAAACTCATGGAGGGGGTGAAGAGAAAATTTGAGAAAAATCTGAGATTACGTTACCCCAAGGTTAGTCATTTTAAATTAATTCAAGATAATAGCTGAACAGAACAGTCAGCCACATTATCAAGCAAAGCACTCTGTTCATCAACCTTAGAGCTGGTGCTTTAAAACATGTAAGCTTGTATTTTTCTAGTTAAATTAATACACCAGTTAGCAATAATTATAATAAAAGAACCGAATGCACAAAAACACAAAAAAAATTGCAGGATCCAACAATAATTTCAATCAGGTAAAGACTGAAATAATTCCGCCTATAAAATTAATTATTGGAACGATGTTTTGTGGTGTGAATATTCTATCATGCTTTGGTAACTTAAAATACTTCCGTTCAGACATTCACATGTCAATGAGGTGATGCGTGGTAATGTGGGTTAGGCATCCGGATCAGTGACTGTAACCAGTAGGTCACAGGTTCAAATTCCACAGCTGGTTAAAAGTGCCCGCATCATCGTTGGGCCCTTCAGCAAGGCCCTAAACTCAAGAACTGCTCCAGGGGTGCTGATTAGCTGTTTAATTGGCTGACCTATGCTCAGACCACAGACCTCACTCTCAAACGTGTGTGTGTGTGTGCACACGTATGTCCCACGGAGAGGAACATGGAATACCTGAGATAAACCACATTCCAAAGCACCTGAACTTCTTGATGATTTCATTTTGAACCTTTGAGGTGCACCAAATATTTCAAAAACTCCGCCACACAGTTCTCAGCTGCTGTGCCTGTGAACTGTTTGTCTCCCTGGACAAAAGCCTGGATTTAACCACCCATTAAGCCAACACGGACCTAACATTGCAGATGTTAACTCCAAAGTGATGTTATCATTAAAACGTTTTCTCTTCATAATGTTGTGTGTGAAAATCGGCTTTGATTTTTTTATTTTTTTTTTTTAAGATTTACAACTTCAAAATGTTATCTGAAAGCTTCTTCATTTTTACACAGTAAGAGAGTTGTGAGTAAATCCTAGTCTATTACCCGATAAGATTACTCACCAAAAACTGAACACTAAATCTGAATTCATTCATACAGTTGATGATAGAAATATTATTGATAGATATGTATTAGTTTAAACAGAAACTTACCATCAAACGTGCAAAATTAAACGAGGAGTGGGCAAGTTTTGACATCTTTGGCTAAAATAATTTTGGTTGTACTTAGTGTGCTGGTGATAAGCTTTGATTAAGTATCAATGTACACACAGCCTTCAAATCCCATTAAATCAAAACATATTAGACAACTATACGAGCAACTTGAAGTCAGTCCACTTCTAAGCATAACTGTTAAAATATAAAAGGCTTCATTAAGAGTTAAACTAGTTTAACAAATGGTCAATTCGAGCATTTAAGCGCACAAATCTGCACACCTGCTCAGCACCTTCCATTTATTTCTGTCGATCACGGCTGTAAAATGACACGGCTTTAAACCGGGCTTCAACCTGACTCGACTGGTACAGTATATTCGAATCGAACAGGGAGCTTAGCAGGTTTAAGACCTGCACAGGAGGACGGGAATCACAAATCTGCGTTCAAAGCTGCTATATCAGGACAGGAAGGACACTGGCTGAAAAGGTACGTGAACGTCGTTTTAAGTCACTTTCAAGATACGTTGAGGCAAAACTGACTGCACCATTTAATACGTGCAACAATGAAGTGCCTACGTGTGTACAGTACGTGTGCACGCGTGTAGACTGCGTGTAGACTGCGTGTAGTGCATCTTTTGGAAACGTGACACCACTGTGGAAAAACTTGGGTCCATTTGAACAAGACACAGCGCAGGACTGGACTGGACTGGACAGTACAGTCTGCACCGGCCACCTGCATGTCTGTGTCAGCACCAGCAAATGCATTCCACAAATCCCAACGCCACGATTCAGGTAAAAACCCCTGACTCAGACAGCACACGGCGATGTCATCAGTCTACAGGGCAGCCCACATTTTACACATGGCATTTACAGGAAATTAGCTGACACGACAAAACTGCCGCATGAGGGCGGCAGTATCGATACGTGACGAGATCCGAGCAGCTCCGTTCTCACGTGTAGCTTGTGCCTTGAGACATTTTAGGGAAAAGATCCCACGTTATTCTGTTTTCATTGTTTTACCGTGAGCAGGTGACGAGACGTCACGGCTGCGTCCCCGAAATCACCGTCAACATTTGACAGCAGTCTGAAAATCCTTAAAGATCATTACAGCTCGTCACTCTGGGTAGCCATTTTAATAGACCCACAGATATATTTAACATATAAATACATAAATATTCCCACTCAAAACTGCCTGGCAAGTTAGGTTTTAAACAATACTGTATGAGGGTTAAAGTCATCCCAGACAGGAAATACAACACCTGTGTGTGTACACGTGTTTTATATTGTTATTATACACACACACACACACACACACACACACACACACACACACGAGCTGTATTAGTAAACGTGAATAAATCCTAATAACCATTTCCTGGTTTGGCCCGGATCCCCTTGTCCTGTCCTGAGCCCATGCTGGCCGTCTCGGCCCCTGGATGATGTACCTGACATCTCAAAGGGAGCCCCCCCCCCCATCATCCCCATCCATATCCCCATCCCTCCAGCCCCTGGATGATGTACCTGACATCTTAAAGAGAGTCCCCCTATCCCGATCCCATCCCTCCGGCCCCGATTCCCTACCGCCGGCTCCGAGTACTCACCCAGTCCGGAGCGGAGATGGCCAGTCCCCCAGCTCCGATACCAACATCGGCGGGGGCGACCGGAGCCTAAAAGCCGAGAAGAGCCGCCCGGCTACGGAAGCAGCACTTCAGTTCTCTAATTCCCGGTATTTCTGCCTGCTTCCTCACCGGCCGACCGTTCGGCTGCCGTCGGCCATGTATGCAGCTAGCTAGCCAGCCCGTCTATGTCGACAAGACGAAGGAAGGACAAAGTGGGGCTCCAGCACCCATCCGAGGGCAGCCGGACAGGCCAGGGAACAAACGGCGGCTCCGGTACTCGGTACTCAGTAATCGGTACTCGGTACTCGGGCTGGCTGTCGGCGGTCCCCGCACCTAGCTAGCCGGACAGCCCGCTCCCATTCTTCCCTTCGTCTGCTCGAAAACCCGGAAACAAATTCTTCATGGTGACAAAATGGAGGAAGGCGGCCGAGAGGCTGATCCGATACGGGCCGAGTCCGTCCCCCCCCCCCCCATTGTGCCCAGTCATCATTTTTAATAAACTGAGGCAGAGGATGGACACTGAAAACCATCTTATATGACACACCAGATGAACTCCCTCACTTCTAGGGTCCAACTAAGGTTTTTGTTGCAGAAAACCAAAGAAGTTGCTTCCACCCCCCCAAATTAGCATGAGTAGTTTTGGCTAGTGGCTATGGAAGATTTAAAATCTTTATTGGGCACTGAAAGCTGCAGCAAGTTCATTGGAATGCTGACTTGTTTAGCCATACGTAGTACTACAAATAAATTATGAATAAAAGATGGACGACGGACAATCAGTAGTGCCATGAAAATAAGTGACAGACCTTACATCTCACATACACTGCAGGTGCACAAGTAATACTGCTGTAGTATAGAATTGATGATGTGGACAGACTGGGAAAATAAGCTGTTTTTGAGTCTGGTAGTCAATATTCTGATGATGCAAATCCTCCTACACCTACCTCCTCAAGGAGTCGGGGCAACTTGTGGCCGGGATGGTGAGGTACTTGTAATGTGCTTTTGTGTTTTATCGTGGAAGCAATCAAGGTACATCTGGTCAATGGACGGCAGTTTGGTCACTGTGATCTTCTGGGTCGACCTCACATGCCTCCGTATGTTCTCCACTGTACCATACCATACCATGCTAATACTGCTGGCGGGAACACTCTTCAGTGTTACTGAGCCAGTAAATGTGGTCTTATTCATCTCCAACTTCCTAAGCTGTTCCAGGAAGGGAAGACATGCTTTTCTACGGATGCAGTCCACCTCAAAATATATGTAACAGTGGCTTGTATTCAACGTTACCCCCTAAAAGTTATCGAAATTGCCAGAATTGCAAATGTTACAAACACACAGTATTCCTGTAAGTGTTCCTTCACAGTAAGTTTTCAAACTCAAAAAAACTGCTGTTTGTATGAAACCCCTTCACACTAGTATTTGGTGGAGTCACACCTTTTGCTGCAATCATCGCTTTAAGTCTTTTAGACTCCCAGCTTTTTTCACGGTTCACAAGTGACTTTTGCCCATTCTTCATGACAGATTAGCTCCAGATCATTGGGATTGGTTGGATGTTGCCTGCTGACTGCAGTTCTCACGGATTCTCGGTGGGGTTCCGATCTGGACTTTGACTTGGTGGCTGTAGAACGTGCACCTTTTCTATCTGGCTGAAATGTGAAATTTTTCCCAAGCTGCAGTCTATTTGCAGATTGAAGCAGGTTTTTCTGCATTATCTCCCTATAATTTCGACCAGATTCCCAGGTCCTGAAGATGAAGAACATCCTCTCTGTATGATGTTGCCATCAGTATACTTCACTGTAGGGATGGTGATAATTGAGGTGTGGGACGTGTTAAGTGTGTACCACACATAGCCCTCTGAATTCTGGCCAAAAATCTCTATCTAGGTCTAATCACACCAGAAATCCCTGCCCCATATGCTAGCTGGGTCACTCTCGTTCCTTCCGGCGAACTCCAGACATGCTTTCATAATGCTCTCTTTGAATAAAGCCGTGTTTCTAGCCGCCGTCCCATATAAGCCAGCATTATGCTCAGCTTTTGAAATGGCTCGCTGTTGTACCCTCACTTCAGTCTCAGCCACTGAAGTCTGTACCTTCTTCAGAGTGACTGCTGGTTTCATCTTGACTTCGCTCTCCAGTCTCCATTGTGAGCGGGTGCTGAGTTTTAAAGTACAGCCTGGTCTACGCAGAGCTTATGTGGCGTGGTGTAGTGTAACTTCCACCTTCTAATTGTTAATCCTTCAGTGCGTATCGGAATGTCCAACCTTGAGTATTTTTTGTACACTATTCTTATTTAATGACATTCAAATACTTCATCTCAAACTTCCATTGAGTACTCCTCAATCTTCATCTTCAGACAGGCAGTCTTTCCGTGTATAGTCAAATAGGGTGGAGTATCACAGGTGGAAACCAAATTTGTCCTTGCTGATGTGATATTTTTCATCGGCGTCTTTTTCCGCTTTCACCTGGAGCTTCCAGAGCATGGGGTTAACTATATAAGTAAGCAGCATCTTTGAAATTTTGATTTTCTTTTAAAGATTTGTTGTCTAATAACAAGCCAGACACATTGTGCATTATGTTTTCACTGTATCAGAGATTTTACAGATGGGGATGGAGAATTATATAATTCAAATCACCAGCATTAAAGTTACTTACGAATGTTTACAGCCCTCACATCGTGACGTTGCCGAGGAAGGTATCACACAGGTCAGCTAGTAAAATCAGTTTCATTTGCATATGCAAATACTTAAAGGCAAAAGAGCCATGTTATAAAGGAACTAACCTTGGTGATCTTCACATATACAACGAATCAGCTATAAGCACTAGTATTACACTTTCATTATACTCAGAAATGAAATATGCTTTCAATCTAATAAAACATAATTCCCATAGCTTGCAAATTCAAAAATGAAAACATCTGGGATAACCTAAATGGCTTCATATATTCCTGCTTGTGTGTTTTACACAAATCTAATGCTATGAATTCTGTTATCTGTTAACGTGTGTAACTCCAGTAAGTTTCCAAATGTTTTGTGTTCCTTTATTTACATGCAGGAAACCTGATGGTGAAGTTGGCATAAGTTTCCTGGTTTCTTATGTTTTATGAGGGCAACCAGCAGAAACCCCAATGTTTAACTGACTTCTCTACTGGGTCATGAATAATTTATTAAAGCAGAAGGTGGGGGGGGGGGGGGCATGAAGTTTAATTCATGAGTAAGCATGAACCAATTTCCCCAGTTCCACTAATGAGCACTACTGACTTCTTAATGTTGATTTAGGATTGTCGGACAGTACATAACCTAAATTGCAGATGGACAATGCCAAAGTTATTGTGTAAAAACTCATACTTGTTATGAAATTTAGATGGAGCTCCAGGTCTAAATAAAGTTTCAGGAGGAAAAACTTTATTTGATGTGAAATCAAGTCCCCTGGAGCTGACTTTGGCCTGAGTACAAAGGCTTGATATTCTGCATCTTTCTATCTCTTGTACTGTATGGTTTTAACGGACATGTCAGTTTGAGGCACTGGTACAGAATAAACATGACATGAAATCAAAGCACATCGAAACTTGGTGTTTGAGTGGGTTTACCCACTCAGTAGTCAGCATTCCTCCCCCAGTCCTGCAACATGCATCTGAATGTATGTCCTGGAATAGCTTTGAGTACAGGACAGTGTTCATGAAAATGAGTTTCTGTACATTCCCTGCCATTTAGGCTCGATATGACATACACTCAACTCTTTAATAGATTTTGAATGTTTGTAGTAGGGAGAGTCTTTTTATAACTGAATAACTTTGTCCCAACACAAAATTGACATGGCCTCCGATTTTCCTTTCAAAACCCGTAATGACATATGCGCTCCATACTGGGTCCTGTTTACATCACAGCTTAACGTCATGAATTATTGTCAAAACCTTTCATAATGATGTGTCATGTAAAAGTGCTGAACAGTACAGTTAATTTAACATCTGCAGGGTCAGGAAAAGTGGCATCAATAAGTAGGCATATTCATTAGAACAGGCTTTATTGAAGGGATGACGTCCATGGCCGGAATTTGAAGCTCTTTCATGCAGACATCCTGTCAGCTGCATCTGTATTAGGCCGGGCTTAACATGGCTGATTTTCAAGGGTGAAGATTGACTTCTTTACAAAAACAAGAACAAAATTCTCCAAAAAATAAAAGAATCTGTACAATTCCTCAACTTCAGCAGCCTTCATTTTGTACACAGCTTTAACTGTACACTGCTATGAAATTTACAAAACAAATTCTCTTTTATAGGACCATCTCTTGGCTCATACATAAAATAGAGTCTCCTGTCTATTAACTATTTACAGTTATATACAGATTTATTATACAGGTGGCATGTGCAGCCCTCCACAAGGTCCTAGTGCAGGAAGGGTTAAGTGCATGTCATCACCGACAAAACGAATGCCCACTTCACAGGACCTTTCTCATGGTTGTGTGTGTGTGACTGGTGACACGAAGTGCCCATATGAAAATGATTGTCTTTCTTCTGAGGCAGGGCCTCCATCAGACGACGCAGAGCTTACGAGATCTCAGATACCAAATCCGATTAAAGCCAAACTACGTAGAGTCAAGTGTCAGCGAAAACATTTTAAGATATTACGTGATATTTACCCATTGCTAATTGTTTTCAATTATGTAGCATTGCAAAAAAAAAAAAAAAAAAGCAGGTCTCCAAACATGAATATGAAAGAATTAATACAGCTGTACACTTCCCAAATAAACACATACATTCTCCCTTTGTTTCAGTCAACCCTTATGGGATTTAGGATAATTACTTTTTTTATACACCTAAACACGTATAGTTTCAGGAAAAAGCAAATAAATGGGTCCTGTACAATAAACAACTGTATAGTACTGTGTTGAAAGACGCGGCAAACACCACAGTGCACGGGGCAGCTAATTTAACACTCTTTAGGTTCCAGCTTACAAGACATGTCAAACAGCAGGTTTTGATTGTCAATTACTTGCAACTGGCGCACGTAAGCCTTGGTCTGAAGATGGGAGGGGGATGGTTCTACATCGACCACTGCAGAGAGAGAGCGAGAGAGAGAGCGAGAGAGAGAGAGCGAGAGAGAGAGCGTTCATTGAGGCACACGACGCTGACAGAACATGACCACCAGGGGGAGCTGCAGAACAATCTTTCTTGACCTAAAAACGTTTTTTCCATTTAATGACAGTAAAGATTCGGAAAAGGGCTCTTTTAACTCTAACTTTTGCATAAGACATTAGATCGGTGCCTTTTGCAACCTTTTGATAGTAATCCCCGGTAATAAGCCACACAATTTCCATGCTGTGTTTTGCATCATTTTAAGACCCCAAATGTGGCTGGTGAATTCGATCCAGGATTTGAAGACAGGCAGCCCTACCCACCAACTCTCATTCGCTGTATAAAATGAATTTCGATCAGTAGAAATTATCTCTGAAGTCCATTCATTCTAATTAACAGAACATCATTATACCTGAGCACATAGTTTGCAGAAGTTTTTTTCAGAAGAATGAAGTCACTCATTTTAAAAGTCTACACTATAAAATGCAGCTACATAAAAGTTAATAATGAGACTGTAGAAAAGTGAACTGAGGTAAAATGTGAGGCTATATGACAAAGGAAACGTGGTATCAGTTACGACTCTCCTTAACCAGTATGACATCGCTCCCTAATACAGAACGCACTGAAGGTGCCGTTGGAGAGCTGTTCATTTTGAAGTGAACAATCGGAGGGAATAGCCTCAGGACTGTGCTGTTCCATACATGTGGGTGAGGTACTGTAGGTTGGACCTGCCTTTAAAAATATAAATTCGAGAGGAGTGGTTTCTCCCCGTGTTGTTCCATGCGCTTTGAAAGTCTGTTTTCACAATGCTCAATAGTGTAATGTTTTTGCCATGTTTTCGATTTCGTTCGCCTTGTTCACTGTGCATTTCTGTGTCAGCTATGGTCGTGTGTCTTTGCACACGTATGTGTGTACGGGAGCATGTGTGTTTGCACGTATTATCACGCTCCTAGAAGTTCACGTCGATCGGCAATGGTAAATGGTCATTCACGGCTGTCATGCATGTCCAACCATCCATCCACCCACGTTCCAAACTATTTATCTTGTACTGGGTCACAGCGGGTCTGCAGCCGATCCCAGACAGCACAGGGCACAAGGCTGGGACCCCAGGCTCATGCACATTTAAATTTTGAATTTACCTTTACCGAGGCGTAAGCAGTCCAGTCACATGACACGCTCTCTACTGACACGCACAGGATGGAATTCTCTCCTGGTAATTCTCATACGAGGTGTAATTGTATAACAGGATGACAAACTCACCAAGCTGGGCACTCCTGTACCTTCTGATGTTCCTCACCATCTCAGCCACTTTGTGCTTGAGGAAATTAAAAACATGGGCTGTGTTTTCAAAAAGGCAACCGGCAATGTGTATGACTAATGGGGTGGAATGTGAAATTCACAAGGGATTGTGGTAATGTGCCACAGCAGTGACAGGACTGGCTAAGAAGATTTACCATCTTCTCAAAATTGACGAGTTCCCCATGGAAGGTCTTGCAGCTCTCGTGAAGGAAGGTCAGGTCTGAGGTACGAGAGAGGGAAGGAAGTGAGGAAGACAGAACGGCGAGGCAGGCCGGTCGCCGATACGGGGCTCTCTCATCTGTGCACACGAAGGCAGCTGAAGCATCCACATGCAGATGTACCCAGGGTTCTGCTCACCGTAAACATACTTATCTGACTTCACATTTCATCGGTAAATAACTCTTACTTTTGTCCTGTAAATATCCCACGGGGCTCAAAAGATTTATCTACTAAAATTAGGCGTGCTTCTGATACGCAAAAAAAATTAACTTTTAATTAATGGGATATAGAGAAACTGAGAAAAGAATGCGGGGGTGTTAAAAGGGACAAAAATTTCATTTTTGGTATCATCCCTCGGAATATTTAGAGCATATCGGACATAACTGACACGGCTCAGGGACGGACAAGTTCATGCCGTGTATAAGAGCACAATGTCAGCCTTTCTGTCCGTCTGGCCCAGAGAAGTCCGGCCAGCTTTTGTGGCAGACCACAGTCTGGCTCATCTCATGCTACTAAACCCTGCTGTGCTTGGCTCTGTTTGCCAAGCGTGTAACTGAAAGGGGGGGGGGGGGGGGGGGGGGGGGGGG
>JAACJT020000075.1:20946764-20957334 GCA_009936485.2 Gymnarchus niloticus | reverse complement strand
GAGCTGGAGGCGGGGCGAGGGAGCGGCCCGTTCGGGGGCGGGGTGGTGGTGGGGGGGGGGACGGAGGGGGGGGGGGGGGGGAGGGGGGGGGGGGGGGGGGGGGGGGGGGGCGGGGGGGGGCTTAGACTTGACAAGACAGCGTGAGCATCTCAGTACAGCGGTAACTCTTTCATAAGCATGCATTTCCTCCTTAAGTAAAACAATCTTTTCTCTTATTTACTATTCGAAAAAAAAAAATTCGAATACGAGATAAGTAGCAGATAATTTCAGCTCTAAACCCAAACTTTTTTTTTTTAAAAATATATGCACCAACCAGGACTTTCTTATAGGCGTTGTTCTAATAAACTATTAGAAGTTTGCAAAATACAGAATCAAGCCTTTTGTTTGCAGAAATATTTACAAATACGTCTCCGTACAATTATTAAAAAGTATTCCCCCAAAAGCCTTGTCTTGTGTTTTCATCAGTCCCATCGTGCAAGAATCTGCAGTTTAGGCCTAAGCTGCCCTGTAGGGAGCAGAATTCAGGCCATCAGAGAGGAGCATTAAAGCACAGGGGACCCATCTCTAGGCATGCTTCTCACAGGAAGCCACTAGTTTTCTCAGCACTAGTGGTGCAAATGGACCTGAAATCTTACCGTTACAGCCGCATACAATTCTGAACACAACCGTTTTCATTTAACCCTTCACTGTCAGACCAAAGACTGCTCGTTAGCCTCTCTGGGACGATCGAGACGCTTCTAGCTGATACTCCATGTTCTCATCGCAAGACACAAATGAAAAGATCGATAAAGCCCCTTTCTGGATGCACTCGTTTCTTGTGCAAAGCATCAATTTGTTTTTAATCACTCTTCTGTGCCCCCTTGCTATGGATCAAAACGAGCTAAATACATACGCAAACATACATTACCTTTCAGGAGCAAAGGAGTGAAAGGAATCAGTGGGGGACGAAGACTCGTTACTAACTCCCGATAGGATTTGTGATTCCTAGAGGGATCCTGAGAGGAGACGACACAAACGCATCTCAGTCATCCACACAAGCGAGCCGAAAACGCGCCAACGGCAACCTCAAATGCTGACAATTACGGATACTCACTGCGATGCTCTCAAACTGTTGGAACTGCTTCTTGAACTTTCCAGGCAACCCCTGAAAAAGACCGTTTGAATAGCGAGGAACTTAGTGTACACACTGATCTATACGTCTCAGTTAAACTCGAGTAATTATGTATTCATCACACTAATTCTACGTTGACATTTGAATCTCACACGTTTCCTGTCTTCACAGATAACTGCTGTAGGTGTTAAGTCGATCGGATTATGCAATTTCTTCTAGCTCCGCTGTCCAACGGAGCTTCTACAACAATCTACATCTAAAATGTCCTGACCGTGAGTGTTCGTGTTCTTCAGAATTACAACGGGCCAAACATTTCATTAGAGTTAATGTATCGATTCATTAGGGAATGGAGCGCAACGTGTAACGACGTCACGGTTTACCTCCCAAGTCAGGCGAAGTCGACTCACAGCCGGATTGTCCAAGCCAAGGACGATGGCAAGGAAAGACAACAAGTCCTGGTGCTGTTTGCACCTGGAAATACACAAAATGTTCATCAGTTCATTCATCCATTCCCCAAGCCGCTTTATCCTATGCGGGGACACCTGGAGCCTATCCCAGGCAGCCTTGGGCACAAGGTGGGGGACACCCTGGATGTGGTGATGTTCATTTATGCAAAGCAAATACTTAATGCCAGCCATTTTGGAGAGAGTGGTTATTTCTGGGCCAAAATTTGTGCAGATTTTTTAATAAAGTGTAACTGTTGTCCGATTAACCATGGAAATGTCATAAATTGTTAAGGAAACCCGAGTGCTGCATTCCTAGTGTCATCGGAAAAGCCTCCGATCCACCGCTCATGGACTCGGCATGACGCCGAGGCCTCCCGCAGCTCTGCCAGGAGTCGATCTGTTCCCAGAACAGTTCATTCCATCTCATCTTACAGATGCTCAGTTGGACTGATGGAGATCTGGTGAGCGTTCAGGCCACGGCATTAAGCAAAATTTATCATCATTCAAATGCATTCCCAACAACCTGTATCATGAAAGCAGACCTCTGAGGAAACGGTATCTATTGTTATACGTATTCATACGTGTATTTTGAATACATATAACAACACACACCTGTTGCCTCACACCTCCCGGGTTGGGGGTTCGAATGCGTGAAGTTGGCATGTTCTTCATGTGTTGTATGGGCTTCCTCCCACAGTCAAGCAATGTGCTACTTGGAGATGCCACACGCACGCACGCAGGAATAGAACCATTGACTTACAAGGCTGCCATCTTGATAAACTTTCGTAACAGCTGCACCCTCTTCGGAAGAGACTGGCACTGAAGGATCTCGGTGGCGATCCAATGCTGCACCTCACTGCAGCGCTGCAGTACTAGCTCCAGGTTCAGGGGGCGCCAGCGAGCTTGCTCACCATGGAATACATAGCACACGAACTCCACCTGTTTAAATGACAAAACAAACTGCTTTTATTTAGCTTAAGACGATCCCATCGCAGTAGTATAAACTCATATCAAAAACATATACATCTCAAGTTGGACAGCACATGAAGCCTCTAGAATGCAGTAATAACGTGGCTCTCCGTCCCAGTCAGTTTACAGCGCCCTCTGACCTCGTGTACGCAGCTGAAGAGCTCCCAGTCAAAAGTGACAAGCTGGTTCGCCACTTCCTCAGCACTCATGTCATGAAGCTTGCTGTCCCCGGGAGACCAGTGGATCTCCTCCGGCAAGGGAAGCTGTGACACCGACGGACCCGAGGGGTGAAAACAAGACCAGAACCAGGATTTCCTGCATTTTACTGCTGTGCCCATACCACTCTGCACTTTCATCATTTTACTAAACCATCAACGGAAAAACCTGCAAAAACATTCCTGGTGCTTAACTGGCAGTCAGTACAGGTGCACGAGTGAATTTTCAATATTTAGACAAACCTATAAGGAACAACAGCATTACCGACAGATCTGACATCCAACAGATGACGTGGCTCTGGTACTTCTCCTCATCTGAAGTTACTCTCTCTGTTCTTCTCCCCCCCTACAAAGACCACTGCATTACTCACCAGGGACTCCAGTTCATGCGGCTCACAGGCGAACAGGTGGGTGTTCACCCCTAAAGTGGTGAAGACCCCCTCATCACTGGGGCGGAACACAGCTTTTTCTGCAAAGACACGCCATCGTTTAGAGATGCTATTAGGTCAACCTACACATGGCCTAAACTGCACGACAGTTTTATCTTTCTGCCGACATCAGCTCACGCTAGCCGTGCTCCTTTCCACGAACACCCTGGAGTTGTAGCGTCGTGCATGTTGGAGGACTTGGCTACAGGTTACCGCAGTTATTTAAAGTACGTATTTCTTTAACTTGTTAGCATTGATCTGAATATTTATAACAGGAGCTGCTACAATCGAAAGCGGGATAACTATACATTAATCGACCGGGCATTGATTTACACGGAGGTTTAAAACCATGCTAATAATTCTACGCTTTTTGCAGGAGACAATACATCTGTGAGTCTTACCGCCGGAGGATGTAACCGCGACCAAGACCAGGGTTCCGGGGCGGCTGGGCTGATCATCACTGTACTGCAACTTCTCCTGAACAAGGGCCAGAATCTCACCCACGCGGCATGAGAGCCGGGTACGGATGGTCACGTAGGAGTGGTCCGGCATGTACACCCTGCAGAAGACTACAGAGGAGGGGGAGAAATATTTCTATAACAAATACCTTAAGCAAAAAAAAAACAAAAACACCGTGTGTCTTCACCTGTGCCTCCTGACAAGTTAATGCCTCATTTAAGTAACAGGCTTTTAATGAAAATGTGGGAACATCAGCTCCACATTCACAGCACAAAGCAGGCGTTACAAGACTGTCTACATTTCAAAAAATTGCCATAGATATTTGCAATATTAGCATTTTATGTGTACTTAAAACAATAAATATCAATTCGTTTCATTTTAATTTCCCTCTCAGTCATCATTTGGTTTGCTAAGGCTGTTTAATTGACTAGAAATTAATGCAATCATTTGGGGTCTAGTTCAACGCCTTCCTCCCGCCGATGAGGAAGCGGCTGGTCACTCACTCTCGTCCGAGCCGCGGAAGGCCTCGCGGGGCTGCAGGCAGGCGTCAATACGGCGGAAGTGTCGAAACAGAGGCCGCACCTGTTTCTTTTTGCTCTCCTTCTCTTCCTCCGTTCTAGAAGCCGTGGCAACACACATTATTGTAGCCAGCAAGCCCTCGGAGCAGAACGGCCCACACAATTCCTCGTATACGGTGCCGACAGTATGTATTCCCGTTGGCAAGTTCGGATTTCACCATTACGGCCTGGGTAATGCGATCCTGCCTTTTGTGGCTCCAGTTCTGCTGTTCCCTTTAGACGAAGGCTCGTTAACACCAGTGTGTGCGGTAGCGAATGGCTGTTTAGATAAGGTGCAAATTACGACCGTAACACTAATGCTGTTCTTCTTAGTCGTGTATTGCAAATTACAGCAATAATGCAGCTAAATTTGAAAAGGAAACCGTTAAGCTCAGTAGCACTTTTCACGGTCTTATTTCAATGCAAGTTAATGTATGCTAATCTTTTCACCATTAGGGCGTGTATTATTCCATGTTTTTTTTTTTCCCGCCGTCGCTGTGCAATTGGGAATTCCTTTATAGCGATGCCTTCCACTCCCGTAGGGCCTACAGCAAGGGTTTCCGCATGGCAGTGGACCGGCTTGAGTGACTCTTTTGAAGTTTAAAGTTCATGCTGGAGTGGCCTGGGGTGGGGGGATGGAAAACTAAACATGTTTGGTAATAAGCTGGAAGGGCTTTACATGCCGTGAGCCAGTTCCCCTGGACCAGAATTGTATTGACCGCACCATTCTGGGTACATGTAACTGAAAGACTGTGACGTAAACATGGAGGACCTATGGATGACTATGTGTTCTAAAGGCAACCGTTCTGTCCGCTTCAGATTCAGTACGGGTGCTTTGGTGTCAAACAACACGGTGACGTGGTGGTAGGCTCTGGACAGAAGCGTGTGGAGATGTTCTGAGCAACGGTCGCTGGAGTTGCGCCGAGCGTGTTCACTCACTGACTCTGCAGAATTTCGGTCCAGCGCTGCAGCTTAAGAACATCCTCTACGAGCTCGGGATATCTGCTCAACTCCTGGGCTGCACACAAATAGAGCTCCTAAAAGAGACATAGAGAAAGGTGCGTTGGGAAAGAACACGGAAAGCATGCATTGTTTACGTGCCTTCACCGCGACTAAATATAATAGGATGGCGGTAGAGCGCTGCAAAAATTATATCTTTGGCCTCTGGCGGTATTGAGTAACTCCCTGGACTTTGACAACTTAAAGACCACTGAGCACCAACTGCCAATAACAACAGGGCAAACGCACTGATAACAAGTACAAATTTGGACAAAGTAATCCATAGCACAAACACTGAATTATTAAACATGACTGCAGAGGTAGGTGTTGTAAAGTTAAACAAAATCTTCAAGCCCCAGACTTTGAAATAGGATCTTATTGCCTATTTTCCAAAACCTCACGCTTGTATGAGAGTTTACATTTATGTAGCAGACGCTTTTTTCAAAGCGACTTGTGCGTGATGCTCAGCTATCCTCCATGGAGCAGTTATCGCTATCATTATCATAGATTAACTCTACCAGCCATAGGATTTGAACCCCACAACCTTCTGGGTACAGATGCCCACAATACTGAGCTGCACACTGCCCCAAACTAGAATAATTGTGGGTGGAGTTTGAGTTTCAGTGCAGTTAGGTAAGGAGAAAATGAATTTATGCAACGAAGTAAACGTTACCTTGGGGAAATTGTTGGCCTTCTCCCCCTCCTCCTGCAGCAGGTCTCGATAGGTTTCCAGGTAGCGGAAGGCCACGCTCAAAACGGCCTGCTTCCTCTCCACCCCATCCCAGCCAGGCCAAGCTTCCCCTTGCTTCCCCTCTGCCCCAAATCTGACCCAAACGTCAAGGAGAAACTGGATGTTTTTTTTTTTTTTTTTTGGAGCATTTGGCAAAGTCGGCTAACAAACACCAGGCACCAACTCACACTGGCCTGCGATACGCAATGCCACCTTAACGAAATGCATTACAGGCAAATTATTAATATCAAAAGCTTGTCTAACAATAAACGACAAGCAATAGCCTGAATTGGCTCACTAATGCAAAGCACCATTAAAAGATTAAGGAGGGTTCTACCAGCACACCCACAGCATGTTGCTACAAGGCAGTTGAGTTACACTCAGCACAGTGCACCTCGGGGAGAGAGAACCACACTCACATGTACTCCCAATCCCTCTAAGCTATCACACAAAAGCAGGAAAAAACAGTTTGTCCGCACGTCAGGTGTAATTAGAGCCTTGCCCAAGCTGTACAAGCTCAGGAACACACCCATAACAGCTGGGCAGTGTTCGCGCCTCACCCATTTCTCTCATAAGAAAATGGAGGGAACGTGTTTTGTTGAAAAAAAAAAAACAGAGCAGAGACTGTCAAAGTAGAATAGGAAAAAGAGAAAGACTTTCCGCATTTGGGTGCCTCACTGGAAAATTTACCACTTGAAATGGCTGCCTGTGTGAAATCAAGACTGTACACAAACCATCGTACATTTCCCACATCGTACTTAAAATATGCTAAATAATTATAACAATATATCAAATTACCTGAATGCACGCCTATTATAAAACAAGTTTATTTTCTTTGATGGGAAGAAGAGTTGCATTTGTTAGAAGAATGTTTTAGACTGCTAGGGTGTGGTCAGATCTGGTCAGGGTTTTTGGTGTGTTAGTGTTGATTTAATTATGCAGGGTATTTATAGTGTTGTCAATAAGAGGAAAGCAGGAACTCCCATGATGCATTGCAACATGTTTCATATTGACCTGTAGAGGGCCTGCCTCAGCACCTTTTCTAAGGAGGGATATGACATTAGAACTGAGGTCCAGGAAATATGCATGCATGTCGTGCCCCAGAAAAATAACATTCTGAGATTCTGGTTTGGTGCTGTGCTGACTGACAGAGGATAGCAGCTACAGGGTAGCCAGGAACTTGAGTTCTATCCCATCCTGGCTTGTGAAGATATCACGATGGACAGGTTGCTGAATTGCCACAACAGACATGTGGGATGCAAGAACTGCCAAGCCGCAGAAGCGATCACAAAGGAGCACGCGTTAAACACGGCTTCGGGACTGGCTGGAATGGAGTTTTAAATTCTTCACAGTGCATGCTTTTTTTATGACACTCCTTATTTATCAATCATCTGACACAGATTCATCAAATGATGATTATCTCCAGGCTCCGTAAATTGGGATAAATTGAAGTCGCCGATGCGGACAGTCGATGCGATTCTTTGTAGTCCTGGTGCTCATGTGCATTTCTGACGGCCTCTTTTCTGTGCTATGCAACACCAAGATGTCTGCTGTTAAATGTCGCATAAACAACCTGAGCCAAAGTCGGAGCGTGACAAACTAATTATATTTAAATTTGGAACTGTTCACTGATGCACAGAGCGATATCGCAAATCAAGATGTATCCCTAGACCTACAGTTACTCGTGTCCTGAAAAGAGACGTTATTGACCAGTGTGAAGTAGGCCTACACGCCCTTCTCAAACAGGAAGGCCGCAGCGTGTTGAAGAGGATGGCTGCCCCACACGTCCCTTATTCTCGATCAGAAGTCGGTCTCTGACCGACTAAGACGCGCATTCCGGGAAAAACTCTGCAGCCAACATTAAACTATTAGAAGCTTAACAGTACTCCGCATTACTGAAATGGTAAGCGTTAAGCGTACCTTCTCACCACCATTCCCCACTATGGCCAAGATAATTAAAAGTAATTAGTAATCTGGTTGAGTTTTCACTTACATTTTTCCTGCATCACATGTAGTAAAGCTCAAGATGACTCCTTAAATAAAGAGCTTAAGCCAACAGGAGCAGTCATTGTCATGGTAACAGAAGTGCTGGGTCACTAATTAGGCTGGGTCTTATGCTGACTGTCACTGTCATGGAGAGAGTGGATCATAACAGCTGTTTGGGGCGAACCTCAACACCGACAGTCGTGACCACTTAGAAGTCTGTAAATCATCTTGCCTGGATGCCATGTCAGACGCAGCATAGATTTTTCCCATAGACATTTTTAGAGTATACACACAGCATAGATATTTCCCATAGACATTTTTAGAGTATACACACAGCATAGATATTCAGAGCACAGCACGGAAAGTCAAGCAGACAGGTGTTGTAAGTGGTGCAGGGGGATCTGGTAGAAGCTGCAGAACAGAGTGGAGCTGAAAAATCACTTCCCGGGGAGGGCGGTGTCTATACAGATACTGTCATATACAGATTAACAGCTTGATTAGTGTGGATCATACTAATGAGAATTATTTAATGTATAAGCATCACCTAGGAAAATTAAGATTTCATGGGGGGGGCGGCGGGCACAGTGGTTAACACTGCTGCTTCACACCTCCAGGGTTGAGGGTTTGAATCCCACCTCTGCTTTGTGTGTGTGTGTGTGTGTGTGTGTGTGAGAAGCGTGCATGTACTATCCATGTTCTTGCCCTGCGATGGGTTGGCACCCCGTCCAGGGTGTGCCCTAGGCTGCCCGGGATAGGCTCCAGGCCCCCCTGCCACCCCAAATAGGATTAAGGACTTGAGAAAATGGATGGATAAAAATCATAATCATGACTGAATTCACTTAACTAACCATTTATCAGTAAATACACAACGCAGTGCTGTTTGCCACCATTCAGCCAGCAAAGGACATCAAGAGAATTTATAATCATATTAAATTCATCAGGAAAAAACCAATTCATTTCAATTCACCAAGAGCTGTGGCAGACTCACTAAATATATTTACAGTACTCAAAATTGTATAAAGACATCAGCTAAATTTAGTGTCTGGTGTTCCTATAAGGACTCATTTTTGCGCTACCCAAATCTAACCGTACAAATGGCAGTTAAGGTAAATTGCCAGCTTTGATTTGCCTTTGGTGTGTGACTGCAAGCCTGAATGTGTGGTACTACACACTGCCGTTCCGTCTGAAGTGTACGCTGCCGTTTGCAGTGTGGCTACCAATAATCACACATCATCAAGGTGAAAGGCCATCCGAGGCTTTTTGTTCTTTACAGGATATAGTCTGCGTTACAGAAAAATAAGGTTTCATATTACAGCAGCTCAACTTGTAAACATAAGGGAAAACAACAGGTCATAAACGAGGCTGACTGTATTAACCCGACTTGTTTTTAAAGCTTGCTTCGATTATCACGACTAGTATGATTTCTTTGTGTGGAAAAATTTGCATCTTAAAACGCCATTAGAGTGAAATTTGTGTTTGACAGCTAATGTAGATGGTGTATTCACTGCCGTTGAGACACTCCCGTGGCACAGGTGGCCTTTGGTGAATGGAAAGGTGTAACTCTGAATAGTATAGGGTAGACAGCTTTAAAAACACCCACAGCAAAAATAAGCGCTGGTACACCTGAGAACAGTTAAGGGTACAAACGACGATGTCGTCTGCTGCGGCTGTGAAGACAGGCTGTGCTACAGCCCTGGGTTTTCTTTTTATTATTACTTGCTGTGCATTAATTTTATGGTGCTAAATTAAATAATTTAAATTGTAAGTTAATTTGTTGGATGCCACCCTCAATGCATTATTTAAAAAGTGAAACACAGTCACTAAACCCTAAAACACGAATTAAGTTTTGTCCCACAAGATGGCTTCATGTCAAACCCTCTACCAATCCACGCAGGTTCAGACCCGACTCCACACGGCGTTATCCAGCGCTGTGAATATTACTCAGCTAAAAAAACAAAATCAAGCTTTTCAAAATCTGAAAAGTAGGAAGAGCAATAAACTATAACAAGAAAATAAATATCTGATTTTAGCAAAATTTAGAGCTGTACTTTATTCTTGGACCCAAAAAACTAGCATGTAAAGATTAACGTATAGTAAAACTGGATTAGTTCTGATTTTTGGTAAATAACAACAGGTGAATTTAGAGAAAAACAGAAAACAGCATTTCTCATATATCTTGACCCACAGTAAAGGACTGAAAACTTAACTACTGCAGTCATTGAGAGGACCTGGTCTTCTTAAGTAAGCCACTGTGCGGTATTTTTCTAAAATTTTCACAGATGCACGTTTTACGTCGCCTCACTCACCACGAGGTATGCAGGAAGAAACAATAATCTTAAAAAAATAATAAGGTCAAACCTAGAATGCTTTAATACTGACTGAACCAAAAAAAAAAAAAAAACAAAAAAACAAAAAAGAAAATTACTTGTCAGAAGGATTCGTGACAGTTTAGACATTATTAATATTGCGATGTAAACAATGGGTTTGATCCAGGGAATTTCTTAAACCGATTTCCCCACACTTGCACAGATATCAAATGGAGAGTCACTTACAGTAAAGAGGCAAACAAGCCAGCAGGCAGGCAGGCAGGCAGGCAGACACACACACACACACACACACACACACACACACACACACACACACACACACACACACACACACACACACACA
>JAACJT020000075.1:20911594-20946664 GCA_009936485.2 Gymnarchus niloticus | reverse complement strand
AATAGAATGTGTTTAAAATTTGCACCCCCCCCCCTTAAAAAAAACCAAGATAAAAAAAAAATTTCCCCCCCCCCCCCCCCCAGTGAAGAGGGTAACAAATTAAAGGGTCAAACTTTTTGTTGAGCAGAAGGAATGAGTGCAATTATGCAGCTGATTCCCAGTACCATGGCTGGAGAGCTCAGCACTACAACACACCGGGATTAGGTAAAGACAAGGCGGCTATTACTGCATGTGGGTTAACGTGAAAGGGGTTTTCAGGAAAACCTCGTTACACGCTTCCATAGTTCAAATATATCTCACAACACAAAGTAACAAAAGAAAACAGAACTCTGCCTAATGCACTCTAAATAATTCTTCCACACATTTCGCTGGTCCTTAAATAGTGATCCATTCAATTAAGAACTGGTCTTGTCCTTTTCCTTGCCATTCTTCTCTCCCTGGAAAGAAAAAAAAAAAAAATGAAGATTTTGGGATATGAAGAGACTACAGATTTTCTGAATAAGCCTGCGACAGCGCCATTCAAATTAAAGACGCTAAAACTAACAGGAACGGAAAAGCTTACGTCCCCCAAGATGCATAGTAATTCAGTGAAGTTAAATGTATTTAATGTTTACTTTACTAGCCAAAATCCTTACATGTGCAAACTCACAAAGTCAGAGTCCCACACACACACACAAACACACACACGAGCTGAGGCCTCTAAAAACAGAAAGCAAAACTCAATTTCTCACCCTCCACCAGGGTTCTTCAACAGCCATTAACACCACAAAGACAGGTAGCAACATACTCTTAACCATACTGCATTCGTTGAAACGTCAGCGTGGAGCGCGACTTGCCAGGGCCTAGCTGGTCGTGAGGCGTCTCCAGAGTTTACTGCGGAATGACGAGCGATACCTCGGGAGGCGGTGGCTTGATGGTGACAGGCTGGGAGGAGCGGCGAGGAGGCGAAGGCTTGGGCTGAGCTTGCTGTTGCATGGTGTCATAGTACGTCACTCCGCCATAAACCTGGGCCTGCGCCTGCAAGGACAGACGGACGGATGCGAGGCAGCCTTTACATCGGGGGGGTGGGGGTGGAGGAAATTACAAATACCGAACACACACACACACCATTTTCACCTGCGAATTTCACACCGACATCTACTTAAACCTTAATTAGCAAAGACAGAATTTTATACTGCATGCTGAGGCATTCATTACAACCATTAGGAACCAACCAATTAGCTCAAAGGAAAAGGAAAAAAAAAATTCACACAGTAAGATACTGGCAAACCACCTTTCGCTGCAAACCACGTTTCACAGACATCAAGCTGGGATTGGCTTGAAAACGCTACACTGTATAGCATACAGCCAACTACAAAACTGAATTTCGAAACTTTTATTTCGATGCCAATCCCCCCCCCCCCCCATCTCAATGTCATTCTTATATTATTCCTTTCCTTGCCTCACATGTAGGCTTATGTAATAAAATAAAAACTACACAACCCTACTGTCATTCCCTGGAAACTTTAAGAACTGCCTTTAAAATTCAACCGAGCAAAACTGTTTCAGTGGTCCAATGGCTACAACTAGCGCCGCTGGGGAGAGAGGAGACACAGTTGGGACGTTCTGGAGAAAGACCACCTAAAGAGCAGCGGGAAGATGAGAACCTGATGAAAGCTAACCACCACTAGTAGTAAAGTACTTCTATTAGAGACAGCAGTAGGGTTCCTCACTGAGCACCATCAAGAAGCACAACATGCCATCCAGATTACCACAGCACACAATTCCATTTAGCTATCAGGGTCACCAGATTTGACAGACGGTAAACTGATCGGCAGCTCAGTTGCTAGCAGTCAGACTTACCTGAGGGTTTGCATACATTGGCGGAAGGGTCGGGCCGGCGGGGTAGGGGAAGTTCGTATTCCCAAAGGCCATGACTCCAGGAGGGGGGTAGAACGGAGGGGCCATCAGCTGCTGAGGAGGGGGCTGGCCGGGGGGCATGGAGACAGGGGGCCCTGCATACATTCCAGGGTTTGGCAGGGCAGCACCAGACTGATGTGGGTGCAGACCTGAAGATTCAACAGTAGGGTGTAAGAAACACTCGGGAAAGCAGACTCGAGCCGGACTGCCAAGACAGAAACTCAGTATTACTACTCCATGGTGATCTACGGACGAGGCAGCCAGGAACCCAACGTTAAACATACCTTAAGCTGGTCACTATCCCATACGAAACCAGGCTATTGGTAACCCCCACAACATTTATCCAAGTTACTGTAAGGCTAGACCCTACACAAGCTCTTCCCTGCTGTCTGTGACAAATAAAATCTCAATCTTCATCACATGGACAAGGGCAAAGGCACACATTTATAACCTCGACTGGGAGATACAAGTACTATTCCTGTAGTTTCAATTAATATCAAGATGATTTTAACACCGCAGACAGTATTTTAATGGCATAACATCAAACCACCGAAAAAGACAGCCTTGGTATATAGAAGCTAATGGTAAGTATTCTTTTAAGGGTCCGTAAATAACGTGAATTATAGATTAGGCATCAAAGGAAGCCACACTGATTGTGAGGTTGAGCGCCGCCGGCTATTTGGGGGGGGGGGGGGGGAGACCAGACTACTTTGAATTCCACCCCCCGTTATTCAGAGACATAACACACAATCAGGCTGGCGCAACGACAACCTGGGAGGTCCCAGACATCGCTAGCCGACTCCGGAACAGAACTGACCTGGATGTGGGAGGTGCATCTCAGGCTGGACCAGCATGCCCTGGGGAGGCAAGGGTGTGGGACTCTCGCTGTGTGTATATATTGGTCCTTGAAAAGACACTGCGGCAGAGAACAGAAATAGATTTTGCCCAGCCATGATGTATGGACAGCAAAGCACGGATAGCTGATTTAAATCAGCGAGCGCCATCTTCTACAACGGTAAAAGAAAAAAAAAAAAAAAAGCAGAATTAAAAAAGCAAACTACATCCCCTTGAAAAGCTAGCTGGGCAGAGCAGCAGCTCTCTACGCCGCCGGCCAGCAGCACTGCACTCACTCGGGTCATAGTAGTGCCCCTCCATTATACCGATGTGCATCGGTGCTGGTTCTGGAACCACTCTTTGCCTCTGAGACGAGTAGCGCTTCGCTCGACCACCACCAACACCCTGGGGACACGAAAACAAGCGGGGCTTTGAGACAAAGGGAAGGATGAGTGTAAACATGCTTTCTTCCCTTCGTCCCACGGCCAGGACTTACGACTTGCTTACAACGCTCAGAACCCGCCTCTCAAAATCACGCACGTCTTCTGATGGAGTCTGACGGCAGACGTGCGTTTACGGGCAAAAACAACATGGGCTGCGAAGGGAGGCGGCGGCGACCGGGCACTACTCACCATTTCCTCCAAGCGGTTGTACTGGGGAGGCCCACTGGCCATGTGCATGGAATTATGAATGCCTGCAGAAAAAGAAATGTAGATTACTGCATACAAACGGCTCCCGTTCACTTTAGGCCATTGATCACCACCCTGCCAATTTTTTAACTGCCGTTCGCACAACGTAAAAGATTACCTAATCTATTTTTACACAGACAGCATTTAAAGAGGGGCCAATGTTTTGTCCACTGCACACAAATGAGCCAGTGTAAAGGAGTCGGCTGCTGCAGCATTAATTTTAAATGGCCTCAGATTAATTTAAAGTCTATTACATTCATACGTACTTTTACGTGTACCTGATCATGTTATCGAATCCTGAACCTAGACGAACAATCGCGTGTAAATACACCATGCAAATACGCTCTCAGAAACAATCTAAGAAAAATCCCAGAATTAATATGAAATTGTCAAAGCCTGTACTGTACATTTTTCCCATAACTGCCACTGATAATTTTACTGTGGGATGTCGTATGCATCAAGCTAAGATATGAATAAATCTTAACATCACAACACCAGCTTAAAACGTGATTTCAGCAAATAATGTTCATCGCTATAAAACTAGAATGAAATAAAATCTGTTAGGGTCTGTTTAAGAAACAAAAAAATTACCCCTCATCTCAGGACGCAGAAACGAGGCAGGGTTCTGAGCCCAATTCTGTCCAGCTAGACTGAGCCTTGCCAGGTCCTGATCAAGGCCTGAGAGTCCCCCTTGAACACCAGAACCATCTCCAGGAGCTTCCCAGTTCTCATTCTTGACAGATGGCAAGGCTGGCTGGCCAGCAGATGGGGCCTGAGGAACTGGATCATCTAAAGATGCCTGCTTGCTCAGATCTGCAGGCTTGTTGCGAGTCCTGCGAGCCAGGGAATACGATTTCACCGTCCTTTCAGGGGCGGCGGGAGAAGCTACTCTGGGAGGGGTGGGCTCTGACGGCTCCTCCTCCCGCCGACCAGGCTGGGGGCTGTCGAGAGGAGCGCTCTCAGACTGCTTGTTGTAGTAACCAGATTGCTGCTTTGGGTGCTCCTCATCCTCATTGTAGCACTCTTCTTCCACCAAGACCGAGGGACTACACTCCACCTCAGCACTCCTAGCCAGCTGTCCAGACCCCCGTTCGCTCTCCTGGTGTTGTGTGTAGCTCCCCCGGCCGAATCCCCCTTGAATATGTTGCCGGGGGTGATTCTCCTCACACGCTTTGTAATTTACGCGGCCATCGCGGCTTGAGGCTGCCGGAGGACGACTGCTGTGAAAGCCGTGGGATTGTCCATGCGACACGGTTTTGCCGCCATGATACCGTGCGGGATGGGGCGCAGATGACGTCTGCAGGAGCGGAGAGTGCGACGCGTTGGCCTGGGAGCTCGCATCGTTGCAACCGTTGGACCAAGACGTCCGACCGGGTCTCTCACCATTTCGCCAGCGCTTCACCCGGCTGGGAGAGCTGGTGTGTCTACAAACGACGGCACAGCTGATCGGTTAAGGAGAAAACACCCACATGAAAGCTCAGTTTTAACCAGACTCCCAAAATAAGAGCCACTTCAAATTTCAGAAATCCCCACAAAATGTGATTCGGGGTACACTTACTTTTGATCTAGAAACATTTTACAATCTAATGCATAACTAAATTCCCAAGTCACAGCATCTAAACCCTTCCCACTACTTTCTCAAGCACCCGAGATCCACATTTAAGCAAAATTACCAATGGCAAAATGTAGTGTGCATTTCATTACCATTTCACTTCAAACTACTGTTGAAATATTTCAGATAACTTACATGTACCGATCATGCCAATTGCATTCACATAGGTCCTTCAAACTGTATTTGGATTTTTGTGGAAGAATTAAAAGGTGGACTACTGACTGATATGAAAAAACACCACATATGACTACAGTACGGGCAGCTAACTTCAGCGCTGATGAAGAGAGCTTATAGAGAGCTTTTGATTCCACAGAACAAACAACAAAAGGCCCAGAAGTGAGGACACACGTCAGAGACTGGCACTCAGCAGAGCTGTGATGAAAGACGGGGGAGGGTCCCACGTACTGACATGTCTAGGCTGTGAATTGTTGAGAATACTCGTTTAGTATATTCTGTGGAAACTCTACGGTTATGAAAGCTGGACATGAAGAGAACGCTGTTTCCCGAAAATACCTTGGAACGCAAGGAGAACAAGTGGATATGTGGTCTAATCAAGTCTGATAATACACTGGAAATACTGAGTAGACAGGAGGCATCTTATACTGAGCACTGGGAGAAGACCACAATACTTGGAGAAGCTGAAGGAGAAAGATGACTAGCAGCAAGAAGACAGACTGAAAGGCAAGGTAGACTTCAGAAGGAGTCACTTATACGGTCATCAGAAGACATCTAACACCACCTGGACATGAATCAGCCAGCATGTGTGCAGACACCATCCGACACTCTTAAGCACAGTGAACAAAAAGGGAAAAGATCATCTTATCGACGCCTGAAACACGGATAAGGCTCTGAAGACACCGGATGAACATTCTAGAGGGTCAGAACGATACCTGCACGTCATTTAAAACAAGTGAGGCGAAATGGGATAAAGCAGAATCAGAATGCTAGCAAAATCATATTGCCCACTTCCAGTGGAAGCAGCATTCAGAGAAGTACCTCGGCTTGCGGGACCGATAGTGTCGACCGTCACTGGGGCCATTCGAACTGCGGATGTCATAGCCGTAGCTGGCAATAAGCTCCTCGCGGGACTTCGGCGCTTGCTCATCCTCTCGAAACTTATCGTGCTCCCAGCGACCCTCATCCTTCCAGAGCTTCCTGTGCCGTCCCTTAGGCCTACGGCAAGAAACAGATCGGAGGAGGGAATGAAGGGGTTAATTGCCATTCCACTGCAGATGTAATGATCGGCATTCTACAAGCCTCAGAGCCTTCATTTAGCAAAGCAGGTGTACAGGTATTCACCTACAATACCATCTGCACTGCCAACCTGTACAGTTTCCTTGATACTTTACGACAGCGTGAGGCTCTGCTGGTTAGAAAACTGACCAGTAGCGACCATATCAACACTGGGCCCTTAAAACAAGGCCCTCAGCCCCAAAAACTGATCCAGAGGTGCTCGATAAACAGCTGACCTTGTGCTCAGACCTCCAGATTCACTCACACCTGAGCCAGTCTCTCTCTCATGGAGAGCAAAACGGCTTGTGCAAAAACTCAATTCCTAAGTACCGCTACGCTTACACATGGCCAATAAACTATGATTTCGTTCTGCTCTCTTCTTCCACGAAATGAAAGCGGTAGCAGTATTCCTCAACCTTACCGTATGTCATCAGCATGGGCCTGTCCTCGAACGTCATGCTCAAAGAAAAGCCCCTTCCGGGGAATGTATGCCGGATTCTTGCGATCCTCATCATCATCCAGCTTCTTGCCTGCCTTGGCCCTCGTTTTATTTTCCGGGTCATCGGTGCTTTCCTGAGAAGACATTTGAGGTCGACCAAATGACTGAGCATCAAGTACTAACTGCACTTAATCAGAACATTTCACAGCACCGATGAGTGATGTTTAAGTTTTTTTGAATAAAACTCTAGTATTGGCACATTTTATAGTTGTCACTGAAAACGAGTGGGCAAATGGAAAGAGTTTTACAATGGGAATAACGAAGAAAAACAGCAGACATGCCTGTCCATCTCCACTCTGTCTCTCGCCAGCTAGATTTCCCCTGTCTTCTGACTTCACCTCTTTACCCCGGCCCCCCTCTTCATCCTCCACATGGTCCACAGCTTCCACCCGGTCCAATAGCTCTTCGCTGGGTTTATCGTCTGAAGATCTGTCCTGAGCGTGGGGCTTGGACCCTTCTTCATCACTGAACTGTTTCCCACCCAGATCTTCCTCATCTCCCTGAAGCAGAAGACAAGTTTTCCTGCTATAATGCACCACTTTAATACAACAAGCAGAAATTTAGAAACAGCGATGGTATATTACAGGGAAACTCTAAAAAATAAAAATTGTCTTTGGCTTGCGGTGGGCGAATTATTTAACAAGGAAACTTCACTGGAACATTCAAACAGCATTACCTCAAGGTTACTTTAGTAAAATCTAATACATTCAACAATACACAGTTTAGCATGTACTTGATAAATTTGCATGCAACATATTCACAGAAACATATCCAAACACTACCCAGATGACCTTAAATGACTGCGTGTATATTCAAAATGCCAGTACATCAGTACATAACACATACTGGAAACATATACAGTTTAGCGAGGGGTCCCCAAACACCTGGTAAAATCAGCCGGCTCATCATTTTATTTTACTTGAAAACAACAACACCTCATTGAATACGATAAAGAAAAAAAGTCACGGCTGATCATTTAATGCATCTTAGTCTGACGTAATGCAAGAACAACTCAGCTTTGTCAATTGGTGCTAAAATTACCTTAAATTATCAGAAACGCTAGTAAAACCGACACTGAAAACACAAAGTTCCAGTAACTCCTGTGTAAGGTCCACAATTAGATTGACTAGTTAAGGCAGGTCTTCCATAACAACCAAACAGCACCTTTTAACCCCTCACAGAAGTGAACGACACCTGAGCCCCAGAGTCAGCTCCTGGTCCTCTTTATCTGTGATGATCAGCTACCCCATTTATAAAGAACAACCTTGTCACACACATACAAAAAGACATATTTCACAGACCATGACACATTTTAACAACCTTCCAGGGTCATATCGGGCTTGACTGACCACACTATTAGATGGGGGTTTCTCTCATGCCAAAACAAACCTATTCACCTCAGAACGAGAGCAGTTTTCCTCCGGGTCGGCACTGTCGTAGTCCGACAGCACAGCTGGAAAGAACATCGGTAACACATGTTAGTTGGTAACACAGGCCCACCGACTTCCCTATTTTTCAACAGAGCTTTTACAACTGAATGCGTTCGGTACACACAGATGTACAGACTTACCCTCTCCGATGCCATCCTCACTTTCCTGGATTGGAAACAAACGACATGCAGTTTAAACACACGACAATCACCTTACAACACAGGGGTGCATGGAGACAGCAGGCTGAGCTACACCATGCCGACGCAACAGCTGTCGTACTACAACACGGCTTCTCAAAAGATGATTTAGGGGAAATAAAACAACCTCCATGTACTAAGAGAGTCACCCAAAACACTGAAACCCTAATGAGGGTCCCTGATCTTCTAGCCAGGCCAATCCACAATGTAGTTACATAATATGGTATTGAAATTGCGTCCCAATCCCGGGGATGACCCCACCAGCCAGGCAACACCTGTAGACATCAGGCCACAGAAATCACCAAGCTGTGCTCACCAGCCACCTTCATTTATTTATAAGACACTATATTATATTACACTGAAATATCATGGCTAGCCAAGCACCCATGGATGCTATGGAGAAACAGAGGGCTGGAGGAGGAGATGCTGGATGGTGTCTACACTCAGAGTCAGCCTGACTTGTCCAAACGAGCCTTTTGTCTCATTAAACCAGAAGACGAGGCCTGGCCAAGTCGACAGGCTCACTCACACACTCGGACTCATCCTGGCTTTTCGGCCGAACGCGGACGCTGGGCACCGCGGCCGATTCGAGGTCGTCCACGCCGGCTTTTCCCCCGGCGGAGCCCAGCCCTCCACTCTCGGTACTCGAACCGGACTCGTCCTCTTCCTCGCTATCCTGAGACGCGCGTTTCCGTCGCCTCCTGTCCGCCATCTTGGAAATCAGATGTTTAAAGGAAAAAAAAAAAAAAAAAAAAAAAAAAAAGAAAAAAAATCCCAGTGAGCGCACAGCATCATGGGAGCTCTGGGTAGCAGCCAATCAGAACGAGGAACGGGCGAACGGCGTTTATGGCTGTACAGGAGTCATACCCAGCTCCCATCCGCCGCACTACATCGCATCATAGAGATAGAGTGAGGGGGGAAAAGCCATTACGTGTGTTTCTTCATTTTCACGGGTTTTAATAGTGAAATGCATCGCTTATGCATTTCCCACCTGCGAAGATATGTTGTATTTTTTTTTTTTTTTTGCTATGGTGGTATATAGTGCAGTTGAGCTCTAAGAAAAGCTTGAATTTTTGGTTGGGCTGTCTGGCAAAAACTGCCTGTGCCCAAGGCCGTGGAACACCGACATATCACTTTGTGTTATATGTGTTAATTCGTAAATGTGAATGAATTTATGCTTGGAATCAAGCCGAAGGATCCCTTTAATCCACCCAAGGCTGTATGGAGGGGCAGGTGGCTAAGGAACATGAGGCCGTCTTAAAAGACCACATGCGCCCTTTGGTGCGAACACTGTTCCTTCACGATGTTCCCATATTCCAAGATGCTGATGCCCATATACATACTGATAAATAAATTCAATGGTGGGTTCGTCTGCACCAGGATGAAGGCAAATGCGTGCCTCCCATTGCCTCCCCGGTTACCAAGTATAAACGCGCATGGGAAGTTGTAGAACGGCGTAGAATTACTGTTCCTTCATCATTCAAAGAAGTGCAGCGTTTTGTTTTTGAAAAATGGTCCAAAATACCACGACACACAGGACACGTATCACAGCTTTCTAAGAAGGACTGAATCTGCTCTGAAGGCCGAGGGGTGGCCCCACTCCAAATTAGATGATTGACAGTTAGGTCTAACTCATTTGCCACTGCCTCTGTAGCTGGAGTCCCCTCCCTGCCCTAAACCCCCCTATTTACACGAGTTTGCTCCCACAAACCCATGCAGTTTTTAGTCTCTAAAACTGTCCTTAGTGTTTGTGCTCTGTGAAGACTGGCATCCTGTATGGGGTGTACCAGTGCTTCTGAAGACAGTACTCCAGGGCCACTGCATTGACTAAGCAATTATGGAAGACTTATGGGTGAAATTAATATATAGACATGTATTCTACTGTTGCACATGGTCATACTTATTGGATTATGGAGCTAGTCATCTGCGCGATACGCTGCTGTTTTAGTTATGATGGGATTTCTGAGATTGTTGATCATTGAAGGTTTGAACCCTCACCATAGAAATATTCCTATCACCTTGGCGATGGGATCCTAAGAGTATATACATTTAAGTCAATCTCAGACCTGATAGAAAGTGCATTTGAGGGCTATAGGATAGTGTTCAGAGCTGTGTTACCAGGATTAGTATAATCTGCCTAGCTTGAACCTGAATAAAGATTTCCCAGGATCCTTGGCCTAAGTGGTGTTCTGGCTGACCCCCCATGATACACACAGCCTAAATCCATGAACCAGCGCAGGGGTAGTGTTCCTAACAGTGGTCTCTACTACATTTACGGTCCTTCAAGTTATCAGCGGTCCCCACCACCCCTAAGGTCCGCCAGGCTGGGCCCCTGCTACAGAAGATATCAGTTTATATTGAAAAATTCTAAAGGAAATTATTGGTACATTCCCTACACTTATATATTGACGGATAATGATGATGCATGTTTATGCTTCACCATGAATAACAAACACGTTGACATTTTATTGAACTTATCAAAATGTCAGTTGTACTAAACTTATATGCTTGTGATGCATTCAGAAAATGGATCTGTTCTTGACGTTGTGATAATTAGAAATCCTGCTTAGTTTGCTGTAAATGAAGACAAGCAGATAATTAATTTCATAACTTCCATTCTTTGTGCCGACATGCCACTAATTATTTCCAACAATTAACAATTACCTAAAAATCAAGAGTCTATATTACATGCATCACTGTAAAAATCTTAAGTTTCTCAACACATGTACTAATTCATATGATTATTATATGAGGAGACGATATATAAAGTTTCATGAATAATACTTTGGCAATTTAATTTTTGTTAAAGTGATATACTACTGCAAAATGTTAATGATCGACACAGAGAATAGGGATCAGGCTTATTCTACATGCATACAAACTGCCAGAGTTCTACAGATTTATTTATCAGGAGAACATTTTACAGTTTACAAGCTAACAAATGCTTTGTTTTTAAATATTTGCCAAGTTTCCTAATATCCCGTAATGTGTAATTAATAATTAAGAAGGAAATACAGTGTGGTGTGATACCTCATCAGGAATCTGCAGCACAAAAATCCAAATCTGCACCAGGCAGGCACTCAGTAGCTGTGGTTTCCTCATGGTAGGTCCTGAAGCTACCCGTGAGGAATACTAACAGGAACACAAACAATCACCCCAAACAGGGGGTGCGACAGTCTGCACCAGCAGCACTGAGGAGAAAATACAGGATATGCTAGAAAAGATAACACTAGATAAGATAAGAAGCACTTTATGGATCGTGATTGATTCTTTTGTCACAGCAGCAGTTGACATCAGAAAACTTAACCATGCAAGGCCATGACACATTTCCCATTACTGAGAAATATACATAAGGCTATTAAAAAGTTGTTTATGCTTTCTCTGCCCTCATTAATAGCCAGAAGACAACACACAGGGGACTACCTCCTCTGAAATGACCTACCTGTGCTACAAGACCCTTGCCTGCCTGTCTGTCTGTCTGTTTTCAGGTTTAAGGTGCTTCTCATCCGAATTCACAACCACAGACCCTTTTGTCTGCCACAAAGCTTGTATAAGCTAAATAAATTTAACTCATCTGGGATATTTTTTTCTGTCTCAGCATATATCATTCCTGCAAAAGCTCTTATATCCAAGATCAATTAGTGCCACCCACTGAGTCAAATACTTTTTCAATATGTTAACGTATTGTGTTGCTTTTAAGTGTTGAAAGCATTTTCAATTTCACCTTAATTTCAAATTCAGTTTATTCTGATATGGGGCCTTTCACAACACAGTGGCCCTAAGGCACTTAACAGGAGTGTTAGTATTCACACACCGGAATGCTTATCGTGACACCTAACATACATATTTCAGTGACGGAGGAAACACGGATATTTGATGATAGGTTATGTTATTATACGGGTAATTACGAATTGTGTTTATCTGGCTTGTTATCAGCAGGGTCTGTGAGACTCCTTTGTGTGATGGCCTTTGCTTCTAATGACTCTAAATCGGGTTTTTAACACAATAATGATGCAAATGAAGGAACCCACCGTGGTTTCAATTAAAGTATTACACGATGCGGTAATGAAATGTAAAGTGCGTTAATCAGATTAATTTGTGGTCCTCTGACAACAGTAAGCGGATTCGATTAATTTGCTTTGTAGCTTGTTTTGGTTACGCTTTCGGCAACGCCGAATGGCGGCAAATGAAAGTTTTCATAATGCGCAGACCCCGAACAGACGCCGGGCCGCGGCTTCCAGCCACGTGGGGAGCCTCCATTTCGCGTCGGCGCGGCGTAAAATGTACCGTTTCCCCTTTAAAACTCGGAAGCCGCGGCGCGTGCTGCGCATGCGCGGCCCCGCCCGACGTTTTAAAGACGTAGAGGAGCGTGGATCGTGATGGCGATCGGCGAGCTGCAGTGGCCCGCTGACAAGGGTGGACAATGGTGAAAAGGGAGTCTTCGGGGGCGGCAGTCAATAAAAGGAACACGAGATGTGGCGCGGTCGGAGTCTCTGTTTGACTGGTGTTCTATATGCAGCCGGAATTTGCTGATCGAGGTTTGCTAGGCGCCTTTAAACACACTGGAGTGACTGTTATTGTTTTTTTCCCCCCTTCGCTGCGATCTAAAATGGAGGAGCTCTGCTGTGAGGGCGCCCGCTCCTCGCGCTTAGTCATCTGACACGATCGCTTATTTTATTATTTCATGGTCCAGAGGGCCTCGAAACGGATGCTGGTGTAACTCAGTGAGCGGACGGCGGGTCTACTTCACCACGGTTTAAGTGAGGCTGCTTGTCTGGAAGGGTGCTGCACTGCTGCCGTCGGGTCGAGCCGAGTAGCCGGGGTGGGCGATGCTGGTCCGCCGCAGTCTGGCCGAGAAGGGGGAAGCGACTCTATCCGAGGAGCAGCGGCATGTAGGCTCAGCCCAGCGACTGACTAACCGAGGTAGGTTAAGGCCCGCTTTCTCTCCGCTTTAAAGCCCTGAGAGGCGCCGGGCGGCCGAGAGCAGCAGCTGGACTGGGTCTGATGGATCTAGACTGGGTCTGATGGACCCCAGACTGGGTCTGATGGATCTAGACTGGGTCTGATGACCCCAGACTGGGTCTGATGGATCTAGACTGGGTCTGATGGACCCCAGACTGGGTCTGATGACGGTGAGTTTAATATTCTATGCTGTTTCACTTTCACAGGATGAAGAGTGACAGTGGACCAGCTCCCCTCGTCCATCTCTGCCGCCCATCCCAAATAAACAAACCTTGTCCGGAACATTTGGGTCCTGTCTGACTTTAGTGGACATTTAACTGGCGGCTAGCAGACGAGGTATTTGTTTAAGGAGCAATCTGAGCCGGTTGTGACGGCCAGGAGTGCGGTTTGCTCGCCATGAATATGAGATCCACCGTGTTCGCCACCGCGGGGTACAAGCTGGACACGGAGATCAACGACAAGTCCCAGGCTGGGCCCGGCATTAAGAGAGAGTGCGACTTTGGCGACGACCTCCACGACGTACTTGGAGACATCAGGAACAGCGGCGAGCAGAAGGCACACGGCAAGGCCAGGAAAGTGAGCCACGGCCAGGTCGGTAGGGCTGGCCGTGCCATCGCGGTCGGGGCACAGAATAAACCTGGGGCTGCCGAGGGCCAGGAGGAGAACTGGGGCAGCGCAGGGACCCTGACGGTCGCTGCAAAACAGATGGGGGGTGAGGGCACCCCCGTAAAGAGCAAAACATTGTTTGGACAAAACAACAGTATGGACAAGGGGGAACTGGCTGCGGCGAACGCTAACAATAGCTGCAGGGACGCTGGCACTGAGGCTGGTGACAGAGTGGCCCCTGCGGGATCATTTAGCATCTCCCCTCTGGAAGTTGGCTCGGAGGGAAAGTGGAAAAACGTCCGGCGGAACAGCAGCCACTCGCCCACACAGGCCACCTGCCTCCGACAGATCATCCTACTTCAGCTGGACCTGATAGAACAGCAGCAACAGCAACTGCAATCCAAGGACAAGGAAATAGATGAGCTCAAGGCAGACAAGGAAACGGTGCGGAAAGGGTTAAGTTAAAGATGCGGGGTGGGTGGGGGGGTGATGGTATCGCTTTAATATTAAATTATTTAGTCCCCCACAAGGTTGTCTATACAGGTACAATTTTTTTGCAAGGATGTTAAATTTAGTGCGTTTTGACTTTAGGGGGTGCCAGCAAAATAGGAGACCAATTTATCTATTTGTCTCCTATTATGGTTACACAGGTCCTGCTTTTTATAAATTAAAAATGGAGATTTGTTTTGTATGCATGCTGGTGTGAGCAAATGATTGTTTTTTTTCAAATTTTTTTTTGTTTGGCCATGCCCAGCTGAACACTGGAGTTGTGGACCCCATAGTTTTGGTTATTGAATGCACCACTCATTTGCATAGTTTGTCAAATTAACCAGATGTCAACTTAAATAAACAAAGTAAAGGGTATTGTAAAGTGTGCTTTTCCACAAGTGTTTCATTTTTATGTACTGTCACCTTCTTTGTTTTAAGGGAGCCAAATATAGTTTAGTGTTTTCTGCTGGTTTCCTCAGCTTTTTCTACATTTTGATAAAAATGTGATCGTCAAAGATGCAGTTTATTTATCCTCGTGCAGCTCCTGGCACGGATTGAGCGCATGGAGCGTCGCTTGCAGCTTGGGAAAAAGGATCCACGTGACAAGCGCCTCTTCCAGCCTCTGGAACCCTGGACTCCTGACAAGGATGATGACTTGGAGGGTTTAACTGGTGATAGTACACCCCTACATACCCCGAAGAACATTTCGTTCGGTCGAGGTGGCAAAGGCCATAAAAGGTATGGATGAAAATGCCTTGCATTAGAATGGTCTTTCTCAAGCTTGTACAGAAGTTAATGCTTTTAGTATAATTTGACCATGTCTGCTTTTTCCTCATGCACGTGGTTATTAGATCACTTGAATGCATATTTTTTACTTTTTTAATCAACAGGAAGTTCTGTTTCCTGGAATCTAAGACACAGAAATCACGGGGGAAATCAAAGTTTTCCCCCCAAAAATTCGAAACTGAAGGTTTCCAGCGGGAGCTCCGCAGCAAGGAGACCCCGGAGAAGGTGGGCATGGGACGGCCAGCAAGCCCACCTCTCTCCAAGGAGTCTCCACAAAGCTCTGCTCAGATGGAGGAGCTTCCTTACATGTCCACCACTGAGATGTACCTGTGTTGCTGGCATCAGCCCCCGCCCTCGCCCTTGCGCGAACCTTCCCCCAAAAAAGAGGAAGTTGTGGCTAGTAAGTCCTTCAGCCGACCCTCGCCTTGCATACCCCAGTCATCCAGGCTGGGTTTTGTTTGCTGTATTACAAGACACCACCCGAGGTATAATTACTCTAAAAGTGAGTTGCACGTATGTGATAACATGCTTTTTTTTTTTTGTACTTAGTCCCATCATGGCGAGAGAATACCATGGATCCCCTGGAGAAAGAGGCTGTGGCTGATATTCCAGAGGTAATTGAAGACGTCAGCCGTCTAGGGAAGTGTCCAAGTAACTGGAAATCAGTAGCTATGGCCCTTAACTTTTATAAGCACATGCAGTCAAAGGTTTTATGACGTTCTTACCAGTGCAAAACAACGTTAAAGTGGACTTTGATTTGATGACACAAGATTAACATGCTCATTTATTGGCTGTATTTTGTGCTCTGGGGTTTAATTTGCATGTCTTGCTTCGTTAAATTTTCCTCCCCCCCCCCCCCCCCCCAAGCGTATCCATTGGTGGTGTTAACGAGTCTACGTGTAGCAGGGCAGTTTTTCATGAATGTGTGCTGAGTGTCACCTTGCATGTCTTCCACGGTGAAGTCTTGATCTGTGGATGACGGTCCAGTCAGTATTTTACCATTCTCCCCCAAAATAGAACTTGGATGATGGTGTGTTTTTGAAACGACATGCAAAGCTGGAGCTGGATGAGAAGAGGAGGAAAAGGTAACTTTTTTTTTTTTTTCAGGGTTTGTCGTGTCCTACTTCTAATGGACCTTTTTTCTTACATTTCCTTCCCGTATCCTCATTCTGTATCCAATCCAATGGCTCTGTCTGCCTCTCCCAATCAGATGGGACATCCAGCGCATCCGGGAACAGCGCATGTTTCAGCGGCTTCAGCAGCGAATGAACAAGAAGAAGGGAATCCAGGAGAGTGAGCCAGAGGTGTCCTCTTTCTACCCTGACGCGGAAGATGGTATGGAGACGCTCTGTGTCACGTTCTGCCTTCTCCAACGCGATGCGTGCTTCTGTTGGGGGTCAATGACTACTGTGCGAAAGACCATTCGTCAGTGACACCGCGCTTCAAAAATCATGCTAATTTGAAGTCTTCTTGACTTTCATACAAGTTCTCTTCTGTTCCTCTCTAGTCCCTAATGGTACAAGAAAATGCTCATAAAAGTCACTGCTTCTCATAGATGCCAAAGCGGTATTTGTCGACTGAAACCGGTGTTACTTAATGACTTCTGTACAAGTCATTAGTGTTCTAGGATGGTGGTATCTCAGGACGTGGTTTTTGTTGTCCCTTTATTGATGTGTTTAAACAAGGGAAATTATGGTCTATAAATTGGAGCGTTCTGCTTTTTTCATTTTTTTTAATATGCTGTAATGAGAATCCTTTCAGGGTGAACAATGGTCACTTTTAGCGGGATTATTTTAATTATGAAAAGCATATTTAACTGAAACTTGGTCTTAAAGTTGCAGTACATTATTTTCTAAGATTTAACCCATGCAGGAATTGTCTAAGGGCTTTCAATACAAAGTTGGGTGCCTATTCTAATCAATGTATATTAAATGTTCACATCAGTACAAGTACTTGATTTCTAAACTGGTTTCGAAGAATTGGTTGCTTAGCATGAAGTAGAGTTTAGGGTTTGGTATGTAAACTGCCAATCATTAAATTTCAGGTTGTCATAGTGACTCCATTTTTGATAAAACAGCTTTGGTTATTTGTACGTGTCATTCTCCTTTCACAACAACCGCTTCAAAGTGGAAGGCTGTCATGCCACCAAAATTGCTACCGCAACCATAACTGAAATCTCCATTTAACCAATCATGTAATACCCTTATTCCTTAATGAAAAGAGGTACTTGTATTGTAGGAATGACTGTGAAAATTAGTTTCCTTAATTATGTACTTAAAAAAAAAAAAAAAAAAAAAAATTCAGGGCCAGGTTTTCCTTTCCTGTGTCTTAATGTATATTTGAATGCAGACTGGCACTGCAGTTACCGATTTAATGTTTTTAGACTGACAAATTCAGTGTTTTATGGACAAATGTTTTTGGTTACAGCAAGCATAACTTGAACAGGTATTGAAAAATAATGGGCTTGTATAATCCACAGCAGCTCAATTGAGTATTATTTCTCGTTCTGTCTTAAGTGGAATCCTTACTGATCACACCGTTCCTGCCTGTGGTGGCCTTTGGACGACCGCTGCCCAAACTCAGTCAACAGTAAGTCCAATCCACAGTTCTTTTCGCTTGATCGGTCCTTTCCTCGCTTATACAAAATAGCCATATGTATTACTTCATTACACACTTAATTCAGGCAAGGAAATGAATACCTGACAAGCAGGAATCTGTCATCTTTGTTCTTAACCCTTAACTGGGAAAGTCCCTCCTCTCACAGGATGGTGCCTGGTTTACTGTGGCCTTGTGTTTTGCCTATATAATAAAGTTAATCCATTTATCAGTTTTGCAGACTCTTTGTGATGTTTAGTGGAGGCAGACCTCCAGATGTATATTAAATTTCTTAGTTTTCCCCATTGATGAAAGGATAAATGTTCAAGTACTGAATGATGTAGGGACTTAAATACTGCTTACAGATGAGTACTAGTGATACTTTTATACGTTTGACAATCAGTTGCCTTGGCCCCACTGCACAGCTTTACTAGTCTTTATACATAATCCCTGAGTAACCCAGTCACTGTCCTTTGTTCATGTCTGTCAAGCACCTGTCAGTAACATCTGTCTCCACCAAAGGAACTTTGAACTACCCTGGCTTGACGAGCGCAGTCGTTGTCGCATCGAGATGCAGAAGAAGCAGACCCCCCACCGAACGTGTCGCAAGTGAGGGGGGGCCTCAAGCTGAACAAGACTAAAATGGCCCCCGAGAATCTTCAAGGAAAGAGACGTCATTTTTAAGATTGAATTGGAGTGTGCTCTAAAGCATGCATTGTTGTAGCATGTGACATGGCCTCTTAGGCGTGTCCTTCAGAAACGATTCCTCATGTTCAGTGAGGAACAGAGCTGCAGGAATGGAATGGATGCCTGTGACGGACTTATTTTGGTTCATGGTAGATGGGACAGCAGCTCCATTATATCGCTGTAAATGTAACTATGGGTCTGTGATCATCTATTAAAAAAATAAATGTACAATATTTGGTTTGTAGCTAAACATCCCAAAATTTGTCATCCTCTAATAACATGGTCTCAAAATTCTCAGGCTTCTGCCACTGGACAAAACCTCCCAAAGTCAACTGCCCTCCCTTTTGACCTTAAACTAAGGACTGGGTGTGTTGGGCTTGCTGGAGATTCCCCCTTCAGTTTAGGTGCATTGTAAAAATGAGCATCAAAGTATAAATATTACATTTTCACACTGTACAGATACACATGATTTTCGAAGATACCAAAAGCTCCCCTGGTGTGGCAATTGTAGAAGTTTTGGTTTACGTCTGATATGAAGTCTGGAGGTGTTGGCAAATGCTCGAGTGACCCTGAAGTAGTTAATGCCAATGATGTGATATTTTGGAAATGTAACACATTTAAAGAAACCTAGTGTTGTTTTTAGGTTTATGAATGACTGTAGTAGACTTACAGGCAGAAGTGTAGCCTTGGGTTATGACTTTGCATCGATAAGCTGTCACCCTTTGTTGCTGTAACATTCTCATTAACATTGCTGAAGTTAATAGCTCTCCTTAACACAGCTGTGTATGTTGGCTTTTGGCAGTTTGGACCATCATTCTTAGATGGGTGAGAGGGACATTCTCTCAAGTGTTAATGTTAAAGTTTCTCAATCCTAGGGCTTGAAAAATGGGTGGTAGTGAATCTTTGGAAAACCCTCCGTCTAAATGAACTGCAGAAACGATGCTCAGACATGCGGATGATATTGACACCAACTACTGTGTTTCCCCTGCTTTCATATTTTTATCTTTCTTGTGGACTTTGTTATACTGTAGGTTTAGCATATATCTACTGGCTGATAAAATGGGGTTACAAGTTTAATTTTGTTCCATCAAAATGGTAGCAGGAAAAATATACACATGATCCAATGCTTTGATAATGCAGAATTTTTAGGAGGAACATGTCAAGTTAAATCTTGCACATTTAAGACCGGTCGTCTTTGGAAAGGGGTCACCCCTACCACATGACAGTGGCAGCCAGAATCCCTGTCTCTGGTTTGAAATTGCTTAGCTCAGTTTTCCACCAAACGCCCCTGCAATAGCAAAAGGAAACACTAATGTTCATTTTATCAGTCCGTATTGTCCATTGGTAGTCCTGCTTTAAAACTGAGGAACAGATTCATGTTGATGAAATAGTTCTCCAGACTTCCGAAGCCTTGATTTTTTTTTTTGACACATTTGTTTCATTAAGCCTAGTTTAACATAAAATTGCCATCGAGTGTGTTAAACTTCACGATAGGCTTTTCATTCACCTCTATCTTCAACACCCTGACCACCTCTGCCATCTTTAATTTCCAGCATATCGTTTGTAAACGGACAATATTTGGTGCCTGTGACGTTGGGGGCAAGTGTGTGCTCTGTTGTCAGAAGCTATTCTCATTAATTTAGTGATGCTTTATGATGTCTGCCTGGGTCATGCTGCCGCCCTGTTTGTCCTATTGCTTTACCATTAACCCCTGCAGTCCTATGGAAAACAAGTCAGACTTTCAAAGCGCATATGTACATAACTTCCAGAAACAAAATGTTGTATATATGGGAGACATCGCTATTATTTTTATATTATTTAAAGTTAGTGTCAAGTACGTTCAGTATTGATATTCTTTCAAAAATGCTTGTATGTTGATAAATCGAGTTTGTTTTGCAATAAAATACAAAATTTATTTGAGAATGTTTATCTTAGTTTGAATGCAGCTGCTTTTTTTTCCCCCCTCACTACACATTTTTGGAACAATACATTTGTATTAAAGTATGTACAAATAGCAGGTAACGTTTAATTCGTCCGTTGGCCCATCCATTTATATAATCGGGTAGAAGATGCCTTTTTAATCCGAGGACCCAAATTAATGTTGTACCATGCTGGGACCCAAGAGGAGCCTTAGACATATCACAGCCTTATGGGCCAAATGAATACAACAGTATGATGTTTTTGTTCCACTTGAAGTGTATTTGTCACATGGACATACTTAATCTAGCAGTGTTGTGTTTTTATTTTCTATTTAAAATGTGAATACGAATACTCGATTTTTAAATCAAAAACATTTATGAAAAATCAAAATATAACTAGCTTTTAAAACAGCAAATACATGCTCGATGTATATCATTGACTATATGTCTTAATACAAAATTGTAAATAGTTAAAATCTGAGCAATTGAGATTCTTTCCTCAAATTATATGCATGAATTTCTAGTTCTTTATGCAGTAGTAATGGGTAGTTGCCATGCATTTCTTAGGTTGATCCACTATCATACAATAGCCACACCTAGCATTAACTATGCGTTACTGAGTATTAATTATATCTATACACTACTTTGGTGGCATGATATGACCAGCTAGCTACCCACAGACGTGTCCTAAGGCTCCACTGTCGAAAGCTGTTAAACTTTGACTTGCACAAGAGAATTCGCCGGGTTTTGCTCTCATGCTATATCGGCGTATTGTTAAAAACGCCATTTAAGTGTTTTAAACCGAACGGCCATCATTATACTGAAACTTACCCACACAGAGCACATTGCGGACGCGCGTCGCCACGTCTGCCAGCTGTAATAAAGCCGAGACACAAACTTCTGTCCGCTTTCCCGTCGACATTTTAAATCGAACGAAGCCCTTTCACCTCCCTCGCAGACGCACGCGCCCCCGTTTCTCATTCGTGACTTTGCTGTCAATCACGTCGGCGAGATGACGTCACGGCTCTCGAGTGTCGGACGCTGGAATAGGTCGACGGCGGTTTGTGGGCGGGGCGTTTTGGCATATTATTTAGTGCGGTGGTGTTTGTTTAGAGACGAGTCAAATACACTGTTAAAGTTATCGCTGTTTACGCTTGGACGAGTTTGGTTAATTTTTATCACCTAATCATGCGGCACTCTGTCAGAAACACATTTGCGAAACGGAGTTTAAGAAACACTGCCCAGGAATTAAGCAGTTACGGGGGAACCTGAAGTTCACACTTATCTATGACACATGCATTTGAAGAGCCTTGTGTCCCATTGGGCTTCATCACATATTTAGTGTAAACATTTTGAGTCGTGTGTGAATCCAGTCGTACCTCTTATCCTGGTCAGGGTCACAGAGGAGCCACGGGTCCCAAGGTTGGGCATCCAAGAGTGGCCTGTCAGCCATGACTCAAGTGATGGGTAACAGGTTGACTGTGAGGACATCGTGGCTGAGGCTTGGTGGGGGTGACATGACATCACGTGTGGTGTAGATATACTGATGTGGTCAGACTGAGGACAGGGACCAGATGCCCCTTAAGGTATATCATTCGTATTGTACAGTCTCAGTTTACTTCAGGATTATTGTACAAGTGTATTTACACTCCTGTCCTCGTCAATATAATGTTTGCTTGTTATTTTATAGTTACAATGTTTCATTTCTCTGTTGTTCCAGTGTATTTGCAATTTTTTCAGGACTGTGACTATATTTGCCTCATTAATTTTTGACACCAAATTGTATGAATATATTTTCTCTCATTTATCTTAACATGGTTCTCACATTTATACAGAATGCAGTACTCTATACACAGTCAGTACAGTTTTGATGGAAAAATGTAACGGGTTTTGTTTTAGCGTTGAAGCGATGACAAACGGATTATATCCATCTGGTGACTGCATTTTAGTGACTGACCAGCATACAGCATGTTCACTCATACATACTTAGTCTTTCAGCTTTCTTCACATGCTTTGACTGTTTTGAGAGATGTATTTCAAGTTCTCAGAATTGCAATTCTAGCGTGAGAAATGTGTCAAAGTGACAGAAAAAATACAAGCCACATTCTTCCTATTGCAGTAATCTGCAAAATTTATATCCTGATTAAAAAAAAAAAAAAAACTTTCATGTATGGGATAAACCGTATTTCTAAGATTAAAACAACTGCAAAAATACAGAAGTTTTGACAAAAGGGACAAAGCGACGAAAGGACAATAAGCCTCATTTGTCGTCTTTTAATAACACATCATTTCTATGCTCTGTTTACAAAGAGTAAAAACAAGTGTCAAGAGCAAAAAAGCGACATAAACAAAACAAATAACGAAAGGTCCAGAGAGGCCAATGACTCGAAAAGAAGAAACCGCGGAGTAAACATTACCTTCCGTTGTTATTAGCTACGTTTTTCCATAAGAAGGTAAATATCATGGTGTTCTGGAAATTCTTGCAATATTAGTATGCTGCATTTCACAGAGGAAGAGATCTAATGCATCAAAACAAGAAATACAATCCAATGTCATTTTAAAATCAGAAATAAACAAAAGGGAGGATTTGGGGTTAAACGCTAATTATAGAAAAATATGTAATGGAAAAATTAAAGAACAAGTTTCATTTTAGAAAGATTGCTGCCTGTAACATCTTCATTTTCGTTCTTCTTTCTGCAATCTTCTAATAACAATCACTAATGATAATGAACAGAAAAATCTTTGGAAGAAGTAGAAATACTTAAAAAAAACAAAAAAAAAACAAAAAAACAAACTACAGTATATGGAGGTGCCTCTACCCAGCTTTGTATTTATTTATTCATTTAATTATTGTTTTTCATTTTTTTAAAACATTATTTAAACATTTTGCTATGTTTTCTAAGAGGTAGATCAACAAAACAATAACATGATTACAAGGATGGAGGGACTGTGGGAAGGGGGCATCGGTGGTTGAGATGATGTGTGTCGAGGGAGCAGAGTAACTGAGAGTATGGTTTCAGGAGTATAGCAGATTTCTACGCTCACATTTTCTATCAGATGTCACATACGAGACTCGAAAGCCCACCTCTTTCACTGCGACAGTGATTTGATGTTCATCCAGTAGACACACTGTGATGGTACATAGACATTTTTACCACTAGGTGACAAACTGGACCTATTTCAATAATCTGTTGATTAGAGAAATCTTTTTCATTTTAAATTAGGAATGCTCCACGTGCCCCTCTTATTTACCAAAGCGCACCCCCCCCCTCCTCCCAGACCATGTCCTCCAACCATGCCTCTCAAGATAACCCCTCTCACCCCTTGATCACCATTTCAACCTTCTTTGCTTTGTTTACAGTCTCAACTTTGAGCCGGAGAGATGATGAAAGTAGGAAACAGAAGAGAGTGAGAAATTAAAATGTGATCCTACGTGCACCAATGTGTCTGTCCGGATGAGTAACAATCACATGACCAAGTCTTGAGGTAGCATTCCTAGTTATATGTGAGGTTAATATTTTGTAGCACCTATTTTTCATGACTCCTTGTGAATTTTTTTTTAAAATCACAGTGAATATATTTTATATGAAATATACTATACCCTGCTTTTCCATGCTAGCGTGACCCAGCACATCGTACAGTACGTGAGATGAAATCTGTCAAATATAAGATGTGGTAGAGGGAGGTTTAATGCAATAAATTTACAGCTGAGTTTTACCTGATTGCCTTTGAAGAAGGAGGAAAAAAAAAGGAGGTAGGGACTGCATGCATTTTAGAGATGCCACTCACACGTACTGAATAAGGGCGTATTCTTGATGAATCACGAATGTGAGTAGGAGACAATTTTCTCCCGAGGAGGTGTCCACGTGACTTCAATGAGAACGAGAAACAGTACATTTTGAAAAGCACTGTGTGTGAGTAATGACAAGAACCTGTACTAACTACTCAAAAATTAATCCACACTTCATGTTTTTGTTTACTGACAGCCAAACAACCTTCTGTTTGGCAAAAATCCGTCATCGTAATTGTCACGGACAGAACAATTGTCATGTTAGTATTTCAATTTTGTGAAGTGGCTCAAGAGATATACTATTAAAACATGAATACTACTTTCTGCAGTCAAACTAGGGGAAAAAAAATGACTAAAATAATATATGGAAGTCACAAATAAGTCTCGAAGAGGTCGTAGAACTTAGTAGTCATCCAGTCCATCTTAAAACAACTCAGGCTCAAAAGTGAAATGATTTTAAAAGCCTCTTTTGAGAGGTATAAACACATCTTTTTAGATTTAAAGGTGAAGGTGAGATCAAGGAGGGCTGAGTTAGAGGTCTGTAGAGGAACAGGGATAGGAAGAATCATTTTATGCAGCGCACAGCAGGAAGAGAGAGAGAACAATATAGTCTTAAAATTCTGGAAGGTGAGGCATTATAATCATTTAGCCTGTGGCTTAATGGGCAGACCATAACTTTGTGATGAATGGGCCAGTCTCAATATAGAAGTTACTTCCAAGGCCGCAATGTGACAATTCATTTTATCAATTTTTACAAAGGAATAATGCCAGCATTACAGTTAACAGGGTGGCATGCCTCTCCAGCCCTACATTTCCCCCAGATGTTGGTTACCATGAACAAACCTAAGAACAAACTTTGTATCCCCAAATCACTGCAACAGTGACAATTCCTCCATTTCACTTCTTCTCTACTGGGGGGGGGGGGGGTAATCTTGTATTTGCATCAAGTAAAAATATTGGACCTTTTTAAAACTTCATTCCTAGTCCAATAACGTGTATGTGTGTGTACACTAAATAACCAGATGTCATGTCCAAATAAGCTTGCTGTTCAACGTAGAATAATAAAAGAAATTAAAATTCTAAAAGGCTGCAGTCCAAACTAATCAAACTGTGTATATGAACAGAGCTCTATCGTTTGAGACAGAACCTTCTTTGGAGTCCTAATTTTTATCTGTCTGAGGAATTCTGTGACGTCTTTAGAAATCCAGTGCCATCATAGATCACTATAGGAAACAAATCTCTCGTACCCTGGATGGCGGTCTGTGTGGCGTGATGCCACGTAACATAACATGCTTCAAAAAGGCGCTCGCGTGCGTCTGACAGACGTGACTGTCGAAATAATGTCAAACCACTGAAATGTCGTCACATTTAGAATCCCTCTTTCTTTCAATTAATAGAAGTCTCCAAAGTATGTCACTGCCTCTTTCCAGAGTGGAAGCACAGACAATAACGTAGATCTTCACCTGTTGATAGTAAGTGAGCGTAGCCTATGAAGGAATACTGCAATAGCAGACTGAAGAAACACAATCTGTCTCATTCACATCTTGTCTTTCTATGTCTGTCCTTTGTACATTTTCTATTACATTTTCTAAATCTTTAAAAAATACAAAATTTTTTCTTTAGCTGCTCTTTTACATATGTACAGGTTAAATCTAGTTCTCATTTTAACTCATTCATCTTTTCACTTATGTATTTTTAGTTGCTTCCATTTTTGAAAATTTTAAACTTTCTCTGTTCATAATAAAAAAAAAATTGTCCTAAAAAAGATTAAACTGAGGCTAAAGGGGTTCTTTCTAATTTTTTGCCCAATCTCAATAATCCCACCATTTCATTTATTAATTACAAAAAATTAAAACATGCACACAGACCCAGACTTGCACACAAACAGTACAATCAATGAGGAGGACAAAGTTTTATCAGCATTCTATAAATATTCACATTCAAAACGTTTAAAAATATTTTTTGATAGAAAAGAGAATACTTGATTTTAAAGTCTAACGTCAACGTTTTTATGGTGGACAACTTTGTAATGCCCAGTGGACACGCGGCAGGCCAAGAACACAGGCCTACCAATAGTTGGATTCTTCAAATATGACGATTCCGTGACCTCAGGGCAACCGTGACAACTTTAGTCACTGGTTCAGTCTGTTATTCTACTATTTCGCAGAATGAAGCTCGTAAAATTATCTGCACCTTCTCAGATCAGCTGACACATTGAATAGATCCAGTAATGCAACGTAACGTGAGGTCATAACCAGCCAATAATACTAACAGCTGTTGCTTTTGGGGGTGATACCGTGCAACACCATTTATCTAATGATATTCTTGCAATACTGTATTTTTAATCTTTAATGCAATTTCATGATGATTAGAAATGGTAGCTTGACGAAAGAAACTGTTAACCTATATTACTCTTAAGGGAGTAAAGTATACTCCAAAACATAACTATTATGCAATTTCATAGCTGGAAGAATAACTGATCGCCGTGGGCAACTCTGCTCCCCATTGACAAATGCACTGATATTTTTAAGTAAACTCAAAACATACTTCAGCTAGAACCAAAGATAACCCGGAAACTGAGAAGTGAAAGTCTGTTCTCACTCACTCCACCTTAATATCTTTTGTTACTGGTATTTGAATTAATACAATCCCAGGATTATTTTCATTAAATGAACAAAAAAAAAAAAAAAATCTAAAAAAAAATCTTAAAAAAATAAAAATATTCAAGACTATCAACTTTATATAAAACACCAGCAAGCAAAAAGGGGTACAGACAAACACTGAGGTAACAATACCCTGAGGTAGGTTTTTTTTTCATATTTAATCTTTTATATTTTTTAAAGTGATAACTCCAATTTTTCCCCTTATATGAGCTCACTGGCAGAGCTTTGGTGAACTGGGAGAGAGAGGGTGAAACCATTTCCACAAAAATCTAGTCGCTCTCTAACCTGAAGCAAAGAGCAACAATTACACACAGGGGTCCAGAGTAGCCTTTTTCAATGTAAAACCTGTAACTGATCATATGACTGAGGCAAATGCTAGGAGCACAACCAGGTAAAGAAATGCGTATGCAAAACACCCAAACAATATTTTGCAAATTATTATGCAGTTGGAGATGCTGTAAATTTCCAACATTTAAAAGGGAAATTAACGAGGGCACAGAAATGTCTTACTTTTTTATAAAGCATGCCTTCATCGCAAAGTTGCTATTGCGAAGCTGTACAGGTCTAGACATGTGAATAGCAACCAGCAACAACGACCATCGAGAAGGCTAGTGGAAAGACGAAGAAGATCCCCTACATCACACAGCAGTCCTCACTGTTTTGCAAAAATATCTTTGCAAGGTCCAATGCGCAGTGGATGTCTAAGTCCAAGTCCCATCAAAAAGTTCATGAGGAACTGCATGTTTAGGGTCCATATCAGGCACAAAATTAGAATCTGAAATGGAACTCAATATCCGATTTAAAAATTAGGCAACGGAAAATGATAACTATACATTTTTTCATGAATCCGTGTTTTCCCTCAACTTTTCTGTAAAAGGTGAAGAAAGGCACAAACATTCAGTGTGGCCCATAACCCCCTAAGTGGTACTGCGTACTGCGCATGACGACACTCTGAATACACCCCAGGAAACAGTTTAACCCATCCTCTCCCAGCTCACCTCACTGCACTTTCTGAACAAAATTTATTTTCATCTTTTATGTATACATATATATCCATATATATGCAATCATTTAAATCTTGTCTTAAAAAAACCACCTTTAAAATCAAGACTGACTGGAAATGAGCGCCTGCTAACTCAGTAGAAGCAGCCACCTTGTGTGTTTACGAAGGAGATAGAGAAACCTGGCAAAAACAATTACGAGAACAACCTCCTGTCCACGACACGGACTCTCAAGTCATTCTAGCCCCTGCTGTCTGCACACAGCGCCATCTAATGCCACGGTGCCCATGGTGCTTGAACTTCAAGCCTACGTAACGACACGCCGTTCCGCTTCCATTTTTCTGTGCGTTCTATCTCCCTGATGGCTTTATCCTACTTCCATCCATTTCCAGTCACTCTCTGGCCTAGCTTCAGGTCTCTTATTCCCTCCATGAATGAATTAATTTTATTTCTCTATTTCCTTTCTTTTCTCTCATTCTCTCTGACATGCACTTCTCCCTGTCTCCACTGGGGTCGCGGTTGCGCTCTCATGTTTCTTGCCTATCGATGCGGGGCAGGGACACAGCACAGCCTCTTACTTTCTCCGAGCAGGCTGGGGTCCCTGTGCCAGTCCCTGGGGGATGCCAAGCTCAGCGGGCGGTGCCGGCTGTGACCCTTGCCCCCCTCCAATGCCCCCTTTCTGCTGTTGCTGCTTCACTTGCATCAGAATATCCCTGATCTTCCTCTGGGCCAGCTGAAGGTCAGTAGGAATAAAGAGGTGGGCAGCCAGACATAGCAAGACACCGATTAATTAAAATCACTTACACATAATGGGTTTATACAAGTAATATAAAACGAGGAGGTGTGTATCTCAGAGGCGGTGTGAACTTCACTCATGAGAAAGGCAGAAACCCTTTTGAGGCTCCCATGGAGGTCTACTGGAATTATCACAGGACGGCTTAACTCACCTGGCTTGCATAGAAGTGTCCGATGATCTTGACAATGACCTGATCGTTCTCGTCAGGGGTCTGTTCGCGAGGGACCACCACCTCCGCTGCTGTCAGGTTCTGTAATTCATTCACCTGTAGCAGCACGGTCAGATTCATGGAGGAAGCTCGAGGTTTACATGTCAACGTCATACGTGTTACATTCGGAACACAGACAACAGATCCATACTTTACTGCCATATAAGCTGGGATTTTTAAATTGTAGCTTAAGTTACATATTAAGAGCTCGGGGATAAACAAAACTGTAGACGGTGCAAAAATCTAAAAAGTTCAGTTTCAGATTTTGAATATGACTTACGATTCAGAGTGTATATTAGTGGTTTTTATGAAGGTTGGTAGAAAGGAGGATGAAAGTACGTTTGCAGTCAAGGAAAATAAGTATAGTTCTACTTACAGCCACGTAAAATATTATTCCTTAATGTGAAATGTATAATAAAGTTTCACTAAAAAAAAGACTTGGTGTATTAAGTTTTAATCTGCTTCAGAATAATTCATGGACTATGGATTTGGGGTATGGGGCAGGTCTCACTGCCACCTTCCAACAGCACATCCGGCTCCTACCGTTTTTCCGCCCTTCCCGATGACACGGCCGGCCGCCGAGGCAGCCACTTTGATGTGCGTCTCCAGCTTCACCTCTTCCTTGGGTCCAAAAAAGTTCTCCTCTTTCAACTTGCCATAGATCCTGCCCTGGGCCTGCAGACAAACACAAGGTGGAGAAATTGTGGAAAACACAGAAAGACACGAACACAGAGTGATAACAGGAACAACGCTGCTGACGATTATACAGTCGGTAACCTTAAAACGTATATACACAAATTCTGTTGAGAGAAACAATGACACAAATCATTTGTAACAGATTAAAAAAAAAAAAACGCAAGTATGTATGGACACGCTAAGAAATTAACTGTCAAGCATGCAAAAGATGGAACAGTTTTCTGTACTTGAAGCAGGTTACACTTATTTTACCTTAAACTGAGCTTCGGGTGGTCCGGTCACAATGACCATGCGCATCTTAGAGTCCGGAGCCTCCGCTGGAGCAATCTAGGAGTGATTTAAGCATACATTTAGGTGATTAAGTCAAAATGCCCAACAACAGTTTGCCACATGATTAGCACTGAATGTTGTTTTTCATGATGTGTGTGATTTAACTACAGATGCATCCAAATTCTGCAATTAGAATGTTATACCTACAAGCTAAAAAATATTTGGGAAAAAGGTACTTTAATTATTATTATAAAATCACACTATAACCACCATGCATTAAAGGTATTAATTGAACTCAAAGGGTTCCCTGAGTATGACATGATGATGCTACTATCAGGCTGATGATTACTGTCAGATGATGATATATCAGGCTACTATCAGGCTGACGATACTATCAAGCTACTATCAGGCTGATGATTACTGTCAGATGATGATATATCAGGCTACTATCAGGCTGACGATACTATCATGCTACTATCAGGCTGATGATTAGTATCAGATGATACTATCAGATGATGATACTATCAAGCTACTATCAGCCTGATGATTACTATCAGGCTGATGACTGCAGTACAATTCAGTTCCAGCCTGCCATTTTTTTATTTGTAAATTTCCTACCCCCAGTGTCATATCAATGTCAAGCTACAAAGACAGTTTTAAAGATTTGCAGCAATCCATTTTAGTGTGCTGAAATTTCTGAACTCCTTTGGCAAATTTTTCTTGTAAAGAATATACATATAATTCTGGCACAGTCTGCCATCCATCCATCCATCCATCCATCCATCCATCCATCCCCAGCAACACAGGGCAGAAAACAGGTCACACTGCAGGAAAAGACAGGTTTTTGACAATATACAGACACCAGTTTGTATGTTTTTTGGACTGCATCGAATGTTGGCCCTCACCTTGATGGATGCCCCAGCAAACCGGCTAAGCTGCTTGATATGCTGGCCCTTCTTTCCGATGATGGCACCTACAGCCTGGGCTGGGATGTACACGTGGACCGTCTCCTGCTCCGGGGTCTGAGGTAAGAGTCAGGGAGCACGTTAATCCTTAAGATGGCATTACGAATCACGTCATCTGCAGCGATCTACGCCTCCTCTAATCTCCATATCATTACTCCCGAGAAGATGACGTTAGGAAGCCCAGACAGAAGACAGGATGTGTTGCTGGAATGATGTTTCTATGGCTGCTGGGATGGACACAGATTTCACGATACCTAATAGTAATATCTACTACTACTGTTTTATTAGTCAGTTAATGTTTCAGCTTCTCAGCTACTCTTCCATTATCAAACCTAGTAGTCAGTTTGGAGTCTCACCGAGTAGAGTATCATATTGTGCCAGTAATGTTTATTCCTTGAAGGATGAAATGAATGAAGTTCATTCCGTCAGCCAGCACACCAATGGTGACTTCTGAGTAGCCACTCTAGACCAGCGCTTCTCAAACCAGTCCTCGGGGACCCCCTGGACGGTCCACGTTTTTGCTCTCTCCCAGTTCCCTGGGAGATGGGAGGGAACAAAAACCTGGACCGTCCGGGGTTTCCCGAGGACCGGTTTGAGAAGCGCTGCTCTACCGGCCCTGGGAAATGTACAGCATGGACGTGCCCCCCTCCCCCCGGAGTCAATCATGAAATATCCTTACTCCAAATGAGCCGTACGGTGCACCCGGAGCAGAGTTCCCAGCGGGTGGCGGCGGCATCGAAGAGGAGGGTGGGAACAGTCCCAGAGCACTGAGGTTGAGCCCTGGGATTAGATGTGTCTGTTGCTGCATAGTTGGACAGAAAGGGTGTGGTGTCAAAGAGAAGTCTGTTTTATGCTACACATTTCCAGTGTTGGTCTGTAGTGTTATTAGGGGGAGTGACTCTCGTGCCGGCCACCCTGCTCGTGTTTTGCTTTGAAGATGCCGTAATAAAGACGTTTTTTTGGTGTTGTTGCTCCACACCGCACCAATGCGTTGTGTCCTTCCCCATCTCAATACAACACACACACACACACACACACACACACAACTATATAGATACACAAATTGATTCACAGAAAGGCAGTATGTTTTAAACTCATGCAAATGGGCATATTATGTTATAATTATATTACTGTATTGCCATTTTTACTATCACTAAATGACAATCGTATGCCTGATCAATATGTGTAGATTAAAATAAAATAGAACGTGATCCTTACAAAGCCACGCCGTTAAAACTTTGAATCTCTATATATAAATCCCTTCACTGCACTAGAAGATGTCAGCGGGGGATCAGGACGGACTCACATTCATGGCGGCGATGTCGTTATCATAGGCCTCCCGTACTTTCTTCATGATTTCCTGCTCCGCCAGGCAGCATGCCTCAATAGCACCCTTCACCGTGATCGTCCTTTCTGGGTTGTACAGAGTTAAGTCCTGCAGCCTTTAACACGGGGGAGAGGGAGAATAAGGGGTTAAGAGGAATGACGTGGAGACATCACGACGGTTTCAGGTGGTTCGTACCAAGCCTCCAAAGTTAGTTTTACAAAAAATGGTAGTTATGAATTGCAAAGAATTTGCTTTCGGCCTGTCTGCATCACTTCCACATGTTCTCTTTTTGGAACGTCTTCCAAAATGAGAGGGCGAGGCCTGCACTGTAACTGTAGATTAAACATCAGACGGATATCGGCTCACACGCATATGAGTGTTACTTACGGCGAAATAGTGATCTTAGTGTCAGTATCTTGTTCCACCTTCTTCAAGTTGCGCCCCTCCTTGCCGATCAGTCGGCCAACAAAGTTGTTGTGGGCAAGGATCTTCAAGGGGACCTCCTCAGCTCTGAGGACAGAGTAAACGCCGAGCATCAGGGCCAGCCATTAAATTCGGGAACAAGACACACATCTACAGACCTCACCACAGAAACTGGATTCTGGACATCAGAACACAATCAGAAGTATATCAGGAATAATTCTGTCTTCTTAATAAAAGCGCTATGCCATACATTGCTATAGAGGCCACCAAATGACCATCATTAGACTGAAACCACGGTGACAATATCAAGGTAAGTGGTGCTTTTTTTTTTTTTTTTGAGAAAAAAAATCCTACCGCTCGCCAATAAGGCTGGCGATACATTTCCACCAGCAGTGTACTGTAAGTATATAAAACGTCTCCTAGGCCGCTGCCTCAGAGCCCCTAGGGGCCCCTTGGGGCCCACTCACGTCTTGGTGTCCTTGGCCTCCTGGTGCATGATCTCCAGAATCATGCGGCATGCGGCTGAGCAGCCCTCTGGTGTGGAGTGGATGCTGATAGGCTTTTCTGCAGCTCCGGCGTTCTCCTTGCGGTGGACGTCAATCCTTCGGTGGAGGTTGAGCGACAGAACAGGCAGTCAGAAACACTTCCAAGAACCAGGTAACTAACGGTGTACATAATCCAGGCCACGGTGTGACTGCAGGCTGTCGGAAAGTCAGAACGTTCCCCTCGAAGATAAAACGTGCGGCATACTACAGTCAGACTACACCGTGGAACTCTTGGTGTTGGTTTATTGTACAATTAAGCATCCTGTACAGACTTGTCTCTGCAGCATGCTGGTTGACAATAACGAGAGATGTTTCCCTATCAATGCTGGTTGCCTTACACATTGCTGGAAGACTTATATCATGGAACAGAATCCATAGGCAGGAACAAACACTGATGTACCAATTACAGGGTAAGTAAATGTGGATGAAACTGCAAAGTTACTTTGTCTATAGTCCGCTTGAAAAATATTGAAAATCCATTAGAAGTGGTCCATGGCACTCAAGATATTTCACTGCTTTGTAATTTCACTAGATCGGAAAAAGACACTGAAAATAAATGCGTGACACAGTGACTCACTTGCTCTGGGTCTGCTTGGTGATGTTGCGAATGGTCGCGCCCTCCTTCCCAATTATGGCTCCTACATACTGAGTGGGAACCAGCAAACGCAATGGGATATCAGTGTGCTGGTGTTTGGGTGGGACACCTGAGCTGGGGGAACCTTGTCTGGCCGCACCACGAGGCCCAAATGGTGGGCGGCGGCCATTGTCGGGCCCCGGGTGGCCCTCGGGAGCCGAGCTCTCATCCGGGATGTAGGAAACACGTAGGGCGTTGTTTTCTAACTGGTGACCATTGAGCTTCTGGATGGCCCTAAACAAGAATACATACATCTCATAATGGGAGGTAAACGTGTCCTACCGTCTCGAAAATAAACAAGGACAATCTCAAGAACAAGACAGTAATCGTAAGCAAAATTATGTCTTTTATGTGTCACGGTTCATGACAGAAATGTACTCAATGAAACCAAAATGAGTACATTCAGAACCAAACAGTACAATTATCATACTGTATTGGTCCTAATAGAAACCACATACGGTTAGGTTTTCTATAAAAGAGAAGGACTATTATTAAATTATGAAAGTAGCCACTAGAGGTCAGCAACACACTATTTACAGTTGTTGCTCAAAGTATATTTACTGTATATTTTATTCATTTAGTAATTACTTCTGTCCGAAGTGGGTGGGACTTTCCCGAGCAGATCAGTTCAGGAGTTACCTAAGGGTCAAGTGTAGCTAGGCTGAGTGTCCATTGAAAAACCAGCAATGAGTGGCATTTAGGGCTGCAACAAGAGCTAGACAACATCTTACACAGCAAGGGGACTGTACTATAAAGAGGACTGTACTATAAAGAGGACTGTACTATAAATGGGACTGTACTATAAAGAGGACTGTACATGGGCAGACATACACTGCAAAGCAAGACAATATTACACGACCTTTTAACGAGTTGAAACATGTTTTGGTTCCCCCAACAGAAGCAATGAAGCTCATTACTCAAAATCAGGAAGGTAGTAGAGATTTTCTTGGGCTTTGTTAGGGTCGGTGGTTAGTTTTGGATTACACAACTATAAGGGACACTTATATGAAATCAATACATATACAAAAGATGTAATCTTCAAAAGACTGGAAAAGGCCGATTGACTTGGAGTGGAATAGTTAAGTGTCACTCACTGTTTGGCCTGTTCCCGAGTCCCATACGTCACGTTGACAACTGCTGTTTCACTTTCAGTGGTCACTGTTTAAAAGGAGAAAGAGAGACAGACAGAGATAGAGAGGGAAGGAGGAAGACAGACAGACACAGAGAGAGGGAGGGAGAGACAGACAGACAAAGGGAGGGAGGGAGAGACTTACACAGAGAGAGGGAGGGAGGGAGAGACAGACACAAAGAGAGG